>OX366524.1:1777500-2377500 GCA_947256265.1 Acronicta leporina
TGACGTTTCATTTCATTTTGGGGGCGGGTTTGGCCACTTCACTATTGTATTGTAGCGAATTTTATTAAAAATGAGCTAAGTTAGCATTTTATTACGTTAGTTCGAGTAAGACAACTTATATTTCAATATACTAATGTTACTAGCTGCAGTACCGTAGGTAAGTTTTAAAGCTGTATATATTTCTCCCAATATCGCTTTCAAATTTGGTGATCCGGGTGTTTTATTGGTCATATCCTGTCCTATTGATACATAATCAGCTTGATTCCTTTATGTACGATCTATGCTATTACAGTTGAGATTTGTCCTAAACTCGAATATAAAATTTGGGGGTAGATTTTGGCAGATCACCAGACCGCAAAGTCACTACGCTGCCCATCTTTGCTGGTGATAACAGTAATTCATATTTAGGCAATAGGCAACAGAGCCAAGGCTAAAGAGTCAGTGAAACTATGTTCCAGGCCTAATTCAAGATGATTGGGGGCCTGTTCGTCTACAACCACAAGGGCGAAGTCCTGATTTCGCGGGTGTACCGCGATGATATAGGACGAAACGCCGTCGACGCGTTCCGTGTGAACGTGATTCATGCGAGGCAGCAAGTGCGCTCGCCTGTCACCAACATAGCCAGAACTTCCTTCTTTCACATCAAAGTAAGTGGCCAATTATAGGATGTTTTCAATATGAACTTTAAGATGTACATAGTCTTACAGATGTTACATAAAAGTACACTATTAGACTGTAATTTTACAATGGTTCTAATATGTTTATCAGTTTCCATACCAATTTGATTAAATAATATTTAACTGCACTTTGGCTAAGTAAGGGTCTTAGAAAATATAAGTAGGTATACTGGAAACTTATTAGCCAGCTAAGCTACCAAGATCACTTGCTTAGTTGGTTAAAACATGTCTGGTGTACCGAATCCTGCCTGACTGAATATTTCTCCTACTAAAATTTATATCTTTAAAAATATTTAAGTATCATGTTTTTGTGCATCCCCTTAGATATTTTATTTCATAGTGGATACCTCTCAAGCAAGATACTCTTAATTGATTTAAGATATTAAAACAAGTTTGTTTATACATTATTATTACAGAAATGCCTCATTAGCCTAATGGTCCTGAGTGTGACTGCTATGTAATAGGTTCTGGGTTCGATTCCCAGATCAAGCAGTGTTAGTAAGTTTTTCTATTAAATTATCAGTAGCAGCTCGGAGTTTTGAATTTGGCCTAAATATAGTGGTGGACTGTGGGCGTACATTACTTACCATATACCAAACCCTTTGGGGAAAATACAGGTGTGATATTAAGTTATGTTGAAATTAGTTCTGTTTATTAATAAAGATAATTTTATGTTTATTAGCGTGCAAATATCTGGCTGGCAGCTGTGACCAAGCAGAATGTGAATGCTGCGATGGTGTTTGAGTTTCTACTCAAGATCATAGATGTGATGCAGTCATACTTTGGCAAGATTTCCGAGGAGAACATCAAGAACAACTTTGTTCTCATCTACGAGTTGCTTGATGGTGACTAGATACACTAACTACTTACACCTAATTGTATACCTTAACGGGTCCGCAGCAGCAAAATTAAATCATGTTAGCAAAAAATTATATCATAACAACCCAACCACTGTGACTTTCTAGTACTCAATGTTTTTGTAGCAACGGAAGAAAATGAGTTGCAGAAATTGAGAAAAGACGATGTGTCTGCTGTTCTTATAATCTAAGATTTACTTCTTCAAAGAATATTTTTTTTTTTTAATATTTTCTGGGACATTTTTACACAGCACCATCTAGTCCCAAACTAAGCAGAGCTTGTACTATGGGTACTAGACAATGGATATAATACTTAAATACTTTTTTTTTGTAAATACTTACTTATAATACATAAGAAACACCCAGATGAACACAAACACTTATATTCATCACATAAATTTTTGTGTCCTGTGGGAATCGAACCCACGACCTCATGGTCAGCAGTCCGGTACTCGAACCACTAAACCACAGAGGTCGTCAAGAAGAAATAGGTGTCATGTTAGACCTTACCATGACCTTGATTATAATAACATGTTATTTGTTAGCAAACCAAGATAACATGGTGCTGCAGACTCAGCTTTTAGATAAAAGCCTTTGTTTGGAAAATGTAGAAAATGGAACACAATTATGAAGTAGGACAAATCCATGAGAATGAAAGGGATGGAGCATAAGAGTGAAGGAGAAAGATAGATCTAGAAGAGTGAAAGAGATAGAATATAAGTGGGTTTGACTTTGGTGACCCAGTTTGGCCTTTTTAGTATTTTAAAATAAAAAATATTGTTTTTTTTATTCAGGATTTGTTTTATACTGAGCATTCCCACAAAGAATATCATTATATAGACTATAATTGAATTGTGAATGCAATTTATTTAATTATTTAGCAATGCAGCTCTGCCAATGCAACATATGGCAGTGATGAAAAAAACATTACAATTTCAAAAGCTTCACTAAAATAACTTTATAATCTTAGCAAGGAAAATTCAAAAAAAAATACAAAAAAAATGTTATAATAAAGCATTTTAACATAGCAGCTAATTGTAAATTGCTTTCCAGAAATCCTGGACTTTGGCTACCCTCAGAACTCAGACACAGGTGTTCTGAAGACTTTCATCACTCAACAAGGAATCAAGTCTGCTTCCAAGGAAGAACAGGCTCAAATCACTTCCCAGGTAGGTCACATTTAAAACCCTTTTAAAAGGCGGGCAACGCACTTGCGACTCCTCTGGTGTTGCGGGTGTCCATGGGCGGCGGTAATCGCTTACTATCTGGTGATCCGTCGCCTCGTTTGTCCCCCTATCCCATAAAAAAAAGAAGTTATGGATGAGCACAACATACCATAATATTGTAATTAATTTATTGGTACTATTATAAACTAGTATAATTATGATGTTAGCAAAAAAAAACGGTAAAAATGTTCTTATATTCCTGTAGGTGACTGGTCAGATTGGATGGCGTCGCGAGGGCATCAAATACAGGCGAAACGAACTGTTCCTAGATGTACTGGAGTATGTTAACCTTCTTATGTCACCACAAGGTATGATCCTACTAATATTATAAATGCGAAAGTTTGTGAGGATGGATGG
The DNA here is from genome assembly GCA_947256265.1 of Acronicta leporina. NCBI lineage: Eukaryota > Metazoa > Arthropoda > Insecta > Lepidoptera > Noctuidae > Acronicta > Acronicta leporina. Next base: position 1,780,618 of record OX366524.1, read on the forward strand.
ATGGATGTTTGTTACTCTTTCACGCCAGAACATTTGGCACAGAGATAGATTATAGTCTGCAATAACACATAGGCTACTTTTTATCTGAAGTCCACGCAGACGAAGTCGCGGGCACAAGCTAGTAATACATAAATGATTATACTAACTTTTGCCCGCGACCTCGTCTGCGTGGACTTCAAAATTGGGTCCGACCTAGATAAAAAGAAGCCTATGTGTTATTCCAGAAAATAATCTATCTCTGTGCTAAGTTTTATCCAGTTCCCTTGAGCCGTTCTGGCGTGAAAGAGTAACAAACATCCTCACAACCTTTCACATTTATTATATTGATTGTAATAGTACTTGAAAAACCAAATATTTGGGTTTTTATAATCTTTTTCTATCATTGTTATTCAGGTCAGGTGCTCTCTGCTCATGTTGCCGGTAAGGTAGTGATGAAATCCTATCTATCTGGCATGCCAGAGTGTAAGTTTGGCATCAACGATAAAATCGTCATGGAAGCTAAAGGGAAAGGCAATGGTGAGTTTTAATTTCAAAATATTGTTCACTTTCAACCCTGCCATTTTATTCAATATCATACACCTTCACTAAGTTAAGAGTATGTTCATTAATTGAAAGTTTGGCACTAGTGATTTTTTACTGTTAGATTCAATTCATGTAAGCAGAGTATCCTAACCGCATTATAAAGCTTGTGTTGTGTTTCGCTGAGTGAGTGAGGACCACCGGAGGCCCAAACCCTTTTAAAAGGCGGGCAACGCACTTGTGACTCCTCTGGTGTTGCGGGTGTCCGCGGGCGGCGGTTATCGCTTACCATCAAGTGATCCGTCTGCTCGTTTGCTCCCCTATCCCATAAAAAAAACGTCTTCAGACAGACTGCGATTATAATGAAAAATACGTCCCCAGTATCTTCATTATCAGGTGGCATATCGGGCAACACCGACAGTGACCCGGCGCGGTCAGGAAAGCCGGTTGTCGTGATTGACGACTGTCAGTTCCACCAGTGCGTCAAGCTCAGCAAGTTTGAGACGGAACACTCCATCTCCTTCATACCACCTGATGGAGAGTTTGAACTCATGAGGTCAGTAACCTTTGTTGTTGTTTTTTTATATGAAACTGAAACTAAATCTTGTTCAATGTTTCAAAACAGGATTCAAGAGAAAAACATTGAATTTTTTTTTTTTGTTTTTTTTTTTTTTATAAATTTTGTCGATAATTGCACCCGATTTCCAGCGATTCTGGCTTTAATGTCACTTAACTTCAACTTACATGGCTAACTAAAGAAAATACATACATTTATTTATTCATTAACTTGTCATCACTCAATAGTGTGGCTATTTATTACAGTTTAATACTCATTACTTAAATACATTCACGCTCTATTCCCATAGGGGTAGGCAGAACCTCTCTTTTGCTTCATCCTTATTCTAAGAAAATACAAATAAAATGATTCCATTACATACAGATATCGGACTACCAAAGACATATCCCTCCCGTTCCGCGTGATTCCGCTGGTACGCGAGGTGGGCCGTACCAAAATGGAGGTGAAAGTGGTGCTGAAGAGCAACTTCAAGCCTTCCCTGCTCGGCCAGAAGATTGAGGTGAAGATCCCGACGCCGCTCAACACCAGCGGAGTACAGCTGATCTGCTTGAAGGGGAAAGCCAAGTACAAGGCTTCCGAGAATGCTATTGTTTGGAAGTAAGTAGTATAATAGTGATAATTTATTTAAAGCTCTCTATTTCATTACATTGTAAATAAATAAAGATAATACACAGACATAAAGATGACTCTTAATACGTCGATATAGGGGTGATTTTTGAGTGCAGCTTTAAGCTTCAAGTGGTGTCTTCGATTTTGTTGGTCGCTAATTAACAAACTAGTTGGGAATTTTATACAGGCTTTCGATTTAGTCACATGCACCCTGTCTAGTTGTATACCCACTAGTTATGGAACAACAGTTCATACTAATGATGTTTCCATTCAAGAATCTAAGAAAATTTTATATAATACTAGCTTCTGCCCGCGGCTCCGCCCCCGTGGAATTCGGTCTGTCATCACATCCCACGGGAACGGGATAAAAAGTATCCTATGTCCGTTTCCTGGTTCTAAGCTACCTCTCCACCAATTTTCAGCCAAATCGGTTCAGCCGTTCTTGAGTTATAAATGGAGTAACTAACACGACTTTCTTTTATATATATAGACTAGCTTCTGCCCGCGGCTTCGCCCCCGTGGAATTCGGTCTGTCATCACATCCCACGGGAACGGGATAAAAGTATCCTATGTCCGTCTCCTGGTTCTAAGCTACCTCTCCACCAATTTTCAGCCAAATCCGTTCAGCCGTTCTTGAGTTATAAATGGAGTAACTAACACGACTTTCTTTTATATATATAGATATCTGGAGGAAATAAGTACTGCGAAAGTAGGCACTTATTATAATATTGTAACTGCCTCCTTCCTAATACAAGGTTTAAATTCTCAGGATCAAGCGCATGGCTGGTATGAAGGAGACTCAACTGTCTGCAGAGATTGAGCTGCTCGAGACAGACACCAAGAAGAAGTGGACTAGGCCACCCATCTCCATGGGATTCGAGGTGCCCTTCGCACCCTCTGGATTCAAGGTCAGACTAAATTAAGGTTTTACCAATTTTCCCATAATCGTTTCCCCGTCCTATCCATACAATCCATCAGACCATGCAACCTTATTTCTCGGTAAAAGATTGTCATCTGTGATTTTATGATATCTCTATGTCTCATATAATTATGTGATCTAAGTCCAAAGGGGTGTCTATCCGTTTTGGAAATTTTGCTATTAACATACAATACACAGGAACCTGCCAATTTTCGAGGTTGTATAGTTTCTAAGATTTCATGATTAGTCAATGAGTGAGATTCGCTTTTATAGGTACACCACTTTTTTAATTGATTAAATTCTTTGAAATGAAAAAGATCTAAGTATAAAAAAAAAATATAGTTATTTTAATAAAAAACTAGCTTCTGCCCGCGGCTTCGCCCCCGTGTAATTCGGTTTGTCATCACATCCCACGGGAACAACGGGACTTCTGCCCGCGGCTTCGCCCCCGTGGAATTCGGTCTGTCATCACATCCCACGAGAACGGGATAAAAAGTATCCTATGTCCGTCTCCTGGTTCTAAGCTACCTCTCCACCAATTTTCAGCCAAATCAGTTCAGCCGTTCTTGAGTTATAAATGGTGTAATTAACACGACTTTCTTTTATATATACCTATAGATTGTCTTGAAGGCAGGATTTTTATGAGGAGTGTGGCATTTTTCCTTCACTACAGATTATCTATATAATCTTAGCATGAAAAATGCAAAAAAATCACAAAATGATAATCATAAATTTTATTATTTTTAATTGCACAGGTCCGCTACCTCAAAGTGTTTGAGCCCAAGCTGAACTACTCTGACCACGACGTGATCAAATGGGTGCGCTACATTGGACGCTCAGGACTCTACGAGACGAGATGCTAAACGCTTACCGGCTATGATGTAAGTGTTTCTATAAACGTTACGACTAAATTACATAGATACATACATAATAAGGGCTAGGCAGAGGCATACTAATGTACACCCACAGTTCGATGGTATGTTTAGGTCCTATTTAATATGGGGCGAGATTATTATCATTTACCGAGCATAAATTCCACACTTTATTATATATTTTTATACTTACTGTAACCCGCGACATCGCCCGCGTGGTATTAAAAACAATGTAGCCTAAGTTACTCATTGTTACATCAGCTATCTGCAAGTGAAAGTCCCGTCAAAATCGGCCCAGCCAGGAACAAACATAACACCCTAATGTGACTCGAAATAGTAAATTACTGTTGCTAAGAGGCAAGAATCCTTCCTCCTCTAAGAATCTTAATACAACGGCCAGACCACAGAATAAATATATCGCGTATTTTTTTAATTTTCCAGGTAATTCACGGGCAATATGGATCAACGGACAGTAATGGCGTGTTACATAATATATTTTGTATATAATTTCACTTACACACGCAGATATTCCTTCAATGAGTTCTATTTTTTTGTTTTCATGTAAGCACTCAGCATAGAATATTTTTATGCTCAGTTATGTATGCTGGCACATATTATGAGGTTTTTAAGTCATGGCAATATTATATAAATATCATATTATGATATATGAATTTTAGGAAAGATAATTTGACCCAATTTACTGAAATATTAAATCGAAACCTACCATAAGATTTCTTGTTTGAAGTTATCTAAATCAATTGACACAGTAATATATTTTAAATTATTTTAATATTTCGTAAAATTAATGGGTTTCATAGTTATGTAGCAGGAATGTCTGGAATCGGCTGCTTTTTTATATTACTTATATTTGTACATTGTATACTTGTGGAATCTCATATGTATGTGTATGTCATCTATGTAAAACCATTGCTTTCGCCCCTTCGAAGAACCTTTTGTGTAGTAATGAAATTTGAAATTTCCAACCTTTTAGAAAATGACCGAATCTTTGGTACACAAAAAGTTAATTTTACCATTCCTAAACATTTTATGCTTTGTTCAGACATTAATATGTATATTTAGTAAATAATTTAATAAATAAATAATATATGTATCCTACATTTAGAATATCACTATAATATGAAGTTATATAATGTTAGGTAATCCATAGTATTAAACATTAGAATTAGAATATAAAGGATCATCTGCAAATTATGTAATATAACTATAATGACCAATAAATAACTTTTGAACAGGTTAAAAAATACATTGAGATATAAATAATATAATTTAACTTGAGAAAATAATTCCCATTTTTTCCATGCTTCCAAATAAGTGAAGTCTGTCAATATACAAAATCGAATTACTCGAAAACAAATAATATTTATTATATTTTATTTTCCTTAACAAAATTCTTTCACACCGCGATGATTCTTGCATAATTTGTGGATGGTGCTTCTTTATTAGATTTTATGAATGAAAGGCAAAAATTGGAATTCGTAGTTAATATTACTAAGCTGGTACATACGTTTCAAAATTGTTTATGTAAACTTGCGTGCAATTTAACTGAATACTGACATTTTTTTTAAATATACATTAAACATCAATTAGTAGATAGTACAAAAGAAAATCTACACTTGCGTAATTTTTATCGGACTTCCGGACGATAAAAAAAATGTTGTTCAAACCTTGTGATGAAAATGATGACCCAAAAAAAAAATACTATGCAGTCGTTCGAAACTTACGGAAGTAATGCGAGATAAATAAAAACACATCGCCGAAATGTATGTAACATTTCGGCGATGTGTTTTTATTTATCTAAAAATAATGTATTCTCTAAAATTCTTCAAAACACGATATACATTTGGACATTTTTGTACATAAGTGTACCAGTTTTTTTGCCCGCAAGTGTACTGCATGCTGTTATAGGGAATGCTTATAATGTATCGTGTTACAAAAACAATGTACAATAAATGGTTAAAAATATATGAATAGTTTTATTTGGAATTGAACCTGAGACATATTGACCATTCTGGTCATCATACACCTCTACGCCATTCATCTACGCCTTTCTCCCTCAGGGGTAGGCAGAAACTATAGACCACCACTTGCAACGATTCTCGCATACTTTTTTCTTCTTCAGCTGGCCTTTTTGAAGGACTTCGGCTTCAGTACCTATGTCCTACGGCGAACTCTTCCGACGCTGCTGCTGAGATTCGCCTTATAAATACCTTTCGTTAATCGTCTTTCATTCCATTCACTCAACATACCCAATCCATCTCAGCATGTTTATTACGTGTCTTCGTCTTTCAGTCCGAGACGCCCGCAACGTTGTCTTACCCCAGACTGTTCCTCAATCTGTTACCTATTATGTTTTTTACATGTAATAGGATGACAGAACCATTCGGACAGCCTGATGGTAACCGGCCATCGCCTATAGACGACGGACATAGTGTTATCACTCGCGCGGTGTTATACGCCTCATTTCCCCAGTAGGTATTTTTTATTTTATTAATTTTAATTGGCTATATACCAACTCAGCAGGCCTAGCCAAGTTGTAGTCTATGATCGCTAACGCTATAGAAAACTATTAAAATGTATGGTGAGTACATACCTATTATATAGCGCCGTCACGACATTCTGACCACGTGACTTAGCGTTAGAGTTAGGCCCGTAGGACACAATATTATGTTTGCGTTTTATTTCTAAGTATATTTTATTAACGCCGAGTGAGTGAGGTTACCGGAGGCCCAAACACTTTTAAAAGCGATAACCGCCGCCCATGGGCACCCGCAACACCAGAGGAGTCGCAAGTGCGATACTTGCGACTCCTCTGGTGTTGCGGGTGTCCATGGGCGGCGGTTATCGCTTACCATCAGGTGATCCGTCTGCTCGTTTGCCCCCCTATCCCATAAAAAATTACTGCCATTGCAAATAATTAGGTTAACCACCAACCCAGACAGATCAAGTCGGCAGTATAAGTAGAAACAGGAATTTATTTCCGAGGGCTTGGGGATATAGGACTGTCTATATTAATAAGAACAATTGAAGCCAAAAAATATTATAATTGGATTTCTGGCTGTCTGGCTCTTTGTGCGTGCATCACGCAAAAACTACTGCACGAAATTAGAATTCGTTTTCAATCTTGATACACCGCCTATTAGGTGCCTAAATCCTTTTGAGATATAAGTGAATCTGGGCAATATTATAAGTATAACATAGGTACCTACTATCGTGTGTCTCCAGTCTCATGTGTCTGCATTCCCCGAAGGGTTAAACCTACAGAGGAGCCAAAGTGCACCCACAGTGCGCCGGTATGTTTAGGTCCCACGTAATAGGGGTGAGCTTATTGCCATTAATGCCGGGTACAAATCCCAAATTCTGAGCAATAGCACTGCTCTGATAATCGAACGCAGGACCTGTATTATAGCAGTCGCGCTCAGGACCACTAGGCTAATGAAGCAGATAAACAGCCAGGTAGGTATATATATTTTTCTTATTATTTTCTTTTCCAGGCATAAATAATTTCTTATGATTTACACATAACATTCCATCACGCCTGTATTCCCCGAAGGGTTAGGCAGAGGCGTACTACTAATGTACACCCACAGTTCGCCGGTATGTTTAGATCCCATGTAATAAGGGGCGAGCCTATTGCCATTAACCGGGCACAAATTCCTAACTCCGAGCTGCTACTGGGAATTTCATAGAAAAACCCAATAACACTTTGCTCGACCTGGGAATCGAACCCAGGACCTCTAGCGTAGCAGTCACGCTTAGGACCACTTGGCTAATCAGGCAGTCTTATGATTTATATTTTGTTATTTTCTAAAAAGGCACCATATTCGCAACCGGGATCCAGTAGAATACCAGTGCTAGATGTTAGTCTGGTACATGCTGAGCTGGACACAGAATTTTTTTAATTCCGTTGTTTTTTATTTCTATTTTTCTTTATTATTTACATCACACCGTAAGCCGTAAGGTACTATAGTGCGTTTTGTCTATGGCATAAAAGCGTATTTTCTTTCTCTCTTTTCTTATACTCTGTTATATCCTATGGCACCTGGGTGGTCTAAGACGTCTCCTGGCCTACTCAGCACCTATTTGCTTAATTTAAAATCATCTATAAACAAGTATAAAGTAGTACACAAAGATCTGTATTATAATTTAAACGCAGCGAGAATAAATGTTTGTTTTTGAAGTACAATTAAGAATTTCCAGTCTCACGGGCAGCGAGTTGCTTCGACTTTGATATGAATTAATTACGAGTCTCAGTTGCGGCCTTATTTGTTCCAGCTTCTACTGCCGTCTAGGGCATAGCATGGAAACTTTGTTTGTGCTTCACTGATTCCTTGTAAAACTCGACGAAGGCCTACATCGCCGTAAAACTGAATAAAATGTGAATTATAAAATTATATAACAAACCACTTGGGAGAGCCATGCTTCGGCACGAATGGGCCGGCCCGGTCGAAGTGATACCACGGCCTCACAGAAAACCGGTGTGAAACAACACTTAGGTACGTTGTGTTCTTTTAAAAGGCGGGCAACGCACTCGCGACTCTTCTGGTGTTGTGGGTGTCTATGGGCGGCGGTAATTTATATTATGGACTTTTATTAAACAACGGCTTAGTTAGACTATAGGACTGTAAAGGATGCATTAGGGTAGGTTTTAGAATAAAACATTATACTTGGTGTGGAAATCCTATCACATAAGGGGGAATTAAGAACCTAATAAAAAAGATCCAGACCGCGTTCGATCGAATAGTCTAAACATCTGATGTAACTCCTTCAAATATAGAACGTCTGAAATAAAATTCTATAATCTGGCTCAAATACCCCACTAGAAATACTAAATCGTAATAATGAAGTAGGAAAATGAAAATATAAAATAATTTTCGTTTTTGCAAACAAATCTGGAATCGCTCGCCAATGCAATGGAAAATTTGAGATGAATATAGACAAAAAGCCCCGGGAAATCTTAAGATTTGCGATCCCAGTGAATTGTAAATACCGAAGAGGGTTCCGCACATGTATTTTATGTAAATCCCGGATAACTTATGCTGAATATTGTTCTATGATTCTGTTTATATTCATCGGGGAGATGAAACAGACTGGAATTCTAGATACAGTACCTGCAAAAATCCTCTATAAATGTAGAGCCTATTTTGTAAATATGTAGGTAGTATTTTCTTCTAGCAATATATTTTGGCGTTTATTAAGAAACGTCGTGTAATTTATGGGATACTAATATTTGTGTCTGCGTACTGTGTAGCTGTATTCGTTATTACTAGATTGTGGTTATAGCAGATCGTATATTCCTAGCACACGTGTTTCCGAGTAGCTTCTGTGAGTTTTCCTATTCTATCAGTAAAACGTACATTTTCTTATGTTCTTTTTTCTAAAGTTTTCGATAAAATTTTGTTAGTTTTTTGTAAATAGTACTAGGTAGGTACGTAATAAGTTATGGTTTAAAAGTGTTAATGAAGTGTCTTTCTTTCAATAGAGCATCGACTTTAAGTAACTAGTTTGGGAAGGCCGGTATATAATTGTTATAAGTACCTACCTATGAAGTTTTAAAATGGTTTCAGAGAGAGCGTAATTATTATATGCAGTCGGGACCCCTAAAATAATATGCAATTCGATGTAGCATGATGTTGCAATCTCCACAATAATAGGATCTGTTTTAATCTTCGGTCGAGTCCATCGACATCGGGAGGCTGACGCTGGCGTCTTGGTTTCGAGTGCTAGTGATGTGCCACGAAGCAGATATCGATAAATTGTAAATATTTAATTATGGGACTTTTCAATTTCGTTTATTCCAAGTTATAAATTTTCGTCGTAAGTATGAGTCTTGCTCACCTACGATTCAATTAAAAATAAAACCATTTAATAACTAAAAAGGGAGTCCAAACGATTGTGACACAGTAATGCCTACTTAGGCTACATCTGCTCAATTTTTTTTGACAACGGAACCTTCTTACCGCTGCTATACCAAGTAAAAGCAAGGCAATTAAGCTTTCTCAATTGACTTTATTTGAAACATAAAAATACTCTTGTGTTTCATCTTGAGTCTTGACAGACATTTGTGTTTCACGTATTTACATGGTGGATATATCCTAACGTGCTGGTAGTTAGTCGAGATAAAATAAACCATCCACCAAGATAAAAGAGTGTGACAACAAGAATTATATTATAATCATAACATAATAAATCTTTTTATCTAATCTTAAGTGTTTGCAGCATTTTTGAATGGAAATAATTTAACGTAAAAATATTCGAGTTTTCCTGTTACACTTTAAAATTTGTTATAAAAGTTTCTTTTTTTTATGGAATCGGGGGCAAACGAGCAGCCGGATCACCTGATGGGGAGCGATTATCGTCGCCCATAGACAACCGCAGCACCAGAGGAGTTCCAAGTATGTTCCTCGTCTTTTAAAGGGTTTGGGCCTCCGGTATCCTCAGTCACTCGGCGAAACACAACGTATGCGTTGTTTCACGTCGGTTTTCTGTGAGGCCGTGGTATCACTTAGGTACTTATATACCTACCTACCAGGTTGCGAGTATTTAAATGGTGGCATTATAAACCCTCGTTCGTGAGTCTTACGTTTCATTTTAGATTAAGTAGATACAGTAGAGATTCGGGGTTTAAAAAGAAAAATGTATGATTATTAATTATTTATGTAAGATTACACTTGTATTCACTTTCAAGGTCTTTCCTTATAATTTTCGATTTTCATTTAAACTTAACATCTTGGCATCATCATCATCAAATCCCATATTATAGACACAATGCAAAATCTTTTGTTTCGGTCTCCTTGGGTCATGACAGGCGATGCTGAATTGCTACATAATACTACAATTACTATGTTGCGAAAAGGATAAATAGATGAATAGCAAAAAAGAAAACAACTTCAAACTATCGATATCAGCTCGCCACTAGAATCGACTAACCAAACTGAAATCGATGATCGAACACCTGTTAAGGGCCCTCCGGCGCTCTCATTGACTTATTTGCACTCGAGTGGCCCCGCACGTCGGCTGCACTTCTGCCTAGATTTTATTGAAGGCGATAGGAAACGCTTACAACGACGCTTTTGTTTGATTGATGAATCGACTAAATGCGGCCGAGTTGGTAATCGATTTTAATTGAATTGGATAGCCGGATGATGGAATAATGGTTATAAAAGTTTGCGCTTAAAACACAGATTTGATTTAAGTATACGTACCAAAAAGGAATTGCATAAAAGTGTACGTTTAGGTAGGTACTGAACCGGCAGTTCATACACACATCATCATTATCAGCCTTTTTTTTTAAACTTACTAGCAAGGTGGGTCGCATATTACTAGTATTCTTGTTAACCCCTCGTGCAGGTGCTAAGCTAAATGCTTGTGTAACGAGGGGGTTTCAGTAGTGCAATGGGTGGGTTTCGAACCGGCAACCACATGATCGCAAGTCCGACGCCCTAGCCTTTAGGCTACCGCCTCTTAAATTACATATTTTATACTAAAAATACTGTGCCTGGACTTTAAAGACCATGATTCTCTAAGTCTGCTTCAGGGTTTCCCCTCAGAGGCTGTCATGTAGGGCATACCGACATCATCTAGTACCAATTGAAGTCTGACAGATCTATTTATAGTTCTTATCATCATCCTGTGGTTATTAACTGCTAGAATTAGAACCTAGAACTCTTTAAGCACGCAACTTCATCTCTCTCTTCATCTTGTAACTTCCATCAACTAATTATCTTAAATTATATGATCATTATATAATTTCAAGAGAGTGGCGTCGAATACCTAGGACCCATTTGTATTTTAGACAGCAAAAAACGGTTCCAATAAGTGGGCTTTATGGAGAAGAGTCTGCAAGAAACTCCATAGATACTTTAAAAGAAAATCACGATTTCAATATTTAGCTTTACAATATTGTAGGTATTATTTAAATAGTTGCTGAGAATGATGCAGTTTGATGTCTTAAATAAAAAAAGATTGCCACAGCAAGTAAGAGCTGACCAGCCCCAACTACCTACAAATACAAAACAACGAAGATATGGAACTCCTTTGACTTGAGAGGCTTAAAGCTAGGCAAAGCGATTGTAATTCACATCTCAACGGAAAATGATTTTACCTAGTGAATACCAATTACTTAGTATCTAAGTTAGTGATCTAGGCGTAAGCTAGTTTTCTATGGCAATTCATTAATCAGTGGCAAGGACGACACTTAGGCTCCATCCGGATTTTAGAGCTGACGGATGGCCCTGAATATCGGCCTAGGTAATTAAATTTATTACTCACCAGATGGAATACTAAATATAATTTAATGAAATATAATTTGACGGCACGATTGGCGTAGTGGCTAAGCGATTGGCTTCTACACTACGTGTTGTAGGTTCGATGCCCGCACGAAACAAATATTTTGTATGATCTACAGGTAGTTGTTCCGGGTCTGGGTGTTTATATGTGTGATAATTTGTGTTTTTAAAAGCAACATACCGGAGAAAATAATAGCGTGGGGCAATGTTTGAAAAAAAAAAATTCATCAGTAACCTCTAGACAAGTGACTTTTTTTTTTTTTTTTTTTTTTAATTATGGCGCACACTTTTTGTGTATTTGCCAGTGTCAAGTAATAAAGTAATCAAGTATTCAAAGAATATTTCCCATCATGGGATTGTATTATGGCACCACACTTGTGTTCGCCAGTGTCAAGTATAAGTTCAGTTGCACCAATAAAACGGTAGAAACTTTATTGAGGCTTCGATGGAGTTTAGGAGTGAACCCAAAAAGTCGCGATTTTCAATTTTATATCATTTGCCTACACTCTCACACGTTCACGAACACTTAATGGTTAATTATCCACCATAATTACACATTAAACTTCGGAGAAATTCAAGTTTTGAAAAATGATATAAAATCGACAATGTGCACTTTACATTTTCCCGCCTAAACTCGACAAGTGACTTAGGCTTTTGACAAATCGAGCGCGCACAAATGTCATGTCCATACATTTTGTTTCTATTCGTTGGTTTGTTGGTCTATTCGAACTTCAGATTGCAACTTGTCTACAGGCCCAGTAGTAGCCTTGTGATATGGCAATGCGACTGCCAAGTCAAAAGTTTCGAGTTCATATCTAAGGCACCTCTGACTTTTCAAAGTTATGGGTGTAGGTACTAGCTTCTGCCCGCGACTTAGTCTGCGTGGACTTCAGATAAAAAGTAGCCCATGTGTTATTCCAGACTATAATCTATCTCTGTGCCAAATTTCATCCAGATCCGTTCAGCCGTTCTGGCGTGAAAGAGTAACAAACGTCCATCCATCCATCCAGCCATCCTCACAAACTTTGGCAGTTCATAATAATTCATAATTCATTTATTTATTGCTTGTCACAGGTGAAAAGAAGATCTTACATTAGTATTATTGTATCACTGTAACATACCCATGGGGTGTACAATATTTATACCATGTTGTCAATATTATTGGCTATGTTAAAATAATATTACAAAAATATGTAGTCTGCGGTTTCTCCCACGTCCAAAAAGGACTATTTCTAGAGACAAAAGGTTGCTTGTGTTGTGTCTTTCCTAATAAAGAATGTAATATAATCTCCTTGCTACATTTTATTGTTTGGGCGTGAAAAGAAACAGATAAACAATTAGAGTATCTTTCTATACCTATATATATGTAGTCTGTCGAAAGTCTTGTCTATAATTGCAAATAACATAAATATACTATCACGCCTGTATTCCCCGAAGGGTTAGGCAGACGCATCCTAATGTACACCTACAGTGCGCCGGTATGTTTAGGTCCCACGTTTTATTATAGCATTGGGGGGCAAACACGCAAACGGATCGCCTGATGGTAAGCGATACCGCCGCACATGGACACCCGCAACACCAGAGGTAATTATCGCAAATGCGTTGCCGGCCTTTCAAAAGGGTTTGGGCCTCCGGTATCCTCACTCACTCGGCGAAAGACTACGTAAGCGTTGTTTCACGCCGATTTTCTGTGAGGCCGCCCACGTAATAGGGGGCGACCCTATTGCCATTAACCGTTCACGAACCCCAAACTCCGAGCTGCTACTAAGAATTTCGTAGAAAAACCCAATAAAACTTTGCTCGACCTGGAAATCAAACCTAGGACCTCTAACGTAGCCGTCACAGTCAGGACCACTAGATTATTGAGGCATTCTTAGCCGTCAAGTGTTTTACTTTTTCAATTATTTTCTGATGGTGTCTAGAAAGTTGTTAGGCTGTCTATATATCTCTGTCCGGGCTACCAACCTCTTCAAATTTTGATTACCTTCATATTCAGCTCGCTAAAATACAATGTTGCTAATCTTTGCACACGTTTTATATGAAAACAGTAAGCCCCCGTCCACACGGCATGGTTTTTTTGAAGGATAAATCTTATCGAATACATTGCACATATTATATTGAGTACCTAAGTATAGCAACATTCTCTGTGCTGTTGTTTGTACTACAAAAAAACCGGCCAAATGCGAGTCGGACTCGCGCACCGAGTTCCGTACTTAAAAATATTTTTATTATATGATGTAACTAAACAAATATGCTTTCTGCAATTTTTTCTATAACTGTGCTATAAGACGTTGCTTCGTACCAAATTTCAAGATTCTGAGTTCACGGGAAGTATCTTTTTTGTTTTGATTCCCTTGCGAGTGTCGAAAATTTGCGGACATAAACGATTGTATCTTTTAATTGCGTTGGCTTAGAAGTTTGATTTTTTCACAGCTCCAAGGGATAGTAGACTTGAGTATTTGATATAAATTTCAGCTTGATACTTCCAAGCGTTTCTGACAGGCAGACAGACGGACGGACAACAAATATAAGGGTAATTATCCTATATGGGTTCCGTTTTTTCCTTTCGAGGTACGGAACCCTACAACCTGTAACAGAAGACCTGAAAGTAGTTTGTTCAGAATCGACCACTAAATTGTTTACAGTGGTTTTAATATGTGTTAATTTTCCCGAAAAGATAATTACAATACCGGAGACTATGGCTCCCAGATCTATTCAGTGGCTCGAGTTATGGAAAACTGAAACCTATTTGCGCAAATTGTTATAGTGTGCGTGTGCGCACCGATATCGTAGACGTTGTGGGTTACAGCCACAAGTTCTGCGTTTAGCTGTACAATAAATTTCTTGAAAAAAAAAAATCTTTGAGCATATTCTTTATTATAATAATGACTCTATATTCTTATTGACGTGTTTGAGTCGTGTGTCGCTTATTTAATTACGCGTTGTTTATACGTTTATTGAATACTCAACAGACTTGTCAACCGACTGAACTTTTCAACGTATTCAGTTTAGCTTGGATCTATCACAGGCGTCTACTCGGGGTGAGTGTTCTATGAATATAATTTGGACTTGGTGGTGAGGCACCGAATGCCTCCACCCAGGAGCAACTTTTAAACTAAGCAACAGCAGTTAAGGACGTCCCCTAACGGGGCTCGGGCTTAGGGCGTTGCTGGGGCCAGATACTTACGCCAAAACCAGCCGTCCCTAGCTGGGCAGCGAGGGACGGCTGGATCTGTCTTAAGTAATTCAGGGACGAAATTAAAACTACTGGCTCGCAGCGCGCCGGCTCGAGCAAGGGTCGGGGAGTTATATGAATACTGCGGCTATTAGTCTTTTACACGTATGGCAACCTACCGTATGAATACGACAAAAAACGTGCAGGAAAATTAATCCCGTGTGTACCCAGCCTTATATGTCAACGATGGCCTGTCATAATGGAAGTTATCTTGAGGCGTCAGTGCGACAAAGTTCTAAACGTTACGATCCTACGTGACCGCGAACTTGGGCACCGGTGCAGTTGCAACTTTGTCGAACTTAATATAGGTTCGTGGATTAACTTTGAGGTCTTTTGAATTTGGGTTATGTGCAGTAAAAATCTTCGACTTCTCACTACGTACTATAAAAGAAAGAATGAATATAGATTTGATGCATCTACCCTAGTGCCTCGTAAAGTTCTGGGTTCGAATCTAAGGTTTCTTATTGAGGTTTTTCTATGACAAAAGCAGCACTTTGGAAATGATATTTGTACCCTGATAGTGGCCATGAGTTCTATGAAGGAAAATACAGGCGTGAATGTGTTATTCTCAGCTGAGCATTGGATACGAGAAATGTCGTTGGCATGAAGTTCAAGTTTAAATGTTTTTATTTCAAATAAGCTTTTACCAGCGTTGATGAAACGTTATGATTCTAGTTGCACAGTTCTGAAAGGTTGATCCTATGGAGGAGAGCTAGAAACTCCAGGAACACTGATTGAAAATAAATGGTGTTACAATCTTCACTAGTTCAATATTATAGAAGATCCATTGAAGGTCCAAGTTTGCCCGAAGTCGATATTAAACGGAAGTTCACAACATTTGAGAGCTCTATATAATCCGAAAGAAATCCGAAATTGAGGAATTTCTAAATGCCCATGTATAGCCTATGTGGATACATTTTGTGCCTAATCCCAATACCGCTGCGGGTGGTAAAGAGGCAATCGCAGGCAATTGAACCTTCCCGGCCATAAAACTTTCTACAAAACGAGTTTGCTACCTCCTTTTATATGTGCTCTCGTAAAAGGGCTGCTCTCCCTGTTTTAAAAAGTAAATTTATTTTCTCCGCCCGCTACTTGTTAATCTCGTTAAAGTTGTACTCAATAGTTCAGAGGCGCTGCTTTGTAATCCGCTTGCATCTCGGCGGATTGTAATGATTTTGTAATAGAATACTAAAGTACGTGATTAACAAACCAACAGGTGTGAAACACACAACTAATTTTACCGACTGGGCCCGGCGCGGCGCCTCGCGGTCTCCCCCACCTAGACAAAGGTTTGTTTTCGAACGCGAAACAAGACAATGTCGGCCCAGTGACCGAGTGTCGGCGATCGACCGGCGCATGCGCGCGCGAGCCGGCTAGCCGCTCGCTGCTCGTCGCTCGCCGCGCCGCCAGTGAGCACCCGCGCCGCGCACTAGTCGCGCGCTCCCTCCGCCGACGCCCGCGACTACCCACCGTCACGTCGAACACACATAATAAACCGCTAATGCGTTCTGTTTACAATATTACATTAACACGTGCCCACGGATCTAATGGCCGACGGTAGGGTCACGTGAAACGCCCTGTATTGACACACAACAACACCCAATCGAGAGGAACAACAACGTTTCTGGTGCGTATTTTTCACATTTGTATCTATGTACTTTAGTGGTTTCCTATTTGTGATGAGTAGATGGAGCCGTTAGAGCCGTTTTCTGTGTGAGAAACAGCTTTTATTGAGTAATCCGAGGGTAAGAGGATAATAAATTGATAATGTTGCAAATGTCAGTGTCATTCCACGTGCCACGTAAAATAAACGTCAGAAGCCATGGAATTGTGCTCTAAGACCAAACTGAATAAAGCCTGTACATAGCACAAGTACCGACGCAACTAGCGTTCGAAGTTCAAAAATGAAATTTAAATAATGTACCTACATGATTCATATAAATGTTCTATTCAAAATATTTAATTGTGTTTGGTTTGTGGGTAATAACGTTACGTTATAACTTAAAACGTTAATTTTATAAGGATTCTTAGATCTGAAATTTTAAATAAGAAATAATCAATGTTACCTTCACACAATTTTCTTTTTCAGCTATCCTTAAGTAAAAGGCGTGTGCTGAAAATTATGTTCTCATAATGTTGTAGATTAAACCATGCTTAATGAATCAATAATGGACCTTCTTTAATAATTATTCGTTTGAGCTTTAACCTTATAGTTAGTTTATTGATTCAAGTTTTAAGGTAAAATTATTCATACGACGACGCTTTAACTGTACATATAAGTAGGTATATAACTTAAAATGGAATGGAGTTGATACAAATTTTCGCCGGCGCGTTTTTCCGATTCCACTTAACTTAAAAAAACTGAACTACTAAAAAGGTTTGAGCTAAGGATTAAGTTTTATATTTTAACACTAGCTTCTGCCCGCGGCTTCGCTCACGTGAAGCTATAACAGGAGTAAAAATTAAAAACCAACATTGATGATCTCTTCTTTGTCTGGGCCTCTATACATCAGGGAGGTCAAGCTGTATCACAGGATTCGTCTAATTAATTGAGATAAGAAGTTCACCAGTTTTTAAGTTGGAGCATATACTTTCTAACAGTGATAATAAAATTAAAATCTATTCAGTAGTTTTTGCGCCAACCTGTAACAAACAGCCGAACAGACAATAATTTTAAAAATCACATTTTCGGATTCGGAGATGTTTATATACCATAACGCACGTGTTTTTTTTTAAATATCTTCAATGTACAGACACAGTTTTTTTACAATTTTATAATATTTAATTAATTATAACATTATAAACGTACCTCTTGAAGAAATACAGTGGAAAGCAATGTAAGTAGTAATGTACATATTCACACTTTTTCTCATAAATAGGTAAAAAATATAGAACTTAACAACGCAAGTTGCTACGATTTTTAATCCTCGCCACAAATAGAGTGGTGTGCTGTGTCTGTCTGTGGCCTCGTAGCTCCCAAACGAATGGACCTTTTTGATTCAGTTTTTTTTTATTTGAAAGGCGAGTTAATCTATTGTTCCTAGCTATGATTACAGAAAATCTAGCTAGCCATTTGAAGATTATCAGTTCTTTTCAAGTCGATAAAGGGATGTGAGGAAGTTTCGCAGGACTGAGTGATTTGAAGTTTGGTTGAACTCCTGTTTCAATGATATTGCAAGAAAATGGTATGGTAGACTTAACGTTGCCTTTTTTAATTTTTAATGTAATGTTATTACATACTGTTTTCGCTTCGTCCATGTTCAAACATCTTGTCATAAACAGTTACCGCCTTGAAAATGATATAATAACTAATTTGTGGGTGGAGTATTTAATTGTAATCTAATCACAGAGCATGTTCATCTTTTGATAAGAAAAATCAAAATCGGTTTAAATAGATAAGGATTGAATACTTAAATATAAAAATGGATACCTAAATTCAATATAAAAATAAGCAGAAGTTTCATGAAATTTAAATTTTAATGTGCATTTGAGAGCTGTTTAATATAAATCCTATTATTATAAACGTGAAAGTTTGTGAGGATATGTGGCTGTTTGTTCCTCTTTCACGCCGGAACGGCTGAACGGATCTGGATGAAATTTGCCACAGAGATTATAGTCTGGAATAACACTTAGGCACTGTTTATCCTGGCCGGACCCAATTCTGAAGTCTAACAGACAAAGCAGCGGGCAGAAGCTAGTACAGCAATAATATTCGTTAGTGTTTCGTTCGGAAATGCCAAAACATTGTAAGTTATGGAGATGAGATTTCTTTAAGGGATACTTTAATAACATTGCTAACAGGAAAATCATGCCTTCAGCTTTCTTTCAGGAAACCCTGAATTGCTTTTTATGAAAATAATATTCAAATTGTGTTTATGTATTTGAAATATGCTTGAGGATGAATACGGAAGCATTTTTGATCTAAGATAATTATGTACTTTCCGATATATTTTACAAAACTCATTTTAGTGGCGGGTGAATCATTTCGGGGACGGCGATTTTTTAAGATTGAGTGAAAAAAATTGAGTGAATCATTTGTTCTTTTTGTGATTTTTTCATGCTGTGATTATAAAGTTATTTTTGCGAAGGAAAATTTCGACTTGCAGGCAGGTTGAGAAGCAAAGTAACTTGCTTGTCGAATTTTTCCTTCACTAAAATACGTTAAATGTTATTCGGCACTTATTAAGGTGGTGTCCACTGGTAGAGGGGCTCATTCAACAGTGGACAAATAAAATTTTAAAATTACCAATCAGTATTTATTTAAATGTCATAAATGTTAATATCGATTTAGTTACGCGGATGAAATCACTTTGAGTGATAACACGACGTCTAAATAAATAATAATAATAAATAATCTGGGACATTTTTACACAGCACCATCTAGTCACAAACTAAGCAGAGCTTGTACTATGGGCTAGACAGTGGATATATTACTTATATACTTTTTTTTTTTAATACATACTTATAATACATAAGAAACACCCAGACGAACACAAACACTTATATTCATCACATAATTTTTTGTGTTCTGTGGGAATCGAACCCACGACCTCATGGTCAGCAGTCCGGTACTCGAACCACTAAACCACAGAGGTCGTCAAAAAATAGTCAAATCTTCAAAAATATGACCTCAGACTCCTAGATACTAATGTCCATTATTGTATACTGTAAATATAAAGAAACCTGTGAGAGTATCTCTTTCTTCTCGACTGTCATTCCCACATTATGGTGAGGTCAGCCTCCCTTGTCTTTTTCCTCCATTCTGCTCTTCGATATCAGTGTTTGAAACCTTGCTTGGGCTATAATACCTCAATGCACTACACGTATCCTTGGTTGTATGTAGGTATTCCTCTCGATTTCTTTCTAGATACAGATATGCGCCCATTTTATGCATGTCGTTAAGTTCTACATTGCATTAGTTTTTGGTGTGCAATAAAGGATTTTTTTCCGCTATATGTACAAAACTTGTGTGATTATTGTTACTAAGGTCGCATTTCACCACTCCGAGTTCCCGATAAATTACGCAGCAGTGAATTTTAATGCAAATTCCATTCCATTTTTGAATTTATTCGGTGACCCTAAATGTAACTCCCGTATTTCTAGCAAAAACGAATTCTATAAAAATAAGGCTTGCAATTTCAACACAACACAAGACTTTGTAGTATCAAAGTCTTATGGTCGACTTCGAAGTCGGAAAGTGGTTCGCCTCTATCATAACTTTTCGAGGACATAGCATGTCGGGGAATAGGGCCAAAACTGCTATGTTTTAGTAGCTAAGCCTTCCAAATTTTGTGTCGTTACTTTTTACTATCATACATTAAAATAAGAGTGAACAATTTGAGCGGCCATGTACCTACCTAATAAAAAAACTCAAAAAGTAATGCTATGTGGAAAACAGTTTCAGAAGTCAGTGTCTTCGATTTAGTCAGATCTTTTGTTTTCGCCACTAACTTCCAACTTATTGCACATCAAATTATTTTTTAAGTTTTTGAAGGCGGTGGAATGGAATGGAGAAGGTTCTCAATTCGGATGTTGATATTATTGGATGTAATATTATTGTGTTTTTCGTATATTTTGCAACTACCTAATTGTTTCTGCGTATTGTTACTTTTACCATTTAATTAACATAAATGAAATAAAACAAACTTATTTTTCTCCACGAAATTTTAGAATAGAAAATGCAAAAAAATCACAAAATGATAAAACAACTTTTTCCGGATTTTATCGCATCATATTGATATTATTTAATTCCCGTCGTTTCGGATCCTTTACAGCATCCATGATCACGGGTAGACTGAGGTGTTGGACATAATAATATAAAAATGACAGAAACCACAACTTTTGACGTGGGAGAGCCATGCTTCGGCACGAATGGGCCGGCTCGACCGAAGTGATACCACGGCCTCACAGAAAACCGGCGTGAAACAACGCTTGCGTTGTGTTTAGCCGAGTGAGTTGAGGTTACCGGAGGCCCAAACCCTTTTAAAGGCGGGCAACGCACTTGCGACTCCTCTGGTGTTGCGGGTGTCCATGGGCGGCGGTTATCGCATACCATCAGGTGATCCGTTTGCTCGTTTGCCCCCCTATTACATAAAAAAAAAACCAGTAACGTTTACCATTGCTTCCTGACCATTTAATTGGATTAATTTTGTGAAAATAACACTCCTAAATAACAAGTTTTATATGTCTCGCGCTACACAAGACGCTATCACGATTCGTGTAGGTAATATAGTTTTTATCTCGCCTATCTATGTAGTTAATCGTTGTTCTTATCGTATTGACTCATACATTTGATAACTTGCCCATAAATGCTGTAAATAAAACATATATGTGGTTATTTATATGTTGTGAAGAAATGCTCTAAGCTAAGTATTTGGTTTGTTGACAGTATGTCACTTGACCTTGATGAATTATTTTTCATTCAATAACTCACTGGATGATGCCATAAACTTTCTTCATTACCCTAGTGGTCCTGAGCGCGGTTGCTACGCTAGAGGTCCTGGGTTCTATTCCCAGGTCGAGCAGTGTTTGGGTTTTACTATGAAATTCCCAGTAGCAGCTCGTAGTTTGGAATTTGTGCCCGTTTAATGGCAATAGGTTCGCCCCCCCCTATTACATGGGACCTAAACATACCGGCGAACTGTGAGTGTACATTAGTACGCCTCTGCCTAACCCTTCGGGGAATACAGGCGTGATGGTATGTATGTGTAGAACAGTAAGACATAACTAGAGGATGGAATGCTAGTAGATAGCAATCTAGTTCTTAAACGATGACACACGAATCAACAGCTCAGCCCTAGTTACAGTGTATGTGTACAAATATTTACATAGTTTCAGTTGTAATAATAGCTCGAGTAAGGACAGACAACGCGAACATATCCAAGCCACTCTTTGAAGTCAATAAACAAGATAACATGAAAGTGAAATCACTCGCATTTTTGTCTTTAATGGAATTTTTAAAAAGGCACGTTGGGCTTTGTGATTGAGATAGGCTTCTACGTTATGGGTTGGATGGTGGATTCAATCCCCGAACGGAAAAAAATGCCGTTTTCCCCAATGGAACAAAACGTTCTTATTAAAAAAAGAACATTCGAAAGACTACCTAGAGCCCCGAACGGAACAAATTTTGTTTTGTTATTTCCCAAAAAAAACAAAACGTTCTTATTAGAAGAAGAATATATCAGGCGGGCCGTAGGGTTGTTTGCCACCTAAATGGTATAAAAAAATCAGGGAGCGAGCCTATACACTAACCGGGCACATATCCCAAACTCCGCTGCTACTGAGAATTTAATATAATAATCCCAATAATACTGTTCGCGCATCGAACCCAAGAGCTTCAG
The DNA here is from genome assembly GCA_947256265.1 of Acronicta leporina. Taxonomy (NCBI): domain Eukaryota; kingdom Metazoa; phylum Arthropoda; class Insecta; order Lepidoptera; family Noctuidae; genus Acronicta; species Acronicta leporina. The sequence continues at coordinate 1,802,995 of OX366524.1, forward strand.
TGTTGACACGCTTGAAACTACTAGACTAAAGAGATATTTTAATCAGTTGATAAAATATTGCCAACCCTACTCCCCACGACTTATAAGCTTACTTACCTTACCTATGATTCCGTGGCTACAGGCTACAGTTGCTACGCCGTAGCCGTGGATAAATGAAAAGGAGGTACCCGTAGCAGCTACGGGTACCTCCTTTTCACTTATCCACGGCTACGGCGTAGCGCTACGCAGTAAATACGCTACGTGAAGCGTAGTGGTATTTACTGCGAAGTTTAATTACTTAATTTCATTATGATAAACACAAGCATGTGTTTATTTTACAATTAAGTTTATTGAAGGTGCTGTGTTTTCAGCATTTTTACTGTAGTACCAATTTACTGTTACACGAATAAAATATAATAACATACCATCACGCCTGTGTCAGAATCGGAGTTCATTAATTTAATACAGGATAATGATATTAAATAGACCTATATTATCGAAAAGTTAGTCAGAGGTGTAAACACGACTATTAAAAAAACAATAAGATTAAAGTCTTAGTTCCCAGGTAATAAGGGTCGAGTCTTACCATTAACTGAGCTAAAATTGCTATTGAGAATTTGTTTGACCTGAGAATCGAACCCAGGACCTCACGTTCAGTAGCCGCTTTTACAAATACTAGATCATGAGAACAAACTACCACTTGTTTAGAAAACTCGTGCAGACAAAATCAGTTCGTTGTCGATTTTAAAAAAATCTACGCCCAGATAAAACAACGACTACAGACAACAAAAAAAAATAAGCGTATGTTTTCAGTGATGGGTCATTCGCGTGACAGCCACCACTCACCAGGGGGCGCTGTTCTAGGAAGCCCACAAACGCCTAGAAATCTAGATTAAATATAGTCTAGCCTTGATTTGACCTATACAACTTTGATTTTTTATTTCTTTTAGGAGGCGATAGGAACGGAGTTGAACCCTGGACTTTTTTCATATCAGTCGCCTTTACTACTACTAGACTAATCAGGCAGTTTATCGGTAACATAGAGACCAAAAAATACAGTCAAATTGAGAACCTCCTCTTATTTGAAGTCGGTTAAACTTCTCACATAATAACTGTTCGATAAGTTCAAACGCAACACATAATGAATACCGGCTTACAATTACTTCTAGCACCCCTAATCATATCATAATAAAGTTCAATTTCCTGTAAATTTAAATTACTTATATTATACTCAAAGCTTAATATACCAGCGTAATGAGACCTCTTTAGTGGAACAAGTAATTCGTGCAAATGGTTCATGTTATGTTGATTATAATTGACCCAGCCCTGACCGCCGAAATAGGTGTTTTGCGTGTTTAATTTAATAGTTGTAGAGGTTGGTTTAAGTGAGATGCCGGCTTCCATATAATTATAACGTTATATCTATTTATGTATGTTCATATTCGCGTGAGCGTTAGAAACGATATCAGTAATATGCAAGCAAGAAATTACTTGTCGTCTAGGTATAACTAATAATAATAATACCTAATAGCCTTTATTTAACAATCCTCAATAGCCAAGTGGTCCTGACTGCGACTGCTACGCTAGAGGTCCTGGGTTCGATTCCCAGGTCGAGCAAAGTGTTATTGGGTTTTTCTATGAAATTCCCAGTAACAGCTCGGAGTTAGGAATTTGTGCCCGGTTAATGGCAATAGGCTCGCCCCCTATTACATGGGACCTAAACATACCGGCGAACTGTGGGTGTACATTAGTACACCTCTGCCTAACCCTTCGGGGAATACAGGCGTGATGGTATGTTATGTTATTTAACAATCTTTCTTATAATCTACTTACAATAATCTTATTTAATTGTTTGACACCAGTACGTGAAGATTGTCTTGCTGTCCAGCATAGGCTTCCCCTAGAGTTCGCCATCGAATGCGATTCTGCGCTTGTCTTGTCCAAGTATGTCCCGCTATTTTTTTAATATCGTCTTCCCGTCTAGGTATAACTAATAGCTTATACTTGACATTCGTTTTTGGTATATAGTAAAATCCTATCTTATCCTATCCTGTCCTATCCTATCCTATTCTATTCTATCCTATTCTATTCTAGAAATTGCTTTCGATCTAAATAAAGGGTTGGCTTAAACTCATAATAGTAAGACCGTATTCCCTAATGTGGAAGGTATATTTTTTCATCAAATAAAAATTAATACCATTTTTATTTTTAAATAATACGTTGCCCCACATTAGGATTTTCTCCTGTATCATGGGTGCGTTTCCAATCACAAATGCTAACATACACAAACCCAGAACAACTACCTGTAGATCATACAAATAGTTGCTCCGTGTGGGGATCGAACACACAACACGTGTGGCAGAGGCCGATCGCTCAGCCACTATGCTCAACATGTCGTCGAAACACGTAACATATTGCTAGGATAAAATATAGCGCATTAGTCTTCAACGATCAATTACTCCTTCATATTTCTTAGACTCATGTAAATCCATTGGAGAGTTGTGTTAAAGCCAAAGTTGTGCTCGATTTACTAGGTTCACATGTTTTGATCTCCCGCTGTAATACTTAAATAATATTTGACACTTAGCGAGTTTCCCAGCCATCGAGCTCTAAATCTCGAAGGCTGGATCTATCAACAACTGGTTGTTACCTGAAACTTATTGAAAAAATATGTATTCATTTATTTTTTCTATATCTTAATGATAACTAAGAAGGTAATAAATATAATTTGTATTTCAGAAAATGATTTTTTTTTATTTAAAAAAAAAAATGCTTACTAGCAATGTGGGACGCGCATTACTAGTATTCTTGTTAACCCCTCGTGCTAAGCGAAAATGCTTGTGTTACGAGTGGGTTCACGTCGGTAGTGCAATGGATGGGTTTCGAACCAGCAACCATATGATCGCAAGTCCAACGCCCTAGCCATTAGGCTACCGCCGCTTCAAATTTCAAATTTTGAAGTACAACCATATCACGTACATTAATATTGGCATAAAACAATATAGATGTGGTATTTTATCTGTTGCACATATAATTACGGCGTACATAACACTTATAATTACTAAGCTAAGTGTGGTGAGTGATCTTTATAGCATAATAAACAAGTGAGGTAGGGTATATAAACGTCTCCGAACCCTTGTTGGTTTTTAAGCTGCAAGTAAGCGAAGCCGCGGGCAAAAGGTAGTCTACTAAATTAAATTTGAATTAGCCAGGGGTATATCGAAAATCAAAGAACGCTTTGAGCTAAATTGAACTTAAAACAAAAGAATATTTTTAAGTTGCCACCCCCCGCACAGTGGATCGCAAAACTTTGGAGATATCTTCACAAGATGTATTTCTGCTAATTCTTAACATGTACAGAATTTAAATTTAATATATTCGATTCAGGCTTCTGGGTCGAAATCCTGGTTTTCGGTGTTCGATTTCGATTTCATTTACGTTGAGTGCTGTCAATTTTGAATTTAGAGCGAACGTTAGGAGGAAATATATTATCGAAATAAGGTTCTCAGTTGATCAAACCAAGACGTGTAGTGTTACGAAATACTTTTACGTTTCTGTGAATCATAAACACGAATTTATTTACATACAGATGGTTTGGTAGAGATGTACCGCTTTATGATATTTATATTATTATAATCTCGAGGATTCGCACTTGTACAACATAATTGATGAAAGCCTTCATCTTTTAGGATGAATACTACTACTGCTGCTGCTAGAATTTCTTAATAAAAATACTATATCTTTTTTATACTACGGAGGTAGCAAACAAGCTTACGGCCCGCCTGATAGTAAGCAGTTATCATAGCCTACGGACGTCGACGTAGGGGTATGGCTCGCGCGTTGCGCGCCCCGGTAAAAACCTTTTCACTCCTTTTTTAATATCTAATTCTTAGCGCGAACTAGGATTCGAATCCTGTCCTCACGCTCAGTAGCACTTGCGACTGTACGAAATTGATAAACGCGTATAAAAATGTACTCTCATAACGCGTTTCTTTATAATCAGAATTTCCCAGGTCCGAATTTATCATCAATTACTTCTTTCGTGAATAAAACTTTCATAAAAGTACATAAAAATCCTTCAATAATGCTGAAGTGTGTGCAATGCCTATTAAACACTATGATTTTATATCCTGCATATGTTTTTACGATCGTGGTGTCGTTTGTTCCGTCTCAATGCACGTGTTAAACATGAGATACAAATAGCCTTTAAAATTTTAAAAGCACCTTCTCTTTTATTTTTTAAAATCCGGCCATGACAAATGAGGCGTTATAAAAAAAAATCCATTGCCGAAATACTAGGCTGTACGAAAAAATTCTAGTGCCACGTAAATTTCGAATTTCATTCCGGAACGTGATTCTTTTAAAAATAATTAACTTGTAAATAAAATCACTTTGGCATAACATAACCTCAGGCGAGCTACGCCATTCAGTTGGTACAGTCGGCTTTCGTATTTCGTGTAATGGGAACGCGCACGCTAATGTAATTGAGTTTTTTTAGTTTCCCCTTTTAAAATGAGAAAAACTGTATGTTACTGAGGTTTGGACGGAGCCGACCGTTTTGCAAACTCTACATATATTATGTGAATGTATTTTTTGTGCCGATTGTACGCGTCCATATTAAAAGTGTTTTATGAAGCTATTTGGTCTTGTTACTTTTGCTTAGTGCGAATTGTTTTTAGCTCAATGAGTATAATATATACTAGTATAATATATACATTTTTTTACTTAGGTTAAGTTTGTGTTAATAACAAAACATAACATGTCAACACACCTGTATTCCTCGAAGGGTTAGGCAGAGGAATACTAAACACCAAAAAAAATATGAAGCGTACTGATGACCGGATTCAGCCGAATAGAATCCGGTTAGAGAGATAAATATGACCCCAATTATATACCGAAATAGGCTAAAAACAGACCCCACATGGACAAATTGTTATCCCAAACATACATCGCACACGCATAACTTAGATGTGTCTGTGTTATTATAATGGATGATCCCCCCTCTCCACACCTACTCTGCTCGGGGCCTACCCTGGCTGTCGAAAATATATGAACATTAGCCGTTGATAAATGATGGAGTAACCGATACATGCTGATGAGATAGTGGGAGATCTGCGCCTGATTCTAGGAATTTGAGCCATTTGTGGGTAGTTGGTCAGCATGATGAAGCATATTTTGGACACGTAGAGTTTATGAGCGAAATATATTGGTCTAAAATCATACGGATTTTATTAACCGACTTTGAATAAATGAATAAAGAAGGAGGTTGTCAATTCAATCGGATTATTTTGTGTATTGCTCAACTGCCTCATTAGCCAAGTGGTCCTGAGCGCGACTGCTTCGCTAGAGGTCCTGGGTTCGATTCCCAGGTCGAGCAAAGTGATATTGGGTTTTTCTATGAAATTCCCAGTAGCAGCTCGGAGTTAGGAATTTGTGCCCGGTTAATGGCAATAGGCTCGCCCCCTATTACATGGGACCTAAACATACCGGCGAACTGTGGGTGTACATTAGTACGCCTCTGCCTAACCCTTCGGGGAATATAGGCGTGATGGTATGTTTAAATTAAAAAATAAACATACTTATAGATATATATTTTCAAATCGAACTATTATTCCCGAGATAAGCTCGTTCTACCAACCAAACAAACTCTTCAGCTTTCTAATGAATTATCTGTTTGTTAATAAACTTTTTAAATTAACACAAATGAATTCAATCTCCTATGATTTTCCATTAAAGATTATTATTTAAAAATACATTGAAACATTTATCACTATAAAATTGAGCGTCTATATACATATCAAGCATATTATATAGGTATATATAGTACAAACCACAATGTATCTATAGATATTTATTAACGTTTATACAAGCTCCAGCCTCGTTAGCAAGATATATTCGACAAGGGATCGCCATGTTGTTTTAACAACTCGTTACAAAAACATATACTGTGTTGATATAACTAACTATAATATACGCAAGTAAATTCGATTATTAATGAATAGACTCGTCTAGTTTCTAGAAATTTCTGTAAGAATAATCCAAACTACTATTAATAAAGCCGACAACACGATTGGCATTGTAGTAGGCGATATGAATTTGTGCTGTTGTCAACATGAAGAGTGTGTTTTAAATATTATAAAATGAGGCTAAGCATGGCTTCCGCCGCTTGAAACCTGATATTAGTAAGCTGTTTCTTAAAACCCGAAAAGTCAAATGCGACTAATTTTTAGTCTTTCATAAGACGCAACTTTAAAAAAACTTTTTATTATTTAAGTACTAGCTTCTGCCCGCGACTTCGTCTGCGTGGACTTTAGATAAAAAGTAGCCCATGTGTTATTCCAGACTATAATCTTTCTCTGTGCCAAATTTAATCCAGATCCGTTCAGCCGTTCTGGCGTGAAAGAGTAACAAACATCCATCCATCCATCCTCACAAACTTTCGCATTTATAATATTAGTAGGAAGTAGGATTAAACCATCCATTAAGTAGATCTTACTGGAAATCATAATATTTCAATAAATTTCTAGTAACCAGACCAACCAATCATGATCCCTTTTTCTCAATAATATTTCTGAAAAAGTTAATACCTACCATTCAGTATCAGTCTAACAGTATAATGCAGCAATTAACATACAGACGGACCCCGCGAACATAATGTCATGGTCTGTCTTAAAATATTATTTAAATTAACATCACTCAAACTTGACCGAATTTTCTTTTTATATAAAGGTGAAAATATGCTGCGTTCCCCTTACGGCCGCCCATTCCACCCCCTTTTACGAGCCAAGTCGTAAACCGGGTTGCGACGGCGAAATTCTATTTTTGAAGTTTATATAACTCCTAGTGGGGGCCGCGCAGTCACCCCCCACGCATTTGAATCTGGAATCCCTTTGTTTAGAAATACGTTACGCGAAATTAAGTGTTGTTCTTTTTTCGAAGCTTCCGGATTTACACTGAGACTGAATGGACGGCGTTAGGTGGAATAAAGCAGTATTATAACAGTGTGAAGTCATGTTTACGTAATAAATTACGCGAAATTGACGGCAAAATGCGTTGTTCAAAGACCTATTTTTTGTTTACGTTTATTTAGCTGGGAAAGAGGCGATGTAGACATAATGGGGAGAGTTTTCGTGAACGTGGAAACTTCGGCTTATGAATTTAATATACTCGCTTTGTGTGAGTTAGGTATCAAAGCAATTTGGTTCTTTTAGCGTCAATAATACGGTATTATGATGATAGATTTTTATTGAATCAGCCTTATAAATTTTCACGTTACTGTGAACGTAATTACGGTTCCAATATAAATTTTTCGCTTCCCGTTACGATTATCGTGGGTGATTGCAAATTATGCAAAGTCCCCGCGAGGGTACATTTGTCTAAGATAAATATTGAAATTCTTCACGTAACTTGAGAAAAAATATCTCGCGTTATGCCTTAGAACTTGTATTGTGTTATTATACTTACTTTTTATACAATTCTACATTCAAATCGAAATTACCTTCATCGTTAAAGCCATTTCATAAAAAAGAACAAAAATATTCAGCATGAAATAAGAGCAGTATATTGCTTTTTATCTTTAGTTTTTTTTATACGTTGAGGTGGCAAACAAGCTTACGGCCCGCCTGATGGTAAGCAGTTACCGCAGCCTATGAACGTCTGCAACACCAGAGAAGCCGCTCGCGCGTTATCGACCCGGTAAAAATCTTTTCACTCCTTTTTTGAAATACCCCATGCTGTAGTCTTTTTGGGATAACCTCGACAGGACTTTAAATTTCTAATGTAGATAGCCGCAGCTACCGAGGGGAATTGGCTCTTACGCGCGTGAGTCGAAACTCTCCGACTCTCCGACGTAAGGGTCGGTCCCCAACCAGTCAGACTCCAAGAGGTCCTACAACCGAGCAAAACTGTTCTAACTGTACTGTAACTGTATTTCTTTTGTCAACTGTACATAACTATACTAATCGCTGTAGATACGTTCTCATTCCAATCGCTATTTTGTAATTGTAATTCGTTCTACTTTGATATGTGCCGAGTCAGTAATAGATATGTTAGTTCATGGACACAATGATATTCATGTTAGGATGACTTTTATTATTCGCTCATGTGCTACTGTAGCTTTAAGTATATAACTTAGATTTTGAAAAAAGAATATACTCTATTTGCATTTGTATAAAGGCGTGCTTAATCTTAGGCATTTTCTAACAGACAACCTTTGAGTGATGAAGCGACGATCACGAAATAAGAAGAAGTACTATTAAAATTATAGTAGAGCTTTTCGTGTACCGTGTGTTTAGATACAAAATTGATAACAAATAGTTAACATTATCCACCATGGGAGAGCTATGCTTGCACGAATGGGCCAACACATACGTTGTGTTTCGACGAGTCAAAGTCAAAGTCAAAATCATTTATTCAATACAGACTACTAGGTAGTACTTTTTGAACGTCATATTTACATTATAGACAGCCCCCAAAACGCCCGCCCTTCACCTTCGCCCTTCTCTCAAAGTGAGTGAGGATACCGATGGTCCAAACCGTTTTTAAAAGGCCGGCAACACACTTGCGACTCCTCTGGTGTCGGTATATTTCACTTACCATCAGGCATCCGTTCGCTAGTTTGCCCACATATGCTGGAAAAAAAATGTAACAGGTCTAACTAATTAGTACAAATAATGTGAAATATTGTTTCATATTTGGTTGATGGTTCAAGGCCAAAGACCAAAGAGTACCTGATAGTTATCCAGTAGTGTGATTGAAGAAAATTTGTTTGAACATGCCCGACCGTTGAGTAATATAACATAACATACCATCACGCCTGTATTCCCCGAAGGGTTAGGCAGAGGCGTACTAATGTACAACCACAGTTCGCCGGTATGTTTAGGTCCCATGTAATAGGGGGCGAGCCTATTGCCATTAACCGGGCACAAATTCCTAACTCCGAGCTGCTACTGGGAATTTCATAGAAAAACCCAATAACACTTTGCTCGACCTGGGAATCGAACCCAGGACCTCTAAAGTAGCAGTTGCGGTCAGGACCACTTGGCTATTGAGGCAGTTTGAGTAATATAATTGACGCGTAAAAGTAATAGATACGTGAACTTACAAACTTTTAATCGAGGTCACTAACACTGGACCAACAAACCACAGGATATCTTGGCAATAAGCCGAAAAACTAGCAAGTACAAACACACACAAACACACGCACCAAAGTTCAAACCCAAGTACCAAAAAATTTTAAGAACATAAAAAGGGAAATGTATTATAAACTAGCTTCTGCCCGCGGCTTCGCCCCCGTGGAATAAAAAGTATCGGGAACGGGATAAAAAGTATCCTATGTCCGTTTCCTGGTTCCAAGCTATCTCTCCACTAATTTTCAGCCAAATCGGTTCAGCCGTTCTTGAGTTATAAATGGAGTAACTAACACGACTTTCTTTTATATATATAGACTAGCTTCTGCCCGCGGCTTCGCCCCCGTGGAATTTGGTCTATCATCACATCCCACGGGAACGGGATAAAAAGTATCCTATGTCCGTCTCCTGGTTCTAAGCTACCTCTCCACCAATTTTCAGCCAAATCGGTTCGGCCGTTCTTGAGTTATAAATGAAGTAACTAACACGACTTTCTTTTATATATATAGATATCAGACCGGTTTTCAATAGAAAGCGTTCGAGATACACTGTAAAAATGTGCAAGATATTTCCCTAAAAAATCCCGGAGGTAGAGCGAGGAACACTTAGAGCGGCCGTTTAGAAAATAAAAATACTTTTATGTAGGTAGGATGCAACGAACGAGGTGGGCATCTCATCTTTTCATTACTCTCTGTTGCCCCGGCTGATTCAAAATGGCGGTCATTCGGTTTAAACACTGCTGTTTATTTTAATTTTATTGTTTGTTTTGTTGAAATGTGAATCGCGTTACCTAATGTGTCTTTTCCGTGATGAGCAAATTATGTGACTTTTTTGCGTTTAGTACTTTTTAAACAATTCGCTGGATATTTTTACCACAGAATTATGTTGAATTCGGAAAAAAATCTCAAATGTAAGTGACATAATAGTGAAGCGGACAGAGGTAGCGTATCTCAGTAACATAACATAACATACCATCACGCCTGTATTCCCCGAAGGGTTAGGCAGAGGCGTACTAATGTACACTCACAGTTCGCCGGTATGTTTAAGTCCCATGTAATAGGTGGCGAGCCTATTGCCATTAACCGGGCACAAATTCCTAACTCCGAGCTGCTACTGGGAATTTCATAGAAAAACCCAATAACACTTTTGCTCGGCCTGGGAATCGAACCCAGGACCTGTAGCATAGCAGTCGCGCTCAGGACCATATGGCTAATGAGGCAGTTACTTGGCTAATGAGGCAGTTAACAGTCTCAGTAACATAACGGACAAATATCAAGCTATTGAACGTCTGAATGGAGCAGACATGTATGTAATGTGTATAGCTTAAGATCGCTCGGTCAAGCACCCCATCCCAGCGAGTGCTAATAAACGTGTTTTATTATATTTTTACGACGCTGTTGCAATGTTTTTAGATTATTGAATTGAAATGTAATTGTAGAGTGGTCTCTTGATGTTAAAGTTTCTTAGAAATAGCATGTGAGTAACATCTGTTTATGTAATTTTGCAAATTTTCGTGTTTAGCAATCTATTTTATGTCTTAATTGTGAAATTAATTCTTGAAAGAAACAAATACATAGGTTATTGAGTTATCATATACAATGGGTGGCTTTATTTGCGATTTCGTCCATGCAGATGCAAACATAAACTAGCTTTGTATATTAGGCATATCCAGAAAGAGGTCAGAGTTCATAACATGAAATACGTCAGAAAGTCAAAAAAAATATTATAAAAAATAATATTCAAAAGAAAGAAAGATATTTTTATTTTACACAGCGTGGTAAACAACATGAAAATAAACCAAAAAATCAACTAAATAAATACATAGGTAGTTACGCAAAATACAGTACTTACGGTTATAAAAATAATAAAATGGTAAATACGGTATTCAATAATATTAAAAGGAGAAAGAAAAAATAAGAATTTTATGCATTTTTTACGTAAAATTTTAGACAAACTTAATATAAATTACTTAAAATACATAAAAGACACCTATAGCCAATTCTGAGGATTTAGAAAGTCTCCTAAAGTCCTCCTTTGACCTTCTAAATAACCGGAGTTAATCCTTAGGCATGACTACTTTTGCAATGAGAATAATCACCGTGATATGATTATTGTGTAAAATTAACTATACAGCGTGAACTAGGTATATTCTACACAAAGTTTTGCCTAAAATATATAACATTATTCCCCCAAACTCAAGAAATCTTTTAAGAAGACACTCGTACGCAAAAGCGACTAAAACCATTCATGTAAGAGACGTTTGTAAGTCGATGCTCGCTCAAACTTTGACAAGCAAAAATAGCTTAGGGGCGCGTTTACATTGGTCGAGTAAATATGCTAGTATCGGTTAAAAAGAAGGTAAATGTGAAAGGAATGAAAATTTGATTACTTTATGCTTATTATGTTTGATAAAAATTATAATATGTAAGGAGTGATGCCACGGTCTCACACAAAACCGGCGTAAATCAACGTTTAAATTAATTGTGTTTCGGCGAGTGAGTGAAGATACCGTAGGCCTTAACCCTTTTAAAAGGCCGACAACGCACTTGCGACTCCTCTGGTGTTGCGGGAGTCCATGGGAGCCGGTAATCGCTTACCATCACGCGATCCGTCAGCTCATGTGCCCCCCTATCACATAAAAAAAATTGGTTGTGTCTAGTACTAAGTCATCGATTAGACTCAAGTCTGTGGAAACTTACATAATTTCAATGGAATAGGAAGAATTGCACGTCTGGGAAACCAAGAGATTTTCAGTTTAAGTCAGATTTGACATGACCCAATCGAATACTGTGGTGTTTATAATGCATGTTTGTAGAAAAAGCTTTACATTATTAGAATATACATACTTGTCATAAGAAATTCCAACGCAAAAGGTGACAGTATTGTTATTGAAGTAGTCTACTATACTTGACTTGTTAATCTTCCAAACGTAAACGCGCCCTAAGAGTTGGTCGTGAGTTGAATCTCTCTAAATAGAGGAACTTCGACAAAGCAAGCGCCATGTAGTCGCCCCTTGTGGGTTGAATATTTGATATCACTCGGATATTATACTGTGAAGGAGATATGGCTTATAAAATAGCACTTTGTACCAGATTTTTGGAAACTTGTAACAAGTGAAGGTTTCCTGATATTGAACTCTAATTTCTTTGACTCACATTTTAATCTTATAAATCGCATTTCTATGGAACTCCCTCTGTTTCTAACCTGCTTAACCAATTTTGGCATAGAGATAAATTGGACCTTGTTGAAGGCCATAGACCTTTTGTCTCAAAAAGTCCTTAAACCTTTGGATAACAGCTAGATAAGCATAACATGGAAAGAATGGTGTCTATAAACGTCCAGTTTTTATTCAGTAAATTGCTATTAAGATTTTACTAGCTTTTGTCCGCGGCTTCGCTCACCTGGGGCTATATTGGGATTAGAAATTAATTCCAAGAATAGTTTAATAAAAACCAACAGTGATCATCTCTTTCTTGTATGGGTCTCTATACGTCAGAGAGGTCTAGCTGTATCTCAGGATCCGTTTGCTCAATTGAGATAAGAAGTCCACCAGTTTTAAAGTTGGAACATATGCTTTCTAACAGTGATAACACAATTAAAAAGTATTCAGTAGTTTTTGCGTCAACCCGTAATAAACAGCTTTTTTACGATTTTATAACAGTAGAGATTCATTGATAAAATATAGTATTTTGACAGCTGACAGATCTTGTCAGATTGTTAGAAAGAAATAGTGCAAAAAACCTGTAAAGCGCCATCCTCCTCTTCTTAACTAAAAATAACGGCATAGCAACTTTTCATACTGCCACTGCATAAATATGGGTAAGTCATCCACAAGTCATCAATAGGTCGTTGAAAGCTTGACAAAACAAGAGCTCAAGGAATCTGAATTTCTGTTCTTTTTTGGAAAAAATCCTGTGTAACTTCACAATCATACCTTCAAACTTTTATGCAAAATTCTTTGCACTACCTACCAGATATTGCCGTCAGGTCATTGTCTAAAGATGCTATCAGTATTTATTGATCAACGACGTCACACATCACATTAGCTCTCAAGGCGACTTGCTAAGAAACATGCTGAGTTCACAGATTAATAATACAATAAACAATGCGAGCATCTTGGCAAGCTCGCCCAGTTTTATCTAATTTTGCTGGTAGATCTATAAATTCTTAGTGCATCTCTCGAATATTTGTTTGGTACTTAATTTTTATTACTTTCGAAACTGGACTGCGAATTAAAACTGTGAAGAGAATTAATTATTGACGCTATTTTAAAGCTTACTAGCAATGTGGGTTGCACATTATAAGTCTGCCAACCCACATTAGGCGTGATGGACTATAGCCTAATCAATCTGAAAGGAGATCCATGCCAAGCAGTGAAATAGTATAATGAGTTGATAATGTGAAATGTGAAAGAGTGAGTGAAATTTCTGGGCAAACTTCATAACTGATGGGGTCTCAAGATGACAATGACACAGTGCTGTTAGCGTCTATAGGCTGCGGTTGCCTTTTACCATCAGGCCGCCCGTATTCTTCGTCATCATATAACTGTAAAATGTTCTTTTATATAATTGTTTTCTCTATGTACTATTATAAAATTATAAAAAAGCTGTCTGTACATAAAAAAAAACAAGTGGGGTATATAAAGTCTTCGAACCCAAAAATGTGATTTTTAAAATTCTTGCCAGTTTGTCTGTTTGTCACGGGTTGGCGCAAAAAATACTGAAAAGATTTTATTTTTTTTATCACTGCTGTTAGAAAGTACATGTGCTCCAACTTAAAAACTGGTGAACTTCTTATCTCAATTAATTGAACGGATCCTGAGATACAGCTTGACCTCTTGATGTATACAGACCCATATAAAGAAGAGATCATCACTGTTGGTTTTTGATTAAATTATTTTTGAGCGAAGACGCGGGCAAAAGCTACTTTAAAATATAAAGGGCCTCCAGCAATTTCTTGAAGTGATATTTTATTTCCAAACAGCTCAAAATTTATGTTCTTTATCACATATAACATTTGTCTTAAATAAATTTGAAAGCGAAAATACGACGCCGGCATTCTGACGGATGTGCAGCGTCGTTATCACGAGAAGACATGGGGGATCGGTGCCAAGACAAGACCGCCCGCATCTATAGATTAGTTTTCCAGTTGGAAAACACCATGTTTGTTTAAAAGCAAGTCCAACATACATACACACATCAAAAAAGGTTGCGATCACTGAAAAATCGAAATCTTTTTTGTTACGATAGATTTATTATGATTTCATCTTCTTTAGTAATTTCATTTTTTTAATTTCAAACAGGGTATTTCTATTTAAAGAAAACACACAACATAGAATTTTTCTTGATAAAGCTCAATTTAAAAAATATATTAGCTTAAGCTAGTGATCGCAAACTTTTTTTGATGGGTTTACATATAGGTACATAATGTATATACAAGATTTTTTGACTGAATGAGTGATTGCAGACGAGCAGTGATAGCCTATGACCTTTGAACTGCCAAGTCAAAGGTCTCGAGTACAAATCCTAGGCACGCATCTCTTGAAGTTATGGCGCTTGAGGAAACCTGCACGCCTGAGAGATTTTCTCGACGTGTGAAGTCTGCCAACCCGCATTAGGCTAGCGTGGTGGACTATAGCCTAATCCTGCTCATTGTGAGATGAGACCCGTGCCCAGCAGTGAGACATATGGGTTGATTATGAGTGATTGCAAACTTTGCCAATTTCGTTCTAATGTGAAGTTCAATATTAGTTTCGTGATTTTGGATATGATAGAGAGAGAGGTGAGCGATACCACGGCCTCATAGAAAACCGGCGCGAAGCAACGCTTACGGTGTGTTTCGCCGAGTGAGTAAGGATACCGGAAGCCCAAACCCTTTTTTATGGCTGCCAACGCACTTGGGATTCCTCACGTGTTGCGGGTGTCCATGAGCGGCGGTAATGGCTTATCACCAGGCGATCCGTCTGCTCGTTTCCATAAAAAATATCCTATAAAAAAAGTTTTTCTATACATTTTGTCGACTTGGTTGAAGATAAATGTTGGTCCCAGGTTGTTCATAATGATGGGTACGGTACCTACAATGTAACAAATAAGGTTCTATAAAAAGGTGTATAAACTCGAAATAATTTTCAAGAAGATTCCTTGGCTTAATATATAATCAGGCTCAGAAAAAATAGAACTCGTTTAAAAACCTTTCAAAGGCTTATACAGAGCAACACCAGTTTCATAATGTGTACATTCATTTAGCGTCCTGAAAATCCACGTGAAAACCCTAGGGTTGAGATATTTTTAGTTACGGAAAGTTTTTCCAGTGCTGGTAATGGAAATGTAGCTCTTAGCCCAGCTCTTTGCCTACGTTGGCGCTGAGTATGCCAAGGTTTTTGGGTCAGGCCAGAAGTATTCGACAAATAAAGTTTTTAATTTACAACATATTCTGGGACATTTATTTTCACACAGCACCATCTAGTCCCAAACTAAGCAAAGCTTGTACTATGGGTACTAGACAATGGATATAATACTTATATACTTTTTTTTTTTGTAAATACATACTTATAATACATAAGAAACACACCCAGACGAACACAAATACTTATATTCATCACATAAATTTTTGTGTCCTGTGGGAATCGAACCCACGACCTCATGATCAGCAGTCCGGTACTCGAACCGCTAAACCACAGAGGTCGTCAAATATCCGTCTTTCCCGAAGGTTTGTGCAGAGGTTTACTGATGTACTCCTGCAGTTCACCGGTATGTTGAGGTCCAGATCATCCCTGTGAGTACAGTGTATGGAAAGATCATGTAAAATTATCGGTTCTGGTCGTCATAAGAACACCTATGGCAATCTTAGTGGTGGTCAAAAACCTGACCTGAACCTTATCCTTCGGATATTGGTATTGACCGAAAATTGGGTTGCGGAGGCCTGATGATAATCCTTTCTTGTAAAATGCTGATATTTAGCCGCACTGATCATACTTGAAGCCGATTCTAACATAGCTGGGAATTAGCTGGGATGATAGTATGCTATTACTATTTAGATTAGCTTATTTCTCGAATCTCTGACATACCATTTTCCACAACTAGGCCAGTCGCTACTTGTTTTGCCAACGTTATTTATCTAGAAACACAAAGCACGTCTGACTGATGACCTAGATAAGTGCGAAATAGCTTGAAACATCCGAATTGAAAAACTACTGATGTGGAATCTCTACGCGGACAAGACGTGCATTGTGGATGGGGGGCGGGGAGAGGGTTTGTGGGTCCGGGAGCAGGTTGTAATTCAATTTTATAACGGATGGATCGGTGGTGGCGATACTAGGGATCATGGGAAAATAATCTTTGTGACAGAATATATATACTGTTAGAGCACTGATAGTTCACTGGCCGTTGGATTGCCAAATCAAAGGTCTCGAGTTCAAATCCGAGGCAAACATCTCTGACTTTTCGGAATCATGTGCGTATTAATGACTAATACTTATCACTCGCTTAAATTGTGAAGGAAAACATGAGGAAACTCGCACGCACGAGAGATTTTCTCAACGGCGTGTGAAGTCCGTCAACCTGCACTAGGCTAGCGTGGACTATAACCTTAGGTATCTCTCGTACTCTAACAGGACACCGGGGTGGCCGGCACTGGGACAGTATATGGGTTGATTATTCAGAGCTAGTTTACCAAAGCAGTAGATACCTACTATATAGATACTAGTTTTACGAAAATATATAGAGTTATCACAACAAAAAGTTATCCGAATTTATTCAATGTTTGCGCAAAAGTTGTTCTAATGAGTACCCTGGAGTATGGTAATCAGTCAGCTATGTGTTTTCGGTAACCCAGTTTAAACTAATCTCGCTTTAGCCTTTTAGATTCTACGATTTATTTTTTGTGTTTAAGTATTTTCGTAGAAGCTTGAAAATTTAAAATGTATTGTTAAAGTGCTTCAGGCACTTCCATCACCTAATATAGGTAGCTTGTTGGATGACACTACTTTTCGGTGTGCTATTTGCTTACGTCTGGGCGCTCTTTGTGTTGCTCCGCATCAGTGTCACTGCGGTGAAGCTGTCGACAGCCTCGGACACCACGGCTTGTCTTGCTGCAAGAGTGCGGGGCGAATAGCACGGCACGCCAATATTAATGACATTATTCGTCGTGCTCTTGTCACCGTCGGTGTGCCAGCTGTATTAGAGCCTAATGGCTTGGCACGTGACGATGGAAAGAGACCAGACGGTATGTCACTATTGCCATGGAAATTGGGTAGGCCTTTGGTGTGGGATGCAACTTGCGTCGATACCCTTGCTCCATCCCATCTTCCAAGCTCGGCGGGTTGTGCTGGCGCTGCCGCTGCTGGTGCAGAGACCCTCAAACGGCGCAAATATAGCAACCTCAATGGGAACTATAATTTTGAGCCGTTTGGAGTGGAAACGCTCGGGCCGTGGGGTCCGAGTGCGCGCCATCTCTTCAAAGAAATTTCTAAGAGACTTGTCGACTCTTCGCGGGATCAGAGGGCTGGTTTATTCTTTGGTCAAAGGATTAGCATTGCCATTCAACGTGGCAATGCAGCCAGTCTTCTGGGTACGTTACCCGATGACAGTGATGTGGAGGAGTACTTTGACGCCTAGGCGTGTCTATTTTCCTTTGTTTTTTTTTTAGGTTATATAGATAAGAAATATTATAAAGAGGAAAGATTTGTATGTATCAATGTATGTAACAATAAACTTAATTAACAAAAAAAATTGTTAAATTAAATGTTGTATATACTGTAGTTCAAATAGTAACCAATATATTTTGAGGGCCGAATTTCAGAAGTAGGTTAGACGGGATATTCAATGGTGTACTAATCATCACCCACAGTTAGCTGGTATATTTAAGTTCCATGTTAGAGAGGGATATTTCCATTAACCAAGCACACATCCAAACTCCGAGATGTTTCTGAAAATCTCAATAAATAAAACTTTTCTTGACTTAAGAATTAAACCTAAGATTTCAGTTGCGCTTATAGCTATTAGGGCAGTTCGTTGGGTATATAATTGTTTCACAATTACTTTCTTCTGCTACATAAAATTGATATTCATCTAAAATTATTGGCAAGGAAAGCCATCCCAATAGGAAAGTTCTTCTCAAAGTCATCAAAACTTGTAAAGTGATTTCTATTTAAACAGCCACAAGATATTATTTACCTATCATCGATATTTTATCACGAAACCTTTTAAAATTTCCGAACTCGGATACAATTACATACAAAATCTCCCTTCAGAAACAACATTAATTTATTTTCCCTTTAGAAAACGTTTGTGTACTCTGCTTAATATCTAGCGGGGTGGATTCTGTTCAAAATAAAATTAATTATTAGCGTCTTTGTAATCTAAACACGCGTGGGGCCTTTGATGTGAATTGTTTTTGGGAAACGAGCTTTACAAGCAGAATTCTGTGATGTACATTTTTTATTTTAATTTATACCGTGATAGGAAAATGAAAAAGCAATATTATTTTTGGTATGAAGACGATAAAAATTTAGCTTTAGAAAAAGAAATATTGTCTGTTTGACAATAGTGTTAAATTTATATTAAGACAGTTATCTCATAACCTAGATCATCGTAAGTTCTATAAACCTAAAATTCCAGCCCAATATACACAGAATATGCGTCAAGGACGTTTACTCGATTACACAGATGTACAAAGTTCACATAATGTTCCGATCTTACTCGAAGTCCCCCGATTATCCCGCCAAACGGCGCACAATTACATTTCCAACAATATTGGTTCGCCGTGACGTGATTATGTTTACTCGTGTTCCGTATCATTTGAATTTCGTGGCAATAAAATGGTCCCTTCTTTTAAAAGCACATGTTTTTATTCGAATTTCGTAAATGGAAGATCACAGAACCGCTCTTTTGGTCCTTTGCGAGCAGTATTAATGAATCACAAAATTTTACAAAAATATTAGCTTTAGATAATAATATTTTTTTATAAAATATAATAAATATTGTGTGATTTGTTTATTATAGTAATAGTGTTTAATGTTTGTTTAATGTAGTTCTTTATTTTTTATTAAGTTATATAAGGGCCACATGCACCAACTTCTTAAATGTATTTAAACGCAAATGTATTAATGAAAAAATGTGTTTAAATACAATCTAAACATATTTAAAAAGTTGGTGCAAGTGGGCCTAAGGGTTGGATTTTTTTTTAGACTCTGATGTTTATAGCTCGTAGATACTACATGAACGATGAAAGAAAACATGCTTGGGAAATCAGCGTATAATAGGACTAAGAATTTAAAGCAATCCAGGCTAGGCTTGGGTAGTAGTTTAGAATCCAGTAGAAGGGATGATGTCCATGAGTTGTAAGAATACGCAGAGGCTAACGGAAGAGAGACGTTATAAACTAACTACATAACTACTTCTTTGTTGTTTTTTATTCTGATAGAATTTTTGAAATGTTGTGGAATATATTTTATTCAATATTTCAGCTTAAAAGTGACGCATAAGGTTTGGGTTTCAATAAAACTTGATGCAGAACCCGTTACCTTCATCCGGACTGAAGGACCAGATTATAGCGTTGATACTATTAATTCTGTACTTCCATTTTCAAACCTTATATGTCACTTGTATGCCCCTAAAAATACCCATGGATAACTCGGGAAACCCCACTTTATCTGTAAGGGATAAGGATATTAGCGATATAACTAGCAGGGCTCCATATATTCCTTTTTGGGGTTCTGTATGACAAAACGGAACTCATTAACTAACTAATAGTGTGGGAATATCCGTGATTCAGTTAATTTAAAAATAATATATTTTTCAAAAGGCTATCTATGATGACCTATTTTAACTAAATGCTATCATGTAAACGCAGGTCGAGGGATCGATCCCTCCCATCAATATTGTAATCAGAGTGATTATTGTCGTTTCTATACACTTAATTGCTGCGAGCTTGCGTCCTACCTCAACTAAATATGCTATACATGCGATAAACAAAAACCTAAGTTAGGTTTTAGACATCGCATTGTCGAAATTTTATCGTGCGGCCGCCGCTCTGTGAGTGCAAGCAGCAAGTGTGAATTTTATTTCCTAGGTAACAACGTTTAAATTCTTTGCGTTGGTCAAGACGCGAAGAAATTCGTGTTATGTAAACTTCTAGCCCTAAATTCTTGTCAAGTTGCGTAGGCTAGCTATTTTAGATACATAGAACATTCTTTATTGTATACCGTATTAGTATTGTAACATAGTTTTAGAAGAATTTTACATAAGTTTGCAAATATAGTATTAGTTCGCATTATATCGCTTACCTAGGACAATGGGTGAGAATATTGTAGGGAGGGCCACCTGTCGCTGATAGCGTTACAACGTTAAGTGAATGATTTTTTTATTGATTTGTACAAGAACATGTAGTGCGACTTGAAGATGATAGATAGAACAAAAAGGTAGATTATATTACAGTACAGTGTGATTGCCTCATTAGCCTAGTGGTCCTGAGTGCGACTGCTACGCTAGAGCTCTTGGGTTTGATTCCCAGGTCGAGTAAAGTGTTATTGGGTTTTTCTATGAAATTCCCAGTAGCAGCTCAGAGTTTGGAATTTGTGCCTGGTTAATGGCAATAGGCTCGCCCCCTATTACATGGGACCTAAACATACCGGCGAACTGTGGGTATACATTAGTAAGCTTCTGCCTAACCCTTCGGGGAATACAGGTATGATGGTATGATGATTATATCAATAATAATGTTAAGCCAGTTTATTCGTAACGATCATTTGTTGTCCAATTTTCATGTTGTTAATAGGATATCTCTAAATTCAGTTTGGTTCTTGGCATATGCTCTTGGCTATGTTATAAGGGGCGAGCCTTTTGCCATTAACACACCTCCCACACAAATCCAAATTTCGAGCTACTGAGGAATGTATAGAAAAACCTAATAACATTTTACTCGACCTGGGAATCGAATTAAGAGACCTTAATATCACTGGACTAATGAGGCCGTTTCGCCCATTAACACCATAATATTGTAATTATTTTTTTGTAACCATTCTTCACTATATTCTCGACAAAATGTCCAGTGATATTTACCTACCTGTTTTTAGGAGAGGATCGTGTTCCCCAGATTTATTACGTATAATCTTATTTCCACAGCATCTCGTGAACAAATAAGCGTAATATGTAAATGAGGGTAACAATTAATTATCTGTTTGTTTGTAAAAAAGTACGGGATTGAAACAGCCGGTAAGGCTGCACTCACACTGGTAACGTAGAAAAATTCTATAAAATTAGTTTTAGTATTAGCAAAACCTGAGAGACTAGTTCAATTAAGTAAATAAATTTCAAAACTGCATCATGAAAAATCACGCATCAAGCACGTTCTCATACGTCCGCGCCGGTTGCGAGTTAAGATCGGCATTTATGTCCTTCCAGGGCGACCTCTTCCGACGCTTCTTTTCATTCATTTATTTATCTAGGGACACTTTAGAATGTTCGTTCGTGCTCGAGTGCCAATGTGCTCAGACCTTTAGGGCGTAGAGCCCGCGGCTTTGCCTCCCATTTGTTCAGGCCGTTTAAATAAAGAAAAAGTAAACTCGTTTTTAAAGATTACGAGTTTAGTACAATTTGGGCTTGTTCACTTTTTATTCAGCTTTACCTGTTTACTGAACAATATAAATGGATATAGTTTTTTTTAGGTTTAAAATGTTTGCCCCACATATTAATAAAGGAATCTTTCGAGGCTTGCGTACTAAATGCCCTGATTAATTTATTTATAAGTTTTAGATATGGCCTTGCCGCGGTCAGAGTATGGATGGGTGACCATTGACTAAGAGTTATATGCCTTGAATTTTTAATCGCATATGTTGCATCCGAAAATTGTTATAAGAAAAGTTGACTTTTTGTCGAGTGGAGTGGAAAAGCTGATTTTTTTCTTTATTACAAGTTTGGTTTCATTAGAAATGAAGACGTATATTCTACTACTTATATCCTACTAATATTATAAACGTGAAAGTTAGGATGGATTTTAATCAAACTTTACAATAATATAGCTCATATATCATAATAGCTCACAGGTTATAATTCCAATATCTACGCAAATGAAGTCGCAGGGAAAAGATAGTATAATATTATGAAATTGAAAGCTTCTATACGTATTTGTTACACAATCACGCTGTCGGCTCAAAGGATTTAGTTGAAACTTGGCACACAGATAGCTTATAACCTGCACCAAAACATAAGTTACTTTTTGTCCAAGTTATAGGTACTAATTGTGAGGTTACCGCAGACAAATTCGGGGGATAAGCTAGTTATTTATGTAAAGTATAAACCATATGATGACATAATAATGACCACGGGTTATGTTCGGTACTATAAATGCAAATATGAAACGTTATTCCTACTTTACACCCAAAATGTTTTCCCCTAATAAAAATATATGACATTTTTATCAGTGTCCCATAATTTTTTGTTCAAAAATAAGGTCTGAAAGTTGGCCTGTAAAATATATCTAGGCTCAGTACTTGTACAATGACAGGCCGTGAAAGTTACGATGTAGCAGAGCCTACAGGCTTAACTTTTTGATATACAGCCTGCCTTTGATACTTGTTGGTGTTCGCTATAGCAAGAAATATGGAAGATCTTTCTAGATGTTTTTATGTTTAGTAGTTTGTTATTTTGTGGCTTTATTTAATCACACCCGGGTCTCAGAAGGCTTATGTAGAATTTCTTTTGTTACATCTTGCGTTGATCAGGTAATCGCTGTCCACTAGGTAATGGCCTCTTCCAGTGTGTTATGATCACTTGGTCATTCGCAAATATATGTTTAATTATTAGTAGCAAAGTATTCCCGAAATCAGACGAAATAATTATCTAAATAAAGTAAGCAAAGTAAGAGTAGGGAACTATGGCTACGTGTACTACGCGAGTGCTACGAGCGCGTAGCAGTCGTAGCCGTGACGTCAGTTACGTCGTAGCACTGCGTAGGCGCTTTTTCGTGATGAATTTATTATTCTGTTACTATTTGAAATTGTTATGCTTCATTAGTCTAGTGGTTGTACTGCTACGCTAGAGGTCCTGGGATTCGATTCCTAGGTTGAGAAGTGTTATTCGATAATATTTCTTTGAATTTCTCACCTGCGAGTTTGGATTTGAAATTGATTTTTATAGTACAGTTATTGAAATTTTCATTTTCATTTACCTACATGTATTTTAAATGTCAAATTCTATTGTTAATTTTATTATGTTTAATTGTAATATGTAAAACATTCAAATAGGATTGTAAAATTGTTTTATGAATAAATGTACCCGGTGAATGGTAATAGGCTCGCTTCCAATTACATACGATTTAAGATTCCAAATCACTTCATGAAATACAGGCGTGATGTTGTACTTTATCCTAAGGTTGATACAAGACAGACGTTCCTGGTATTCTTTACCTTGTATGCAACGTAGTACATATAACTATAATTAATACATAAATAACTTAAAGAAAAACAGTTCTATTTCCAGTTCAACATAACAGTTTATGACACAAAAGTCCATTACCTCGTCAAAACCGTCAACAAAACTAATAAAACTTGGGACCAACTAATCCGCATGTCTTCAAAAACTCGTAATTCACAAAATAAACGGTTCTTCCCGTGTGTTTGTGTGAAAACATTTTTTATACCTCAGTCGGAAACTCGGGTCATTAATTCGGCCGGCAAGCGCACCTGTCCGTAATCGTTGTGAGATCCGACGCCCGAGATTTCGATGTAACACCCCACTTTCACTAGTTATCGCGATTTCCCGGGGGATTCGCTGTCGAGCTTTAGACTATGTCCAACACGAAAACGTGCAGAAGGTTTACTGAAGCTTACATACGCACAGGACCAAAATATAGTAAAATAATTTATTTTGTAATTGTGTTCGATTATTTTAAAAGCGGTGGTGAATACTCAAAAGCAAGAAAATATTCTTAAAATAAAATAAAATGCATTGCCTAGTTCCCGAAACACACCCATGTAAATACTAGAAAACATGCTAATATGCTTTCTTATTCGTTATCACTTCAAGAGTACTCGAAATAAGAGTGTAACTACAGTGCGTAAATTAACATAGGCGGTTTCTGCAGCCTAATTCATTTAGTTTAGTCTTTCGTTACATTTTATTAACCCTGGTCCTTCGGTACATTGTTACTCTGTGACACAGCTTACTTGTGAGGGAATCGTTCCGGGTATTTGTCATTTTTGTTTTGTTACTTTTTTAATCTTGAACTTCGATGTCTTTCTGTAGCGTTTTGAAATGATTTTCACGTTTAAAATGAAATCATAACATAACATACCATCACGCCTGTATTCCCCGAAGGGTTAGGCAGAGGCGTACTAATGTACACCCACAGTTCGCCGGTATGTTTAGGTCTCATGTAATAGGGGGCGAGCCTATTGAAATTAACCGGGCACAAATTCCTAACTCCGAGCTGCTACTGGGAATTTCATAGAAAAACCCAATAACACTTTGCTCGACCTGGGAATCGAACCCAGGACCTCTAGCGTAGCAGTCGCGCTCAGGACCACTTAGCTAATGAGGCAGTTGAAATGAAATCATTTTGTGTAATGAATTGTATTGAATGCGCCTGCTAAGTTAGAGGACCTCGGTTCGAATTCCAGGTTGAGTCGAGCAGTTGAGCAGTTCGGAATTCGGATTTTGTTCCGGTTAAATTCACACATGTTAAAGCAAATAAATATATCTTATCTTATCTTAATGGCAATAAGCTGGTCTCATATTACATGAAACCTGAACATACCGGGGAACTGTGGGTGTACATGAATGACTGTGTAAACCTTCGGGAATACAGGCGTAATGGTGTTTATTTTTCCAAAACCTTCTCTGCCTAAGAATCGCTGTATCCCTTCTTATGGAGGTAACCTTTATACGTCCAAGTCAATCTTCCTCTGATTCATCAATCTACGACTTAATATTGAGGCTGTCTAGGGAGCCCTAGACGTTATACTTATTTATCTCATGAAAACTCTTTTAATATACCCTTCTAAATTTAACAAACAACTACTTAATTTAATACCATTTTCAGGATTACCCTCGTTTCTTCCCACCTAATGTTTATTTCTCATTTAGAACATTACTTTCGCAACTAATATGCCCCAGTTTATTCGCGCTAAAGTTTTGAATTATTAAAATATGAGGCTTCCTAATGACTTTCTTATAACTGGCTTAGTGTGCGGTTAGGTTTAGTGAGATCGTATATCTGACTAATGATGAAAAATAAGCATTGAAAACTCTGAAATAAAGGAAAATTACTTATTTTGTGACCCTCACAAGATAATAAAAACATAAAAGAGGTAGCTATACACATTCCATACGAAAATTTAATATATGTACAATTTTATTTAGTTTCTGAAAGAAGTCCTCGACTGAAAATCCAATATTCTGTATATAAGCACATGTACAGAATGTTGTGTTGGTAAAACTAAAATCTTGATGGGGTTTATGAATGAAACCTTAGATCCGTAAAGCGTTAATTAATGTCGAAAGCGTAATGGGTATTCAGGTTAATGAAGTGTGCATCGACCGGCTTAAAGCACCATATTCGATACTTAAAGTGGGAAAGAGATAGAAAACGAATCCAGGAATTGATTTGTTGAAAAAGAAAGAGAAATAGCATACTTATGTTTAAAAACTTGCTGCTTGCTTATAAAAAAAGTGCTGGGTTTTCCCAATTAAATATTTTGTAGGTACTTTTATGTTAATTATGCTTAGGTTAGTATGATAGTAAAAGTACCAATTTTATCATACGAATTAATATAGTATTCCATAGAATGCCAATAATGCACATTTTAGAAACAACGAACCGGCTTTAATCATTTTGAATATATAACAATGTGAGACATAATTTTATTTTTTCCCGTTGTCCCTCATTCTTTCTTTTTTTCTTACACCGCTTAACTGCCTCCATAATCTAGTGGTCTTAAGCGCAACTCCTACGCTAGAGGCCCTGGGTTTGATTCTTCACGTCCAGCTATGTGTTATTGGGTTTTCTTGTGAAATTCTCAGTACCAGCTCAGAGCTCAGAGCTCAGAGCCCAGCTCAGGCTGCTCACCTTAGGTTAGGTCTCCTCTGTCTGTCCGTGGACAAATGCTACAGCGCTGCCATAGCCCCGGCACCAAAGTGGTGACGCGAAACGCTGAGTTCGGTTTTAGTCGGTAGATCGCTCTTTTCAGGGAGGAGTCCGACACACCCCACCGCTCTCCCCGGAGTGGTGGATAGTGCATTGTAGTAGCATTTCCAACCCCGTCAACAAAAAAACTCCTCTGTCTAACCCTTCGGGAGGCGTGATGGTATGTAGAGCTTATGAAGCAGGTCGTATGCTTGTTTGCTTAGTGCTACCGAACAATATATACGATTGTTATCTCACCACGCACTAGCGACATTATTAGTAACACGTGGTTACTTGCTACCACAAGGGACTGTGTTTACGTAGTAAAGTTAAATTGCACGATACTTAAGTAGGTTTTCGACGCGTGGCGGCTAGGAGCAGGACACCGAATCACATGTGTGTCGTACACTTTATATTTTCTTAGTTGCCTTATAATTTAAATAACATTTTGCTGCAAAAAGTATAGTTGCCTTCCTTATTATACTCGTATTATATGTATGGATGTTTGTAACTCTTTCACGACAACGGCTGAACGGATCTGGATAAAATTTGACACAGAGTTAGGTTATAGTATGGAAGAACATGTAGGCTCTTTATCCAGTTCGGACCCAATTCTGAAGTCGAGACAAAGGCGAAAAAGCTAGTATAATCTGATTCTTGCCTCATTGTTCGCAGTTAAGGTTTGATTCCCAAGCTAATAGTGTTATTTCAGAAGTATAAGTGGATTATTAAGAATGTATTTTCAATGTGCATGAATATTTTGCCAAAAACAATATTAAAATTTAGTATTGTCAGCACTTATAATTTCTTTCTTAACTGCCTCATTAGCCTAGTGGTCTTGAGCGTGACTGCTACGCCAGAGGTCCTGGTTTCGATTCCCAGGTCGATCAAAGTGTTATTGGGTTTTTCTAGGAAATTCCCAGTAGCAGCGTTTGGGGTTTGTGTCCGGTTAATGACAATAGTTTCGACTCCTATTACATGGGACCACAACATACCGGTGAACTGTGGGTGTACATTAGTACGCCTCTAACCCTTCGGGGAATACAGGCATGATGGTTATGTTATGTTATACCTTTAAATTGCTAGCCTTTATGATTTTTTATATTGCTACCATCTATTGAGTACTTGTTGATGCCTAAAAAATCTATAATATTTATACAGTTTCATGAAAATATATCTTTGAATTTGAGTAAATCGATCTTTATTGGGAGGTGTACCCGGCTAACGGTAAAAGTCTTGCTATTTAACAATTTTAATTGCTCCTTCCAACTAACAAATTTAAATTACTTGAGATAAGTACTTAAGTATTGTATTTAAGGATCTTAAGATAGCGACTAACATTCAAAAATAGAATTATGATTTAAGCATATTATTGCAGTAAATATGGTTTTTTTATCTGGCTGGCTGGTTTCATTGACGTCACTTGTAGTGATTGACGTCATCAGATAGAGTCACTTGATCTTGAACAGTCGAGGATTTCAGGCGTGCTGTAACGAAAGTAGAAAAATAATTAAGGAAAAAATTATCTCTTTTTCACGTTTGTTTTGTTTTAACGGGTGTTTGTTGTAAGTTTTATTTCTGTTTTTGCTTTGCTGGTCAGATTGGGTCTTTTTTTTATAAATAATATCTCATCACTATCTTTAGGGCCACTTGCAGCAACTATTTACGAAATTTCTATGAAAAATTGTGTTTAAATACATTTTAAACGCATTTATGAAGTTGGTGCAAGTGGCCCTCGTGTGCAATGTTTAAAGTGCAGAAATTCAAAATGGCGTCCAGGCAGTCTCCATTCCTGTAAACACTCCTTGCCTGCCTGTATCAAAATTACCAATTGTACTTGTTTCGTGTCACGTGCTAAATAAACGTATTCTATATAAATGCACAATAGGGACATAATTTTGCAAACAAATTTAACCAATCTCCATTAATAATGATACAAAACGTTATTCGCTAAAACACATACATAAAACACACATAATGGTTGAATGGCACAAAGGGGGTCGTATATTAAAGCGATACCTCCAGTTTCTGACGTGAGATCAGAATACAAACAAATATATCAGGTAGCTGCCGACACATTATAATAGGCCACGCTTTATGGGAGCTATAAGCTATAAATTTGTCTAGCAGGGCATTGTTTTATGTAATTCGCAAGGTAGTGGCCTGGTCCCAGGAGAACGCCTGCGGCAGTAACAGTTGACGGTATAATGTTCTAATTAGGGTTCGTTGATATATGTTAAGGTATGTCTGTAAACTAGTTTTTATTAGTATTGGGTCCTGTGGATTCTTGTAATTTTTTTTTACGACTTTGTGGGTAGTTGAATTTAAAATTGATTTTTATCAGTTTCGTGATAGCTATTCACTGTCAAATATCGGTTTTCTTTGAAATACTTTAGTTAATAGTTAATAGATTGGCAATGCAAAATATCTGGTTGAGGCGAATTAACTTACGTTTTCTTTTTATAGACTCATTGGCACCGACTCCCTTGTCCAGACTAAACTCCAAAGTCTGGAACATCACCGCAAAGTTGCTAGCTTATCGGTATTTTATCAGATATATTTCGGAGAGGAGTGGCCATCAGATCTCCACGATCTTATTCCCCTTTGCCCTTTAAAATATCGATTCATGGTAGACATTCTAAAAACCCAAGCTAAACGCTTTTATCACGCATCCGGCTGAAATGTGGAATGGATCTTCCCAGATAGATATAATCTTGGTGTCTTTAAACTAACATAAGGTGAATTGGTAGTCAAGCTTAAGGCTATCAAGAATAAAAAAAGACAGAAGGCTTTTTGCCTACGTCTCATTAAAAAATAAGACGTCTCTCTTAAATCAAATGAATTACGGAATTTTCTCCAAAACTATAAGATTAGGAGTGCCGACAATACCGGCCCGAATTATTCTCGAGAACATCTTCACTAGACGTTTGTCTGTTTAGTTCTATTATCCGGAGCGGAGATAAGCCGGGCTACAGTGGGCGGCGCACGTTACAAATTGTACGGGAGCGTACACGAGGCGAGTCCACTTGCCGGATTACTGGCTTGCTAAAGAATTAGAAGCGGGTGTGGTTAGTCTTCCTTGCTAACGGAAGCCTGCAAACGTGTAGACATATTTTGTCGACTTGTAACACAAAATTTTTTTTGTCGACCGGAGATTATTGACGCTGTCTATGATTGTCCGTACTTGCTTATTAATAATATTATTAATGAATAATTCTCGTCTAACATTGCAAACCACCGTTTTCTCGAAAGATTTTAAGGTGTACTAATGTACGCCCAACGATAATCGGTATGTTTTAGGCCCCACATAATAGAGGGCGAGTTTTACCTTTTTTCTAGTCCATTTTGTACTCCTGTTGGATAAAAGCCTCCATTTTGCTCTTTACCTTCCTCTAGGTGGTCAAAAATGTACCAGTTATATAGTCAACTAGCTGTTACCCGAGACTTCGTCCGCTTGATATTAAAAAAAAACAAACAAAAAAAGAGGCTAAGTTACTCCTTGTTACTTCAGCTATCTGCCAGTGAAAGTCCCATCAAAAACGGTCCCGCCATTTCAGAAATAAGCCGGAACAAATAGACAGACAGACAGACCGATCGACAAAAATTAAAAAAGGAGTTGTTTTGGTATATGTACCGTGTATACATCCAAATGCACTTAGTAAAAAGCGGTTATTTTAATATTACAAACAAACACTCAAATTTTATTTATTTGTATATAGATAGATAGATATAGATGTATAGAGCATAGATGTATATATGTATAGATAACACGCGTCTCAAGAATCGAAACCAGGACCTTACGCCCAACAACCGCAGTTGCGACCAGGCCGTTGACAAATTGATTACATCACGCAGACAGTGGCCTAGACAGACAGACAACCCCATGTTCTGTGAATAATGAGGCACGTGCCCTTTCCTAACTTATTATTTTTCTTTTGTTTAATCCTATCCTACTAATATTATAAATGTGAAAGTTTGTGAGGATGGATGGATGGATGTTTGTTACTCTTTCACGCCAGAACGGCTGAACGGATCTGGATAAAATTTGGGACAGAGATAGATAGTCTGGAATAACACATGGGCTACCTACTTTTTATCTGAAATACACGCAGACGAAGTCGCGGGCAGAAGTTAGTTTATTTATATTTTATTTTGTTTATAAATAAATATTCCGATCAATGTGCTGGCTGCATTACTAGCTAAATTAAATAAAAAAATATAAATTAATTTATGGCTACTCTAGTTCAGTATAAAGCTGACGACAGACATTAATATTTTAATTTTTATCGTAGCGTAACATTGACCAAGTTATTTATTTCTTTATTTATTAAATAATGTAACATGCGAGAACGCAACATGACATGCGAGTCAGCTTACTTGTGCTGACATTGCTCGCTTTGTTACATGTTGCATTACGTAAAGATAAAAAGACTTTTTACGGATTATATCGTTAGGTTAGGGTAGACTGAGGTGTAGCCAGCGGGTGGTTGACCGGGGATTATACCACCCGCATAGCACGGCATCTGTAGAGAGGGAACGTATACGGTGTATCAACACCGTACAAGAAGGGGGCCGACATACAGGTCCACCGCTGAGGGGTCGCGAAAGTAATGCGTAGCAGTTCTCGTGGCCCCTCCATGAAAGCGGCCGTAGGCAGAAACGGAGTTTTTAGTGGGTGCGAGCCCCACATAACTTCACCTTTCCCCGAAGGTGTCGTATGCGCCAGGCATTTTCTACGACCAAAAAAAAAAACAAAAAAGCGTAGACTGAGGTTTTAGGAGTTCTAATGTTAAAATTACTAGTGACAACCCTCAAATGTTTTTTAATTAAATATTAAATTATAAACTTTACAGTTAGTTTTATTCCAATGTCTAATATTCGCGTAAATTTCAGAAACCAGTATGTTATATTACGTTGAAATAAGTTATTTTTTGGATTGGATTGCGTTATATTGGTATTGACAGTGCAATTTAATTGCCCAACCATTCCCGAATTTTTACGGCATCTATGGTCACGGGTAGACTGAACTGTTGGATGCTTTAATGATAAAATAACTACATTTTTGTTAATTACTAGCTTCTGCCCGCGACTTCGTCCGCGTAGCGTGATGATATATAGCATATAGCCTTCCTCAATAAATGGGCTATGTAACAGTGAAATAATTTTTCAATTCGGACCAGTAGTTCCTGAGATTAGCGCGTTCAAGCAAACAAACTCTTCAGCTTTATATATTAGTATAGATTAACGCGAATATAATGACAAAAATATTTTCATAAAATATTGCAATATTTTTTTTCAATGTTTTAAACTCGGGAAGTGTCAGAAACCAGTAAGTTACTTTACGTTCAAATGTCAGTCAGTCGCCAGCTTTATGTGGTAGGAACCCGATATAGTATAAGTGGCTTCCCGTGGGTGTCTTAAAAGTTAAGAGATTTTGAGAGATCCGGCCTTGCTAATAAATGCCTTATTGCAATGGCTCGTCTACGCTGAACAGTGGAGATTTACGGGCTGATATGATAATACCATTTTATATTTTCAACGCTATTAAAAATATATTGTTGAATTTATTACTAAAGAAATAAATTCAACAATATAGTCGATTTCAAATATTATTGAAATAAATTCAAATATTGAATTTAATATTGAGTTGATGGTAAAGTCATCAACTCTGTACTCTGTCATCGTACATTGTCTTTTACTTCCTCCTTTTACGACCTCTGTGGTTTAGTGGTTCGAGTACCGGACTGCTGACCATGAGGTCGTGGGTTCGATTCCCACAGGACACAAAAATTTATGTGATGAATATAAGTGTTTGTGTTCGTCTGGGTGTTTCTTATGTATTATAAGTATGTATTTACAAAAAAAAGTATATAAGTATTATATCCATAGTCTAGTACCCATAGTACAAGCTCTGCTTAGTTTGGGACTAGATGGTGCTGTGTAAAAATGTCCCAGAATATTTATTTATTATTTATATTATTGTTGATGACTTTACCAAGTTTGGAACGTTTTTCCGATACCTAGATTAAAGGTACCTCGATCTGAATTCTAACACAATTGATAAAATATTATTTGTTATTTGTTAATTCGAGTATTTAAGAAACAGGTGTTGTTTTGTGTTGACGGTTTATGCTAGTCATGCGTGTATTTTAAACCTTAGTTGGTGAACAAAGAAATGTAAGTTGCGTGCAATAGCCCTCGGAAACCATTTATTAACTTGGAACAACAATGGTTGGCACTCTATTTAACAAAGGCGCCCATCTCGGTGGGGCGTATGTGCGTACAGCGTACAAATTATATAAACGCTCGCAGCCCTGGATCGCAGTCGATTAGACGCGATTGGGAAAGTTACTTTTTCTCTTTTTCCCAACTTTGTTGGTCGGGTTAGATTCTAGTCTAACCAGATGCGGCTGAATATCACACGAAGCGACTGCCGTCAGACCTTCGCAACCCAGTTTCTGGCCAATACCTACCGATATTCGGAGGACTGGTTGTCAAGCTTTTTGGGCTTCTGAATACTACCTCTAACAATTGTCATAGATGTTCGTATGACAACAGGGACCGACGGCTCTACGTGCTCTGCGAGGCACGGAGGGGTCTCACCTATCCACACACTGACCGCGGCAAGTGCAGCTTAACCTTGCAGATCAGTTGATCAGCTTAGTTCAGGAAAGTTACTGCAATGAGGAAATGTATTTAGAATAGAATACAATATTCTTTATTACACACCAAAAACTAATGTAAAGTACAGTAAACAGACAACAACAGCACGTCATGCATGGTATCCAAAACTGTCACATTTCTTCAGTCGATTTTAAATTTAATCTCCTAACAGTAGAGTTTATTATCCATTGGGGAAAATTGACAGGTTGTGGCTACTTATTGTGCTGTTGACTGTACAATTTTATTTATTTATTTATTTAAAGTATGGAAGACTTACAGCTAGGATATTCACAGTAAAAACATCATCTAGTTAATAGAAAGCCAATAACAAGTCTTCACTTATAGAAATATAGTAAGTTAAATTGAATTGAGAGCTAGTATATTATATAGTATATTGACAATTTACAACTACAGATCACTATTACAACTACAAATTGTTATTATATTGTATTTTGAATTATTAATCATAAAACAAATGGCTGTCTATTTAAAAAAAGGTGAGG
Organism: Acronicta leporina; assembly: GCA_947256265.1. Classification (NCBI taxonomy): domain Eukaryota; kingdom Metazoa; phylum Arthropoda; class Insecta; order Lepidoptera; family Noctuidae; genus Acronicta; species Acronicta leporina. The sequence continues at coordinate 1,836,389 of OX366524.1, forward strand.
CTTAAGGTCCTTCTTGCCGATGACACACTAGTCATAAAGGGGTCAAAACCGTGCTGTTTACATATACTATTAAAATTTCTGATTGCTCGCACAATGTAACTGTTCTGCCTGTAATTTGTGCTAGCATTCGGAACACGAATGGGTGGATTGAAGCGAACTGACTTACACGGGACATTAAAATATAGTTTTTCCAAGAGCTCATGGCAGTCGATTTCATTGTTAATGATTTTTATAAGATAGGAGAAGTCAGCTATCTCACGACGGATGGAAAGTGGTAGAAGGTGGTATTTTTTACATAATTGGAGGTAATCTTTAGAATGATAAGGAATCTTTTGACGAAAGCAAAGGTGCCTAACGAAGCGTTTTTGTATTTTTTCAATTCTATCGACGTATTTGTTGTAACAGGGGTTCCAAATTTGGGATGCATACTCTAAATGAGATCTGACATAGGTGCAGTACAGAATTTTGAGTGTCTTAACACTTTATAAATCACTAGCCGTTTCCCGCGGCATTCTCGACATGAAGTTACGTTACTAACGAATATCGCTTGCTCAGGTGGACAGACAATCCATTAAGATTTTCTGCACCCGAATAAGGTAATAAATGCATTTCAACGTGTAAATTCTACGAAAATAGTTTGTCTTAGATTCGTACAATAAGTTTTTATGCATCTCTAAAAGTCACTTAGGTTTCCAGCAACCTGAACAAATTGTGTTTACCTCAGTTTTATTTTCTCCGTTTTCAGTTTTATAACATACATACCATCACGCCTGTATTCCCCGAAGGGTTAGGCAGAGGCGTACTAATGTACACCCACAGTTCGCCGGTATGTTTAGGTCCCATGTAATAGGGGGCGAGCCTATTGCCATTAACCGGGCACAAATTCCTAACTCCGAGCTGCTACTGGGAATTTCATAGAAAAACCCAATAACACTTTGCTCGACCTGGGAATCGAACCCAGGACCTCTAGCGTAGCAGTCGCGGTCCGGCCCACTTGGCTATTGAGGCAGTTTTATAAAAACTTACCAAAACGATTGTTTAAATCCCGAGCGAGTGTTGAATGCAACTGTTCCGTGTGTAACCCGCTTTATATTCTTTTAGACTTGACAAATAGGCACTTGGCTGGGAACATCACGTGCTCTCCACTGCTGCCGACATTAAACTCATAAGTTTTATTCCACTAAAATTGGACTACGATAAATTCGAAACGGGTCAGCGGTCGCTGCGACCGCGTCTATTGTAGAATTTTGTTTCAATTTTTATTTTAAAGAGTGAAAAGATTTTCAATGGCTTCATTTTATGTGTTTAATCGACATTGTTTCCTCTAAAATGTTAAAAACGTTCGATACGTTTTTAACATCGCGTATAATCAATACATTAAAAAACAGTGCTTTAGACAGTCGATTGTTAGCAAAGTAGAACATCTTCCAAAAACAACCAATCTTAAGAACAATTTAACTTCTCAACAACCTCAAGACGATCGTAAATCATATCTTTCTTACTCCCTATAAAAAGCCGGCTAGCGAAGGTCTCAGTATCTAAACAGCGATCGCGTAAGAAGATACTAATGATCTCGCATTGCGCGTGACGTGTCGACGGCAAGAAACGCGTGTCGGGCGTTGTGGAGAGCTACAGTGTGCGTGACCGAGCCGAGACGGAGACTGACGTCACTTGGCCGCCATTATTCAAGACGATGTTTATCTGTCGGTTCGTTCAAAAACCAATACGAACCTTGAAGAGTTTATCTTTATGGTCGCGTATTAATTTTGATGGGGGTGGATGGCCGTGCTGGGTTGGAGGTTGTGTCAAATCTATTGTTCTTTGTCCTAGCGACTGTATTCATTGATAGGATTAATTTAGCTTAAAGGAACTTGATCAAGCTCTTGTGGGAACAGAACTATTAATTAAGAGGTTTTATTAGTCAGTCAGTGTTTCGGATTTCGTTGTCGATTAAGATGTAGTTAAGTTGAATTTTCGTCAATAGATTGGCAAATATATTATTGGCTAAGCAGTGACTTGACTTTTTGTATTGACTCAGTGGCTTTTTATAACGCGGAATATCTTTATTAGATACTAGCTTCTGCCCGCGACTTCGTCCGCGTAGCGTGATGATATATATATATAGCCTTCCTCAATAAATGTGCTATCTAACACTGAAAGAATGTTTCAAATCGGACCATTAATTGCAGAGATTAGCGCGTTCAAGCAAACAAATAAACAAACAAACAAACTCTTTAGCTTTATATATTAGTATAGATGTAAGGTTGGACCACCTAAAATCAGCATGGTACATTTCTTACTCTTTGGCCACGGTTATGAGAATTCTGATTACATTCAGCCAATATCGATAGTTTGTGAGGCACTATTTAATTAGGGCTCCAAGTTTGCTAAATGTATCAAAATCCTTAAATAACGAAAATGATGATTTTTTACACTTTTGTGATATGAATATTACTTTTGTGACACAAAATAGCTAGAATTATTTTTCACAATTGACGACAACAGGATAAATGACGACACGGTTGGCGTATCGGCTGAGCGATCGGCTTGTGCGAGACGTGTTGTGGGTTCGATCCCCACATGGAGCAAATATTTGTATGGTGTACAGGTAGTTGTTCCGGGTCTGGGTGTTTGTGTATGTGAGAATTTGTGTTTGACAGGTACAGAGACGATACAGGAGAAAATACTAGTGTGAGGCAACGTTTTTTTAAAAAAGAATAAAAATATGGGTTATTTAGGTTGAAAATCCTTCTCTCAGGGATGTGCCCAAACAGGTGTTTCACTTGTCTTTTAAGAGGGGGTTTGGGTCTTAGGGCACAGTGCCTCCCTTCATCTGCTGTTGGGTGACTTTACGGACCAGGGTGATTTCAATGTCGCAAAAATCCCAAACTCCCTGATTTATTCCCCGAAGACCAGACTCGCCTTTCGGCCTTTCTGAAGGTTTCCCCCCGTAAACAAAAAAAATAACATCCTTCTCTAACCTTAAAAATTGCGTTTATACATTATGTCACAACCTCAGTATTTCGTATATATCGCAAAATTGTAACCGTTTAAATCTCTCAGCAAAGTAGAGGAAAGAAAGTTCAAAGGCTGACAGGGAAGTCGAGCTAACTGGATGTGACGTCACGACGCCCTAGCAACGTGATTGTTGCGGAAGGCGGAAGTGACGATCTGACCCTGATATAGGAGTGTGTTCGCGTGAGAGAAACATATTAAGTGGTTGGAACATTCGGGTGTTTTTGTCTTGTTAGTTTAAGGATTGTGTCAATCTATATAATCACTTCATCATAACTATATAATGTAAAACAAAGCTTTCCGCTGTCTGTCTGTCATTATGTATGCTTAGATCTTTAAAACTATGCAACGTATTTTGATGCATATTGAACAACTTTTTTGCAACTAACAGTATTTTGATGCAACTTTACGGATTATATCGCGTTATATTAGTATCAAATACAATACAAATCCCTTTTTTGGGGATTTGTATTGTATTTGATACTAATATGTCTGATATTCGCGTAAGCTTCAGAAATCAGTTTTTTGAGTCAGTTTTTTTATAGATAGAGTGGAGGGGGATTCAAGAGGGAGGTTTTAAGCTTAACATCACGCTACGACTACGGACGGGGCAACCCAGGTGAAACCGCGGGTGGGTCGCTAGTTAATATTAAAAAGAGGTATTTGTTAGTTTTATATTATGTATTTAGGGGGTAATCTCCGGAATCCTGAAAATTATTCTCCAGAAAAATAAACATTATTTTAAAATTTTCTTTCAACAAAATAAATTAAAAAAAAAAAAGAGAATGGATTACGATAAAACAATTTGTCGAAACATTTTGGCACATTAACTGAGAGTCGCCGGGAGAGACGTAACATAACCCGAACCTAACCAGTTATCTATGACGTCTGACAGAAACAATTTCACTTAAGATAGACAATGTATCGTCACCAAAGAGACATAAGCAGAAGGTTGACTGGCAGATATGTAAAATATATCATTTTTAAAACAGGTTCTTTTTTCAATGCATCCTGAATTTAAATTGCTACTTGCCCAAATTAATATTGTTTCATATTATTTGACAATAAAAAAATAAACTAGTTGAAATTACTATTTAGATATAAAATTCCACTAATAAACAATTATGTAGTTATGTGAAAAAACGCATTTTGTGATCATTTATTAATACATATTGGATGCATACATCATTTCCAACGATGACATTGACAAGAGTTAATTAAGTGACCTAGTTGTCGAAGAGAATATCTAGCGTAAGACATTTTTTCTACAGTGAAAACCAGCAATTGAGAAGTAACACGTGTAAAAGAAAAGGAACAAAACAAGATTCGAATCTGGAATAGATAGACGTCGCTAACTCAATAGAAACTTTCAAGATGGCATTTGTATTATATTCATAAATAATGTGCGTAAAGCGTAGACCATTGAATATTGATTTCCCCCTCTCCGTTAGTTTTGGGTCAAGATATTTCGCGCGAACCATACCCAAAATTTGTAGACAAAGGAATGGTCATTTTGAGAAAAATTATAAAGTTGTGGTCCTTCTGTGTATTCTTTCATATTATACATTGTAGTTCCTATGGGAAATACGAGCTCGTCCGGGCCGTCGACTAAAATATAAGAGATACTTTACATTCTACGGTGTATTTAACTCGGTGCGCTATGGAGCGGACCGGTCATGGTGCCTACGTGTGCAAATATACGAGATAGATCGAGGAACGGACGCGCTACGTTTAGGAGTTTTATGTTAAAGAATTGTGTATTCTTATAAATTGTTTTTTTTATATCGAAAGCTGGATATCGATAATGCAGCCACTCTTCTGGGCACGTTACCCGATGACAGCTATGTGGAGGAGTACTTTGACGCCTAGGCTTGTAAATTTTTCTTTGTCTTTTTTATGTTATATTTTTATACACCTTAATGTAGTCGAATTTTGCTGTAAGTATATAATGAGCTTTTTATCTATAAACAATAATAGCAGCTCGGAGTTTGGGATTTGTGCCCGGTTCATGGCAATAGCATACCTAAACATACAGGCGAACTGTGAATGTGTTGATTAGCATGCCTCTAACTAACCCTTCGGAGAAAACATGAGAGGCGTGATGGTATGTTATGTTACTCATATATTTAATTCCCTTTACGTAACTCTTAAGTTATTTTGCCTTATAAACGGATAACAGTCAAAAAGGTCGAAACAGCTAAGCGTGTGAGCGAATTTCTTATACGTTTATTTGACGTCGTAAAGATTTCACCGAGTGCATGTGCATTTATTATTTTATACTAAAATAAATTTTATGCTTAGGTGTGATAAAACCGACGAAATTTTCATGTTAGTTTTGTTGTATTTTATTAAACTAGGCATGTATGTTTTTATAACCGTAATATAAAGAAAAACTGGTTTTAAACTCGTTAACTCATGAGGTTTCTTGCTTGGTTGGACTAGAATTTTCCTTACTATTTTACTAGGAAAACTATAATACAGATTACCTAAAGACATTTTTGTTGTGTACGAAAGATATTCATAAAAATAAACCGTCAATAAAAACGTCGTCTCCGCACATAAAACGGTTTCGTATGTTTTTATAAAGTGGTGCGCGTTTGCGAGGCAACCACACATTGCTCGCTGGAATTTGGGACACCGTAAAAGTCCGGAAGTTTCCGGAATCCAAGCAATTTCGGCACTGAAGAAGGAATTTGTTAGAGTCGGCGTTGCAAGCGCGTTTTATTGGTCTATATCGCGTTTGTCACAGAGACAAAGGAGAGTGACTGGATGCCTGACACTTTTTGTGCACGATCGTTATTTGTTTTGAATTCGTATTGTTGGTATGCGAATTATAAATGACTCGCTTCTGCCCGCGACTTCATCTGCGTGGACTTCAGATAAAAAGTAGCCCATGTGTTATTCCAGACTATCTATCTCTGTGCCAAATTTGATCAAGATCCGTTCAGCCGTTCTAGCGTGAAAGAGTAACAAACATCCATCCATCCTCACAAACTTTCACATTTATAATATTAGTAAGAAAGTAAGATTCTGTGAATTCCTTAATACTACTATTATATTAACTAGCTGATTACCTCACACAGCATACATACATGCACGCATACATAAACACATGGCAAATAGTTACACTAACCTAACGTTACTCATCGCGTTCACACGCGCTTGTTCGCCTATTTACTTTGCATTTGAAATTTATGTACTTGTTAACTTATTATGAGGTCAATCAAATATTTATTTTATTTAACAGTTAATTTATTATTCTATATAATGACATATACATGAGCGGAGTCTCCTAAGACAAGCAATTCTTTGCTTAAAAGGCGACTTCTATCTTATTATAGTTACAACCATTAATTATGTATGTTTTAACTGCCTCATTAGCCAAGTGGTCCTGAGCGCGACTGCTACGCTAGAGGTCCTGGGTTCGATTCCCAGGTCGAGCAAAGTGTTATTGGGTTTTTCTATGAAATTCCCAGTAGCAGCTCGGAGTTAGGAATTTGTGCCCGGTTAATGGCAATAGGCTCGCCCCCTATTACATGGGACCTAAACATACCGGTGAACTGTGGGTGTCCATTAGTATGCCTCTGCCTAACCCTTCAGGGAATACAGGCGTGCTGGTATGTTTATATGTTTATGTTTATGTTAACTTTTTTTTAACTCTATTCATGCGTAAATACTTGGGTAGGCTTGACTAATTGGTGTGAAGCATTGTGTAGCGTGGACATAGGACAAGGTCATATCCATAGGTTATCCATTTCTCATAATCGGTTTTTATGAATCCACAATAATGACAAATACTTGGTCACCGTATCAAATATCTAGACTATCCATACTTCATGCCTGCAAAAGTTGAAACGGCTAGTCGAATACAGAAATTTAATTTAGCAACCAATCTCCGCGCATGATTCAATTCTGTTAGCCAAATTATATCGAACATTTACTGGGTCAAAGGGGGCCGGGGCTAAACAAACATGTCAATTGAATGAATTGTTGCTTGCTGAGGTGTGGTATTGGATGGGTGACCAATATTTAATTGGCACTATTTATGTTCATGACATACTTACTTTTTTATTGATTTACTATACATAATTATCTCTAACTCCGAATATGAAAATAAAACTAAATCGAATTGCTACTTAAATATCAAATGAAATCGAATTATATTTTTAATTTTATTCGGATTGCTTAAAATAAAAGAATCACAAACTCCGAGCTGCTACTGAGTATTTTATAGAAAAACCCAATAACCCTTTGTTTGGCCTGGGAATCGAAACCAGGATCTCTTGCCGCGTTCGAGACTACTAGGCTAATGAGGCAGCTATAATGTAAATATTGTATAAATAAAACACGACTTCAAGGCCACACCTGGCTCTTATCACTATTTACTTAAATCTTAGTATACAAAAACTAAAAAGTACCTACCTATTCAGTTGTTTCTAAATCTCTTTATCACTGACATATTTAAAAACGTTCGTCATAAATGCTATTGTTTGATTATCATTAATATCACTGTTATCTGTTAATATGTTGTTATCACTGACCCTTTACAAATTGGTTTAGTGTGTGAACGCTTCGGCGCCATCTTGACGTTTCATTTGTTACAAAATACGCGCGAAAATATTTGTTGCACAGACTAATAAACATAAACAGAGAAATAAAATATTGCTGTATTTGAGTAAAACAGCGTATAATAGTAATTTTTGGTCGCCAGTTATTCTAAATTCGGCCATAATGTACTCCATACTTTCAACCTTCATATGTTAACCATTAATAAAAGGTTTGTGGTGTGTAAAACGTGTGCGTCAAGCTCATGGTAGTGCGTGTAATGTTTTTTTAAATAATTTAATTTCTTTTTTAAGTAGGTATTATTATAAAAAAATATAGGAATCTGCACTTCTTCTCCATATAAACTTTAACTTTATACAATCTCACGCTCCTCTATGCACACAATATGCTTAAAAAGGGCTACAAACGTTTTCTTCACGTAGTAAGAATTAACTATTATTGCAGTTTTACCACTAGCTTAGATTTTTCAAAAGTCTATTTTAATGGTATAATTGAAATAAACCATCTTGCCTTTGACTTTGACTTTAAAAAGTAATTGCGTTGATCTGTGGTTTTGAGTTTTCCTGTTACAGTGGAAACATTTCTGTCGTATTTGACTGAACATCTACCTGCTGGTAGCGAGTTTTATTCCTGTAGAAAAATACCTGTATGTACTGATTTCTGACACGCGAATATTGTATTAAAATAAAACCATTTCTTGGAATTATATCCACGGTAACCATGCACGCTGTAAAGGATCCAAAAAGTAGGGATGTAAAAATGTTAATATTATATCAATATTAAATCCGTAAAAGGTGGTTTTATTTCAATATAAAAACCGTACCGGATTTCAAGTAAAGTATGGTCACAGATAAAAGGTATGGTCGATGTTACCATGGCTTGATTTAGAAGACATATTCAGTTCTCGAATGTGTGTATGTGCGTGTTCGTGTATGTGTGTGTGTGTGTGAGAGAGAGAGAGAGAGAACAGTAAAGCCAAGGGCTATAGTTTATCATATTGTATTTCATGGTAAGATGATAAGGAACTGATATTATGAAAAGGAGAGGAAACCTGCACATCATAAAGGACTCCAACTCAATAGTATTCTCAGAAGGTGTTCGAGTCTGTTTTGTTGTCTCAAAAATTTTGGCGTCAGCTCCAGTTTAACCAGATGCGGCTGAATAGATAAATAAATAAACATAACATTACATACCATCACGCCTGTATTCCCCTACGGGTTAGGCAGAGGCGTACTAATGTACACACACAGTTCGCCGGTATGTTTTAGGTCCCATGTAATAGGGGGCGAGCCTATTGCCATTAGCCGGGCACAAATTCCTAACTCCGAGCTGCTACTGGGAATTTCATAGAAAAACCCAATAATACTTTGCTCGACCTGGGAATCGAACCCAGGACCTCTAGCGTAGCAGTCGCGCTTAGGACCACTTGGCTAATGAGGCAGTTATTTTTAATATCTTCATAATTTCCGATAGCAACTGATATGAGTTTCATCTCACATATAGTATGATTTATTAATCATCATACCATTACGCCTGTATTCCCTGAAGGGCTAGGTAGAGTTTTACTAATGTAAACCCACTGTTTACGCCATTTTAAGGGCCCATGAAATAGAGGGCCAGCCTATGACACATTTTTACATTTTTAAAATATGCCTGCATTTTGTGAGGTTCTCCTTTACCCTTCATCGTACTAGTTATACGTGAATGACGTATGTAAAAATTAATCAAACCATATTTTTGTATACGGAAGCGGCCGCCATCTTGAAACGTTTTCAAATTAAACCGTTACCTAATTCTCATTAGCGTGTGACGTCACAACTCAAAGGGGAGTGTGAATAGTGTTGCCATTAAACAAATTGATTATTACGTAGTGTTGCCCTATTGACGGGCGATAATGAAATTGGTATTCGAACGATTCGATTGACTGATTAGTTAATGTAGATTAATGATACAAGTTTATAATAATTATTTATAAATTCTAACTCATGTTTTAAATGTGAAAGTATGTGTGACTGTCTTTTTGTGGATTTGTGGCATTTTTAATCTGTAACAGCTGAACCAAATTTGGTCCAGAGATGGATTGAAAAAAAAAAAGCATAGGCATGTCTTAAAAAGCCTATTGAGATGAGAGTGCAGCCGAGGGCAACAGTTAGTATGTTATAATACACTTCTTGCTCGCTTTATTTCGGATTTACAGACATAATCTATATATATAAAAGAAAGTCGTGTTAGTTACACTATTTATAACTTAAGAACGGCTGATCCGATTTCGCTGAAAATTGGTGGAGAGGTAGCTTAGAACCAGGAGACGGACATAGGACTTTTTATCCCGTTCCCGTGGGATGTGATGACAGACCGAATACCACGGGGGCGAAGCCGCGGGCAGAAGCTAGTAATATTATAAATATCGTACTAAGATATTTTTTGTGCGTTCAATTCCCACACGGAACAAAATATACTTGAACAAATGACCTAGGCCAGTTGTTTCAGCTTTGGGTATGTGTGTGTATGTTACTAATTTGTGTTTGTAAAAAGAACCCCTGAGGTTACAGGAGAAAATCCTAGTGTAAAAAAAAAGGGGCAATGTTTTTTTATGAAGATATCATTCAAAAACTCATTTTAGTTATCACTAATGTTTTTGCCAAGTAATTAACGAAACCATGGTTATAACATAACATAATATAACATACCATCACGCCTGTATTCCCCGAAGGGTTAGGCAGAGGCGTACTAATGTACACCCACAGTTTGCCGGTATGTTTAGGTCCCATGTAATAGGGGGCGAGCCTATTGCCATTAACCGGGCACAAATTCCTAACTCCGAGCTGCTACTGGGAATTTCATAGAAAAACCCAATAACACTTTGCTCGACCTGGGAATCGAATACAGGACCTCTAGCGTAGCAGTCGCGGTCAGGACCACTTGGCTATTGAGGCAGTTATTCCGTGTAAAATACTGATATACAGCCCATAACTGTGCAAAAAGACTAATCGCGATAAAATCCGTAAAAAGTAGTTTCATTTCAATATCTAATATTCGCGTTAGTGTCAGAAATCAGTAAAAATAATAGTTTTAGTTGCAAACCAAAGTTATAGTAAAATTATTCCAAGAAAATTACTTACAAACGATAGAAGTAAAACTAACAAAATTGTAGACGGTAATATAGAACCTATTTCTAGCAAGGTTAGTGCTAAAATCCCTTGTAATGTTATAATTGTCTGGGACGGTCGTATTATGCCCTGACGCTTGCCCTCGCCTCTTGAGCTTAGCCATATAGGTCGAGCGTATAAGCTTAATCATTATATATACGTATATGTAGACTAGTATAAACATGTAAATTAATATTTACCTAATTTCCACCTCTTCGCTATACATCTTATCTTATCTTCTTACATATAATAAGAATGTAAATGAGCCGTGTCTGTACATTGCTTATATTTACAAAAAAACTGATTTGGGGGACTCAGAATCGGTAACACAATCCATTTCTATTATTTTTGGAACTTTTGTCTGTCTGTTTGTCTGTCGGTTTGTCTGTCGGTTTGTCTGTATGTTTGACCGCGCATCAAATGAAAACTACCGAAGAGATTTGGAGGAAGTGGACAGGAATTTATAGCCTGTTTCTTGGATTAACATTTAGGCTACATTTCATTAAAATCGGTTCACTCTATCAAAAGTTATTAACATTTTAACGATTGAAAACTTAGAATTTGAACAATAACCGTTGAAGCAAATTTCCTTTTTAAGTATTTCGGTACTAGACTAGCACGGGTCAAACATTATAACAGAATCAAGAAATAAAATTAAAAAAATACACTCACAGGTACTAAATAAGATAAAACAAGAAAATGAAACAAAGAAATCAGAAACCATTATTGTGAACGGGAATTGATTATTAGTACAGTTATTCTAACTCTACTTATATAAGGCATCACGGGACATACATAGGACTTATCCAGCGAGCATCAGCCGGTGTAAAAACTAAATATTTGAGTAGGGTAAAGAAGTAAACAAAGAATGACAATTTATTCTCTAGAAGACTAACACGACATCGTTATTACCTCAATGAGATTTGATTCCATAACAGGTGTCATTTTGAGTTGACAATTTTGACAATTATTCTTTTCTTCTTTATAGCGTCCAGCTTTAAAGTAACTGATTGTATAATCTGAATCCTCCATAGTGTAGATTCTAAAGAGTTTGTTCCATCTAATCAAATCATAAAATAATATACCACATAGTATGTAACTATGTCTAATAAATAAAAAAATGGGTCATCTAATAATAATAATAATTGCAACGTGCGTTAATCTTTACTGATGCCGTAACAGTTATTTGAGATTTTTATCTATTTAGGTATGTCAGTTTATATTGGCGAACATTTTTTAAAATTCAGTAATGTAAATTAAGTCAATGGCGCTAAGTGTATTAAAAATATGGATAACCAGAATCCTTTTTTCTATGTGATTTTTCGAGGTAGTTAGTTGAAACTTGGAGAGGACAACGTCTCTCAGGTCAGCTAGTACTAAATAAAAATATTACTATCACGCCTGCTTTTTCCTGTGTTGTTGGGTTTTTCCTATGAAATTTCTCATTAACTTAACTCTCTTTTTAAGTTATATTATTAAGTTGCTTTCTATGAAACTCAGTCTGCATTTGTGCCCGGTTAATAGCAATAGGCTCGCCTCCTATTACATGTGACCTAGTCATACTGGCAAAATGTGGGTGTTCATTACTACGCATTTTCCTGGCCCTTCGAGGAACACAGGCGTGATGGCATGATGATGGAGTATTATAAACTTTAGCCTGTACGAAGTAGAGGAAACTACTTCATACGTTTCAAAAACCTCTGAAACATCAAAAACTTATATAAAAGAGCTTACTTGGGAATGTGTGTTATCTATATGATCAAAACGATAATTCGAGTCATAATAGGCCACATAAAATACCCCAAACTAATACTCGAGAGCGGCCCAAGCTCACGTAGCGTCAGCCAATCACGTGCGGGCTACAAAACACGGTTATCTAATATGCATTTTATTGTCGACTGTACAAGGCGCGCGACGAAAACTGAAGCGCCATATGAAATTTTCTAGGTACGGTTTACAGAATAAGCTTTTGTTTGTACAAAATATTTATTGTCATTTCGTGTCATTGTTTTATTGTTATTATTCAATAATAACTAGCTGTTATTCTGGCTGACCTGTTATTCCAGATAAAAAATAGCCTATGTTTTATTCCAGACGTTTTATTATCTATCTCTGTGCCAAATTTTATCTAGATCCGTTCAGCCGTACTGGCGTGAAAGAGTAACCAAGATCCATACATCCTCACAAAAATTTCACGTTTTAATATTAGTAGGATATTATGTATATGGAGCTTAGGTTTAGGTTAGGCATCGTACATAATAATAGAAAAGAAAATAATTATCACACATAAAACTAGCGTCACGCGTCACCGTTGGTGAACTGACAGCTTAACTATGGCACAGCCGTAGGGCATACAATATTTAATATTTGTTTTAATTTATAAGTTTTATGTTATTAGGTGCAGTATCCGTGATTGAGTCAATAAATATTTTTTCTTTTTTTCTTTGAATTTAATTTTGATTTTGTGTTTATTTAATCTTGCCACAGTCAAACCAATATTATTAAATAAAACATTGATGTGAACATCAAAACTGTAAATATAACATCAGTAAGCAAAAATATAAAATGCTTTTCAGAATAACAGTATCCCAAAATAGCCGCTTTGTATGCAAACGGTACACAACAAGTGGCGTAGCGGCGTAGGCCACAAGTCGCGTAGCCGCGTAGAGGCCTACGAGCGTGCAACTTTGATGAGAGTCGTAGAGGCCACATGCCACCCAGCCGGCTTATTTGTTCGTTACCGCTTCGAACTTAGCACAGTTTCGCTCCGTGTTGAGAATATCGTGACAAAGACGGTCAGATGTGATGACGAGTGTTCGTTATACAGAGGTCTCTATTTGGAATTGGTGTCGTCCAAGCTTTGTGTCTGTGCAAAAAGCGATTTTATGCCTTAGAATAGAGGGCGTAAGTTACAATGAAAATTTGACGATTTTAATATAACATCTATTATAGGTACATGGTGAGTTTTTGTGATTATCAAATGAATGCAACGAAATGCAATAATAAAAATATAAATAGGTATAATAGGAACAGATGCAATATTTGTTTAGATTCGAAGGTACCCCAGCTTATTTGAGAAATAAACTAGAATGGTTTAATTAATTAGGTAGAATGGAAGAGATTTCTTTAGAAATAAGCAGTACATCATTTGTACTTAATTAGTAGTACTTGTAGTCCTTAGTTGTTTAATTTTCATTGTTAGGTTGTGTTCTTAAATAAATAGACATTTATATATTACGCATATTTAAAGAAAAGCCTAAATTCGCAATCGCTTAGCAAAGTGAGTAATAATCCATTATCCAAACTAAATGAAAGTAAGTGGCTGTTTGTTTGTCATGCAAAAACAGCTGAACCAATTTTGATGAATTTTGGTATAGATTTGGACCTTGCAGAAGACGCTACCTATTGTCTCAAAGAATCAGAAGTAACCGCGTAGCAGCTCGGAGTTTGGAATTAGTGCACGGTTAATGGAAATAGGCTGGCCCCTTATTATATGGGACCTAAACTTACCGGCAAACTGTGGGTGTAGATTAGTACGCCTCTGCCTAACCCGTCGGGGAATACAGGCGTGATGTTATGTATTTAAAATGTAATATGACAGCTGACAAAGTTGAAGCAAACAGTATTTTTTGTCGGTAATCAAATAGATTTAATTAAGTTACTAGAGCCTTGAGAAATTCCTTTTAGTAATGCTTAAACATTCCTTGAAATAATTTAATATTCAAACGTCTCCATGAAGTTGTTATCTCTCATAAAGAGCTTCTGAGAATAATTATGAATAAAGTACATAAATAAGAGGGAAATTCTAGTATAATTAAGTTATCGAGCAAGTTTCAAAAGTGCTTGTTGTTAAGGTCATAATTGTAAGACTAGGTTACAAAAGACATAGATAGAGAGAGACAAAAAGTGGGAGAAATTCTTCGGCACAAATAGCCTTAAAAAACTGCCTCAAAAATCTGTCGTGGAACATCGCATACGTTATGTTTCGCCAAGTGATTGAGGATACCGATACCGAGTAAGTGTATCATTAATCACAAAAATAAAATCAGAAAAATATTGCGTAAAATGAGGTTTAATATTAGTTTTACGCTTAAAGAATATTTTTTCCCAAAAAGAACAGTTATAGTTAATGGCAATAGGCTAGCCCCCTATTACATGGGACCTAAACATACCGGCGAACTGTGGGTGTACATTAGTACGCCTCTGCCTAACCCTTCGGGGAAAACAGGCGTGATGGTATGTTATGTGTTAACAGTTATAGTTCACTTGAAATTGAATGCTAATTAATTTCGGGTTCCACATTCAAAACATTATGCTTTAAAAGGCTCTAAATAATGAAGAGGTTTGTTCTAGTACAGTACGAAGCAGTTACCATAATTCCCAGCCATTGGCTAACCACACAACCTGCTAGGTTATCGAATACCGATAAAGATGAAAGTGTTTGTCCCTCTTTCACGCTTCAACAGCTTAATCGACATTGTATACAGTCTTTGTCATACGATACTTTTTAAACCAACCAGTGAAGTAGTTGCGGAAGATACGATTAGGAAATCGTTTAAAGTCACAACCCTATACATAACATACCATCACGCCTGTATTCCTCGAAGGGTTAGGCAGAGGCATACTAATGTACACCCACAGTTCGCCGGTATGTTTAGGTCCCATGTAATAGGGGGCGAGCCTATTGCCATTAACCGAGCTGCTACTGGGAATTTCATAGAAAAACCCAATATCACTGCTCGACCTGGGAATCAAACCCAGGACCTCTAGCGTAGCAGTCGTGCTCAGGACCACTTGGCTAATGAGGCAGTTAGGCCCTATAAATAGGGCTGACAAAAATAAAGTTGTTGAAACATTTGAGTCGAAATATTGTTGTTACCTTTTAAGCGAAATACCTATCAATCATTTTGAATAGGGTTACAGACTAACATGCATTTAGTTTCATGATTTTATGTGTGTGTGTTTTTTGTATTATCTCACAATCGAACAATCTGGGGGGAGGGGGGAGGCTATACCCAGTAGTGAGTGAAGTCAGGCTGTAAATGATGGTCACGATAATTATCTTACAATATTTTTCAGCACCTTATTACAGTTAGTTACACACTAATATTACCATGTACAAATTATACATGTGATTGTTTCGACACGACAACGATATAATTATTATTTTTGGATATGTATAGCAGCCCTAAACAGTAGGGCGAGCATTTAGAACATTTTCATACAAGATCTCTATTTATTTTTTGTCTGACGTATGACACTATGCAGAGCGATTTATTATAAAAGGGTAACAGTTAGTCTCTAATGGTTTTACTAATGCCCTGAAATATCTTAGGCCCAAAGGAACCAGGTCTTGCTTCTTTTAGGTACTTTTAGTCAGTACGTTATCACAACTCGCTTTTCCTGTAGAGCCCCTAAAATTGTCCATCCGCTGTATTGTTAACCAGCCTTTTTCTTCCTATTCTAAGCTATATTAGTCTTGATAAATTGTTTTATACCATTAAGGTGGCAAAAAAGCATACGGCCCGCCTGATGGTAAGCGGTTACCGTAGCCTATGGACGCTTGCAACACCAGGGATATCACTCGCACGTTGCCGATCCTAAACATACATAATCAACCCATTATATGTCCCTCTGCTGGGCACGGGTCTCTTCTCACAATGAGAGGGATTAGGCTATAGTCCACCACGCTAGCCTAATGCGGGTTGGCAGACTTCACACGCCGTTGAGAAAATCTCTCAGACGTGCAGGTTTCCTCACAATGTTTTCCTTCACCGTTTACGCCCGTGATAATTAACTATTAATACGCACATAACTTCGAAAAGTCAGAGGCCTTGGATTTGAACTCAAGACTTTTGTCTTGGTAGTCCAATTGTCACATTACTAGGTTATCACGGCTGCCGACCCTAAAGCGCTTTATTAGTCTTACATAGATTCATATGTGTTTTATTTCTTTCTTTCCAGCTAACACTGCAGCTGAGGCGGTTCGTGTGTGCGCGTGAGCAATAGGAGGGGATGTGCGCGCGCAGCGGGTAGCCGGCCAGCGTGGCGGGGTACGGGCGGTACGCGGGCGGCGCGGGGGCGTACCATGCGCGTGCGCCCGCCGTGCCGCTCAATGCCAGTGAGTATACTTTATAATATATTTTCCTTTATGGGATAGGGGACCAAACGAGCAAACGGATCACCTGATGGTAAGCGATAACCACCGCACATGGACACCAGAGGAGTTACAAGTGCGTTGCCCACCTTTTAAAAGGCGAAACACAACGTAAGCGTTGTTTCACGCCGGTTTTCTGTAAGGCAGTGGTATCACTCCGGTCGACTGGCCCATTCGTGCCGAAGCATGGCTCTCCCACGTCAAAATAATAAATATTTTTTAATTATAATCAAGCGAAAGTCAAAATAACTTATTCAAGTATTATTCATTTATTCTATTATGTAGTTCTTTTTGAACTTCATTTTTGCATTATACTACTTTATACTAAAACGCCCGCCCTTGACCGCCTTATGAAGTGCCTGATGCCTGATGAAGTGGCGAAGCAAACTCACCAGCAACACATTTCTGTCTGTTATGTTACCGAACCCAGGACCTCTAGCGTAGCAGTCGCGCTCAGGACCACTAGGCTAATGAGGCAGCTTTATACATTACTAGCTTCTGCCCGCGACTTCGTCTGCATGGACTTTATATAAAAAGTAGCCCATGTGTTATTCCAGACTATAATCTATCTCTGTGCCAAATTTCATCCAGATCCGTTCAGCCGTTCTGGCGTGAAAGAGTAACAAACATCCATCCATCCATCCACCCTCTCAAACTTTCGCTTTTATAATATTAGTAGGAAGTAGGATAGTAGGATTTTTTGTTATAGAAAAAATTGAATTTTAGTTTTTGTTTGGGGGTACTTAAGTAGGTTGTCAGACAGGGTTGTCACGCTTGTGTAATTACAATTTGGTTAGGTACTCTTGACCGAGCCATTTTTCAATGAGCCAGAAAGTCTTCAATCTGATTTCGGAACCTGTACACCCACAATTCGCGGATATGTCTATAGTAATCGAACCTCGAATCTCCAGCGTAGCAGTCGAACAAATGATTGCCCGCACCGGTATACTCCCCATACATGCAACCATAAATGGCACACTATATTTTACTTCCATTCTTAGCAATATGTAGTATTCTTAGGCCCACTTGCACCAACTTCTTAAATGTGTTTAAATTGTACTTAAACACAATTTTTCATAGAAATTTCGTGTTTAAATACAATTTAAACACCTTTAAGAAGTTGGTGCAAGTGGGCCTTAGTAAATTTTATTTCGTGTAATTCTAAATTCAAATTTGCAAGAAATGAAATGTGGATCAAAAAAGGTTTAGTCTCTGTTTGTGGTTGAGCGGCGAGCCGAGCAAGGAGGTCTGCTCCCATATAGGTACTCATACGCCTTTGACTATAAGTCAAAGATACGCGATGATTCACGTCTTTGATGTTGCTGATGTGGCGATAACTTCTTACCATAAACTTGTTTGCTCACTTGCCGACGTAACCAATAAAAAAAATGGAGAATTCTCAATGGGCTATGATTAACTTAGAATAGAATAGAATATATCCTTTATTGTACACCAAAAACTAATGTCAAGTATAAGTTATCAATCAATCATTAATGGTACAATGGGTGGTCTTACCGCTAAAAGCGATCTCTTACAGACAACCTTTGGATGGACTCAAGAGAAAGGCGAAAGGCGAAAAACTGCTTTAACTTGTAGATCTTAATCAGCGTAGTTATTAACGAATTCCTAGCCAGATAGACACAAAGTAAACTGTAGCCCAAGCATGAACACCTTCGAAAACGTATTCGTATCGAAATCAAGAATAATTTGTATGAGAAGGAGCTTAATGAACGTAGATGAAGCGAAAGTGGTGTGCTAGGATCATAGCAAGTGTAGTCTCTGCCTACCCCAACGGGAGACAGACGTAAAAATATGTATGTATGAGATTTGTAGCAGAAAATAATTCGATACGTTTTCGATACGAATTCGATAGTTGTTCGTGTTTGAGTTACTGCCCGCTTTTCCTAACGCCTCACTGTCTCTTATCCCCAGCCCTAACATTCAGTATATGTCATACTTTGTCACGGCACATCAGGTTCAATACCGATCGTGACCCGGTTGAACATGACAAACCTTCGCTACGTAGTAATTAAGGCTAAAATTATTGGGTTTTAGTAATTAGGGTGATTATTTTAAGTTGTTTGTTAACGGTATATGACTTAATGTAGTGTGACCGGGTTATTATGAATAACTAGTTTTTCTTCTGACTTTGTCTGTAAATATTGCAAAGGCCCTACCTTAGCGTGATGAAACTTTCTGAAGATGACATTTGGACGGTGTACCTGAGTAAGTGGCGAAGACATAATACAATTCGATCCTTACCGGACTAATCGATCACTCTCGACTCAGTCTCTTTATTATCTACTAGCTTCTGCCCGCGACTTCGTTCGCGTAGCGTGATGATATATAGCCTATAGCCTTCCTCAATAAATGGGCTATCTAACACTGAAAGAATTTTTCAAATCGGACCAGTAGTTCCTGAGATTAGCACGTTCAAGCAAACAAATAAACAAACTCTTCAGCTTTATATATTAAGTATAGACTATCGGCCCGCCCCGGCTTCGCACGGGTGGAGAAATCCCTAACTTTTTTCAAAATATTCTATAGCCTATGTTAATCTGGAATAACGTAGCATTCAAATGGTGAAAGAATTTTTGAAATCGGCCCAGTAGTTTTTGAGCCAATTCGTTACAAACATACTTATATACAAATCTTTCCTCTTTATAATATTAGTACAGACTAATAAGGTAAGCAGTGATAACCTAGTGTTACGATCATGACTATCGAGTCGTAGGTATCGAGTTTGGATTCAAGGCATACACCCCTTACTTCTCTGAATCATGTTTATTTGAAAGATTTTCTGGATGAAGTCTGCCAATCTGCATTGGACCTGCGTGGTAGTCTATAAAGTAACTAATCTCTTTCTGTGAGGAGACCTGTGTTCAACATTGCAATAGTATTATCAGTTGATGGTAACGATGAAGTCGTGGTAAGCTTACTGACTACACGAAAATACTAGTTCTTACAGCTTTTGTCCGCGGCTTCGCTCACCTGAAGCTAGATTAGAAATGGATCCCAGAAATAACAAAAACCAACAGTGATGATCTCTTCTTTGTATGGGTCTCTATACATCAGAGAGTTCAAGCTATATCTACGGGTCCGTTCAATTAATTAAGATAAGAAAGTTCACCAGTTTTTTGAGTTGGACAATATACTTTCTAACAGTGATAACAAAATTAAAATCTATGCAATAGTTTTTGCACGAACCAGTAACAAACAGACAAAAATTTTAAAACACATTTTTGCGTTCGAAGACTTTTATATACCCGCTTGATTTTTTTAAATATCTTCAATGTACAGACACAGCTTTTTTACAATTTTGTAATAGTAGAGAAGAGATAACACTGCTCGACCTGGGAATCGAATCCAGGACCTCTAGCGTAGCAGTCGCGCTCAGGAGCACTAGACTAATGAGGCATTAATTAATGGTAAAAACATGCAATTAAGTAATTATCATTTTCACACATTCCCATCAACAAAAGTCTAACACAAAACCTCCGACCTAATTACATTGTATCAGTTGTGTTTGTCAGATAAACGCATCGTATCGCACATATCACAATGCATTGCGTATTTAGTGGGGGAGGAGGTCGCTCATTGTCGTATTGTAGCAGGAATGTACGGCATTGTGTGGGGCTTTTGCGGCATTTCAAATTATCGGCTTGATGTATGGTCGTGTATATGTGGTAGCTATTCAGCCAGTTATTATAAATACGTCATGTCTTTTTGTTTATTGTTCTGATAAGTATGGTGATTATTAAAGATCTAGTATTCATTTAGAATGTTCTAGAAAAGATCAAAAATTTAAACTCACAAATATGAGCATGAAAATAATAGTTGAAAATTATTGGATTGATAAAAGAAATAACATACCATCACGCCTGTACTTCCCGAATCGTATCCTTCCAGTATCCGTATAGTCGTATAAGATTTTGAAGGAAGCTGAGCGATGAATGAAAAAAATTATTACGCTTACTACTTTATTTTTTTACTTTAAACCTTCCTTAGTTTTTTCGTCGATTAAAAAAAAAGCTGGTAATATTATTAACGTGAATTTGCGTTTATTTATGCATGTTGACAATATATATTTTTTTTAAATATGGCGTCACACTGTGTATTTGCCAGTGTCAAGTACTTATATGGAGCAATAAAGTAATAATATTTCTCATCATGGGATTATATTATGGTACCACACCTTTTAAGTTCGCTTCAAGTACTCAGTTGTTCAGTTGCCTCATTAAAACGGTAGAAACTTTATTGAGGCTTCGATGGAGTTTAGGACTGAACCCAAAAAGAAAACGATTTTCAATTTCATAAATTTGCCTACACTCTCATACGTGCACGAACACAAATTATCCACCACAGGTACGCATAAAAAAATAAAAGAAAAAAATATGAAATGGACAACGTGCACTTTACATTTTCACGCCTAAACTCTGATGTATAAAATTTTTGTGTAAAAAAAACAACAGAAAAAAAAACAAATGCCAAAATATCTCCCACGATGTCAGCGCGTGACGTCATTTGTGCTCATTCATTGACACGCAACACTGTGACTGGCTGAAAGCATGCAGTCATGGAGATCGTCATGCCACCATGTCACCTTCTTGGTTCGCCAGGTGATAGGAGAATTTGCTGGTTTCATCAATTCTCTTCAGCCTTGATCATCCATTTCTAAGGAAACTGTTTATCCATTGATGTATTAGCATAAATTTGCATCGAACCTATACTATAGACTGCACGGTAGGTAAATATTTTGTGATTAAGGCGTACCTACAAGTCAGCGAGATATTAATATTCAGCACCTGGTGTACACCGGGGTACACTATGCGCCTTTTGGTAAAGTTGTTTACACAAATTTACGTGTAAACAAGTTTATAATGTTTCAGTCTAGCGGAGACTATCATAATAGGCTTATTAGGAAAAGAACTCGACCGGAGTGATACCACGGCCTCACAGAAAACCGGCGTGAAACAACGCTTGCGTTGTGTTTCGCCGAGCGAGTGAGGATACCGGAGGCCCAAACCCTTTTAAAAGGCGGGCAACGCACTTGTGACTCCTATATGTTTTCGGGTGTCTATGGGCGGCGGTTATCGCTTACCATCAGGTGACCCGTCTACTCGTTTTAATTTAAAAATTAAAGAAAGTGATCCATTAATTGTTATCAAAACTTTTCAAAGCAGCTATGCACTTATAACTCAACACAGTAGGTACTATAGTATGTTTGAAACTTTGTGACAGACGTAGCTGGATCCACAGAGTAAATACATTTGAATTTATAATCACACGACTAACGGGTGGGGTCAGTGACCCTGTAATTTTGGAGCGTGTATTGCAACGTCTGTATCTTTCATGTCGGGCATAATCCGTCTTGCTTATAAGTCCCAATGTATTTATTTACTCTGTGGCTTTGGTTAGGTTTGATTTATTTATTTATTTTTATTTATTTATTCACCTAACGTGGTCCTGAGCGCGACTGCTACGCTAGAGTCCTGGGTTCGATTCCCAGGTAGAGCAAAGTGTTATTGGGTTTATCTATAAAATTCCCAGCAGCAGCTCGGAGTTAGGAATTTGTGCCCGGTTAATGGCAATAGGCTCGCCCCCTATTACATGGGACCTAAACATACCGGCAACTGTGGGTGTACACTAGTACGCCATCGGTACACTATCGGACGACCAAAAGCGCGAAAAAGCGACATTTATTCATGGTGGACATTCCAAGAACCCGAACTGTACCGCTGAAATGTGTCGGTTTGTACATAAGTATACCTCTGCCTAATGCTTCGGAGAATAAAGGCATAATAATAATATATCATTTGCCTACGACGGCGACCGAAGCAAAATAAGGTCTTTCAAATAACACAACTCGCTTCCCTCCAAGGCGATAATCATCTAATACACTTTCCGCCACAGCATAAAAATTATTCGGCGTACATAATCCTAATAAGCCGTCTAATCGCAGGACCGATCAATCATTCTACACTGTGGCCACAAAAAATATTATTCACAGATAAGAAATCGAGGCATTGATATTGGCGATCGTAAATCATACTAATATGTGTATCGTTAATATTTTAACCGCCGATGCTGAAACAAGTTTGTATCTATTTATAGTTATCTGTCTGTCTGTATGTATGTGGTACCGTACTCTTAAATTAAGTTACCGATTTTAATGCAGTACGCATTTTCTTTTTTAAACTTTTGTCTGTTGCCATTATTGGGGACATACAATTTCTGAGCAGTTACTGAAACTTTCATAATTGAAAAAAAAAACACAAATACACTTTTGTTCGACTCGGGAATCGAACCCAGGACCACACTGAATAACCGCGGCTGCAATCTCTACACCAAATTAACGCAGGTAAATTAGAAGGTACTAAGAAAATATTTAGGGAAATTTCATGGATTTCGAAAAATGGTTAGGCAGAGGTCTACTATTAATATAAATACGTGTAATAGAGGCCGAGCCTATTGCCATTAACCGGACACAAATCCAAACTGCGACCCACTACTCAGAATTCTATAGATAAACCAAATAACTCTTTGCTCGACCTGGGAATCGAAAACAGGACCTAGTAGCAAACATAGTAACAGTCGTTAAATCAAAGTCAAAGTCAAAATGTTTTGCAATTAGACCAATAAAGAAGGTACATTTGAAAAGTCAAAACTAGTTGTACGGCTCCAAAAACGTGGGTCTTATGATTAAAACCTCTAGACTTATTGAGGTAGAGGAAAAACAATAATGTTAGCACATTATTACTTGATCTTAGTATATTTGGCAATGCTTCAATCACAGACGACTTAGCTTCAGAATTTTGCCACCCCAAATCGAATAAATATATAAATCGATTCAGTTGAAAAGTCTATAAACACTTACAAGTTTGCCAGCGACGAAATTTCAACTTGAAGACGAGCGACTGTGATGTATGCCTGCATCTCTTCAAAACATTTGCAGATTTTCAAATTGAATTCTCAAGTTAGCAAACACGTCTGCATATCACTTAGGTGTCATAAAGTTGGGCTATTTTGCAGCTGTAAGGCAATTTAGAGTTCAAAGAAATTGACTTAATGGCTCAGTAGTCGTAAGCGCGGCTAATTAGCACGAAGGATTCGATTGCTAGGTTTTTTTAAGGGATAGGGGGGCAAACGAGCACACGTATCACCTGATGGTAAGCGATAACCGCCGCCCATGGACACCCGCAACACCAGAGGAGTCGCAAGTGCGTTGCCCGCCTTTTAAAAGGGTTTGGGCCTCCGGTAACCTCACACACTCGGCGAAACACAACGCAAACGTTGTTTCACGCTGGTTTTCTGTGAGGCCGTGATATCACTCCGGTCGAACCGGTCCACTACTGCCGAAGCATGAAAGTATTTTTTTAATTCTTGATATGCTTACGTTTGACTGGCCGTTCGCATGATGTTAAGCGACACTGCGATCTACGATGGAGCGCGCTTGTCTAGAAGAAACCGATTCACTCGTGATTTAAAGACACCCAGATTATATCTATAGGAGAAGACCCACTCGGAAAGCGCATTCCACATTTCGACGGTACGCATGATAAATGTGGACTTAAGCTTTTCTTTTGGGTTTTCGGATGTCTTATGTCTTCTATTAATCGATGTCACATTTTTGTGCTTCTGTTCGTCCGGTAGTAGCAAGGGTAAGGTATTTGGGTATTCACATTAAGACGTCACTTATTACTTACGTCATTGCCTAATGATAACCATGGTCGACATAGAACTATGAAATTTAACTCTGTAACTTTTATAATAAACGGTTTATAGTAACTTTGTTTCCGATTGGTACAGTCATGAGCATAAATATGTACTACACTTACTCAAATTCAAAAGCGATTGTCTTGTAAAATTGATCGCAACGTTAGAAATTTACACACACACGCGCATCATACATAATCAACCCATTATATGTCCCACTGCTGGGCACGGGTCTACTCTCACAATGAGAGAGATTAGGCTAAAGTCTACCACGCTAGCCTCATGCGGGTTGGCCGACTTCACACGCCGTTGTTTGCCGACGATGTTTTCCTTCACACTTTAAGCGCGTGATAATTAACTATTAATACGCACATAACTTCGAAAACTCAGAGGTGCGTGCCTTGAATTTGAACTCGAGACCTTTATTTGATTTGGCAGTCCAATGGTCATATCACTAGGCTATCACGGCTTTTTTTTCACGCGCACATTAATTAAGTTTCCGAAATATTACCACACCGTAAATCGACCATATCGAGGGATCGAAACTGTTTCTCCTTAATATGGGTTACTCTGTAAGCTAGCTAGGAGAACAGTGCTTCACCCACTAACTAGATTAGGAAACGATATATCCGTGCAAAATTTATCCTAACATGTAATCTGAGCCTTGTTTAATAATAAATTATTAAATTACTATGTTCGTAACAGCATAACAATAAATAATTCGTGATAAAATCACTTTCTACTAGGAGTGTGTGTATACATATTTATGCTCGTGATTGTACCTTACTAACCGTGTCCAAATAACCTCGTACAACTTCGGAATTGACAATATCAAATAACAAGGCTAGTTGTTTTCAAAGACCCATTTTGTTTCCAAATCACTCGTATTAAGTAGCACATGATTAGAACATACGAGAACCTTGATCAATACGGGATCAATAACAGGCTATTAGTTACGCTGAACCCAAACGACTCTAAACCTAGTTATTATTAAAATCCCCACCGTGAAAAACACATTGCGCCATCACTCAAAAATGCACCCTAACTTTCGAAATATAAAGTCGCATATCGTTTTGTCAATAAATAAGTATTTTCATACCCTCATGTTCGAATGACCAAATATTTTCTTTCAGCGTTTTTGTTCAGGAAAGAAATGGGTCGTGTTTTTCATTTGGCGTTCCAATTTTATTCAGTGGAAACTGGCGCTGAAAGATTTTTACTTAAGTAGAATAATTTGGGAGGCAATGGTGGAAGGAATGGGCTGGCTTTAAAAATCGACGCGATTTTAAAAAGCGGCGGTAGCCTAATGCCTAGGGTATCGGACTTGCGATCATGTGGTTGCAGGTTCGACCCATTGCACTACCGACGTGAACCCACACTTAACACAAGCATTTAGCTTAGCACGAGGGGTTAACAAGAATATTAGTAATGTGCGACCCACATAAAAAAATATTAGAGATCAATTTATTTGAAACTAGCTTCTGCCCGCGACGTCGTCCGCGTAGCGTGATGATATATAGCCTATATATAGCCTTCCTCAATAAATGGGCTATCTAACACAGAAATAATTTTTCAAATCGGTCCAGTAGTTCCTGAGATTAGCGCGTTCAAGTAAACAAACAAACAAACTCTTCAGCTTTATATATTAAAGTATAGAGTATACATTGATGGCTGGCGATACTTTATTAAAATTTGAATTAAATACTGGATTGCAGTAGATGCTTAATTGCTTACCGGCTGCGTTTCAAGGCAGAACTTGAAAGCCGAATCCCCCCTAAGTATGCAGAGAACACCAAAAAAGACTCATATCTAATAAAGTCCTATAGTCACGGCTCTAGGATTCCTCGATTATAAAGCTCATGGAAGAACTGTTTGAAGGACTGGGACAGGATGAGGAAGGGGAAGCACAAAAGATCACATTCGGTCAAAGTGCACTAAGGTATAAAAATATGGGATACAACTAATGTTCGCAGCAAGACCCCAACAAATTGGGGCAGCAGGCTAAAACTACCTAGTTATAGTTACTATCAATTCTTCTCAAAATAAATCCAAGCTTAGTTCCAATATTCACAGGAAACTGGTTCCGGGTTTAATCTTCTGATAATCAAACAAAATTTTACATATCATTGGCTCAGTACCTACTATTATATCCATAAGGTCGTTAGTTGGACGCGTCGGCCCGTAATAATTGAATTACAGTCACGGTTATGCAACTAAGTTAATGTCAGGCGAATCTAGACTTTATGTGTATAGCAAATTGCATTATTTCGCGCGTCTAGTCCGGGGTACGTGTTTCTCGCCCATATCTGTTGTGTTTTCATCTGGTTCCTTTGTTTACGTGGAACAGTATTATGTCTATTTTTTAAAAGTGAGTACCTACTTTATTCATTTGCCATTGAACGAGGAATTGCTTTATCTCGCGATTAAGTAAGAACGTTTATTTTGAGTCACAATACGAGACAGAACAAAGGAAATGGACCGCACTGGAATGGTCCAGAAATGTAAAAAAGCAGTTCCATTTTTTCATTTAAATTAAAACTATTCCTGTATTGAGATAGTATGTAAGTATAATACAATGTATGAAACAGCGGCCGAGGGCTGCCACCTTTATAAAAAAAAAATAAGAAAAATGTAAGGTCGCTGTTAGTAATTGTAATTTTTGACCTTGGATGCTGACAAGCATCTGAAACTTTGAGAATTAAACAAAATCTATTCATAAAATCCGTAAATAGTAGTTTTTTATTTCAACATAATATACTTAAACAATTTATTTCAATAAGTATCTACTGACAATACAGACAACGTACATCAGGTACGGCGAAACACAACGTAAGCGTTGTTTCACGCCGGTTTCCTGTGAATGTGGCTGTGTGGCTGTGGTATCACTCCGGTAAATCCGTCACATTCGTCTCCCACGGTAAAAAATATTATTGTAAAGTTTCATTACAATCCTTATAGGTAGTAGTTTTTTCGAGAAAGAGTTGTAAATATCCATACATTCTCATAAACTTTCACGTTTATAATAGTAGGATTTGTATAAGATTTCCTGCAACATGATATGGTATTATGAATCGTGAACGATCGAAGCGGCGGTAGCCTAATGGCTAGGGCGTCGGACTTGCGATCATGTGGTTGCCGGTTCGAACCCCACCCATTGCACTACCGACGTGAACCCACTCGTAACACAAGCATTTAGCTTAGCACGAGGGGTTAACAAGAATACTAGTAATGTGTGACCCACATTGCTAGTAAGCTTTTTTTAAAAAAAAAAAAAACCGATCTGACGAGATAACTTGGCACCATTCGTCACCTGAGCTTATTCGATCACTCGTTTCAGGGGGAGACGCGTCAAGGTTTGGGGAGGGATCGGCCTTCACTCCCGTCTTGTAACAGGTCGTGAGTTTGGTTGGGTCAGTAGTGTTAGCTGGCGTGCCAAAAAAACGGGGAAAATTATGTATTTAGAAATAGAATAGATAAATAAATATTCTGGGTCATTTTTACACAGCACCATCTAGTCCCAAGCTAAGCAGAGCTTGTACTATGGGTACTAGACAATGGATATAATACTAATATACCTTTTTTTTTGTAAATACATTTTTGTAAATAAATACATACATAAGTAACACCCAGACAAACACAAACACTTATATTCATCACATACATTTTTGTGTCCTGTGGGAATCAATCGAACCCACGATCTCATGGTCAGCAGTCCGGTACTCGAACCACTAAACCACAGAGGTCGTCAAATAAAAATAATCTGAAGGAACATAAGTACATGTTGACAAGAAGGGAACTGTCAAAAAGTAGGTATATATAATCAGATCAAATCGAGGACATTACTTCCGAAACTGTTTTGCATAAAAATTGTTGATAGTGACTTTTGACTGACTCATACCATCACGCCTGTATTCCCCGAAGGGTTAGACAGAGGCGTACTAATGTACACCGACAGTTCGCCGGTATTTTTAAGTCCCTTGTAAAAGAGGGCGAGCCTATTGCCATTAACCGGGCACAATTTCCAAACTCCGAGCTGCTACTGGGAATTTAAATGACACTTTGCTCGACCAGGGAAGCGAACCGAAGACCTCTAGCGTAGCAGTCGCATTCAGGGCCACTAGAATAATGAAGCAGTTCTGACCAAAGACAACAATATAATATAGGAGAGTTGTGACTTACTTTTAATAAAAATAATTAATTGTGGCCATTATGACTTACTTTTCTATCTAAAAGAAAAAAAATATCATATTACCATTTAGTTTCTTTAAATAAATTATTATTGTCCTAACTTCCCCAAATAAACTTTTTACTACAAACTGAACTATTTTTAACAGTCAAAACATACTTATTCATTAAAAAGGGCACACTATCAGTTGCGTGTTTGTGATAAGGGCCATTTATTTTGACCCAGGCTACCTTATTGTGGAATGTTGAAACATAATTCGAAGGTCTATGGCCATAGTTCCTTCGATATAGTCAGTTGAGTAGGGTAGTAGACGTTATTTGGTGCTGAAACCTCTTTTACTCTTACTGGCTGTTCGCCAATTGGACTCATAAATAGTGAAAATACAGCCTCATACAATTTATGCATGGACTTCATGGATGGGTGACCTTCTAAAATTAGGTTTCCGATTTTTTATATGAGAAAATAATAATATTAAATATACCTATAGTATTTCAATACCTATAAGGTAGGATTGTAGATTCTATAAGTAGTATAGCAAATTATGTACTTCAAATATTCATTGCAATAAGTACATTTTTACGTTGTTTTTCAAGAACTAAAGAGTATCTAGCAAAGATGAAGTAAAGATGATTCAATATTATCATAATCAGCATTGGACCTGTTGAAACAACCTTACATAATATAAATTTATTGTAACGTAGTCTCATTCAACTCATTTTCCTGCCGCTATGACTGCTTTATTCCAGACAGTAGTCGTCAACAACGTACTCAGGTGAATAATTTGATCGATCCAGCGAATACATACAACACTGGCCGGGTCCCTAAAATAAAATCACACATTGATACATCTGTCATATATTGAGAATAGCGCCATCTATTACTCATAATATTAGTATTGGAACTAGAACCGTTTTACCGACGGCGGTGCTCTGCGCATGCGTAAGACGTATTCGAGGCCACGGTCACAACTACAATCACTGGTTGATTACGCACACACACAATCACACATTGGCGCCCCGGCTAGCTCCGTTGTCAAACGTGTCTGACGTTTTGTAGTAAATAATGCTCTATTTGGTGTGAATATTGAGTGTTTGTGATATTGAGAAGGAACAAAATGTAAGTATTACTTCATATTACCATTGATTTATAACAATTCAAGTCTCTATTACATTGGTTTTTATGATATAAAACCGCATATATAAAATAACCTTACAGTTTTCGGCTGCAGACGCTGCAGTGCGCATGCCCGTCTTAATAAAGTGGTATCATCGCTTTGTCATTACAAGTAGACATTCTATGGACTCATTTAGATAACATTTATCATAATTATAATTAGGTTTTTTATTGGTTTTGGGTATCTTGTTTGAACCAGAACCATATTTTCAGTACTAAATTCAACATCCGATATGGTCTAGTGGCTAGGATACCTGGCTCTCACCCAGGAGGCTCGGGTTCGATTCCCGGTATCGGAAGTAACTTTTTGTAATTTTTTTCTTTCTTTTTTCAGATCCAAAATGAACGTAAAGGCGGTGTTGGCCATTACAATGGTCTTTGTGGGATGTTGCTCTAACGTAGTATTCCTAGAATTAGTCGTAAAAGAAGATCCTGGCGCTGGAAATTTAGCTACATTCCTACAGTTTCTATTAATTGCCGCAATTGGCTTTGTGACTGTTGGCAAATTCGGTACAGCTAAGAGAAACATACCCTTCAAGCAGTATCTACTCCTTGTTGGGTTTTTCTGGACAAGCAGCGTAGCTAACAACTATGCATTTGACTTCAACATCCCGATGCCTCTACACATGATCTTCAGAGCCGGGTCCTTGATGGCGAATATGGCTATGGGTGTTTGGATATTGAAGAAGAGTTACCCACCCCTGAAATACTTAGCTGTGTTCATGATATCAGCTGGAATTGCTCTCTGTACCATAGTATCCAGTGGAGACGTGAAAGCACCTAGAGAAACCCACGAGGACGCCGCTGAAGAAGAAAGATTGAAGTTCATTGACTGGCTCTGGTGGTGCTTAGGCATTGCCATCCTTACCTTCGCTTTATTCGTCTCAGCAAGGATGGGAATCTTCCAGGAATCATTATATTCAAAGCACGGGAAGCATCCCTGGGAGGCCTTATACTACACACACTTACTGCCTCTAGTTTTCTGGCTTCCAACCGCACCAAATCTAATTGATCACGTCAGAATCGCAACTGAGACACCCATAGTCGAATTCCTTGGATTTTCTCTACCTAGACAAGTTCTGATGCTCATATTATACGTCCTA
This sequence comes from Acronicta leporina, assembly GCA_947256265.1. Classification (NCBI taxonomy): domain Eukaryota; kingdom Metazoa; phylum Arthropoda; class Insecta; order Lepidoptera; family Noctuidae; genus Acronicta; species Acronicta leporina. The sequence continues at coordinate 1,867,454 of OX366524.1, forward strand.
ACACAAGGGCTGTGTATCAGCGCAGTCTACGTTTTGACAACTGAGTGTGCATCACTGATTGTTACAATGACAGTGACTCTGAGGAAGTTTGTGTCCTTAATCTTCTCAATAATATACTTCAGGAATCCATTCACAGTTGGCCACTGGATTGGAACATTGCTGGTCTTTATCGGCACTATGATATTCACGGAATTGCTTCAGAAGACAGTGGGACTGTTTTTACCCGCGAAGGAAGATAAAAAGAAAAAATAATTGGTGCATCAAACGTTTTAAGTAGTCGAACAAATATTAGTGTGATGAACAATTTTACAATTTTCTGACGAGAAAGACAATTTGCATTCAATTTTAACTATGATTGTGTATTCCGCTGTCCGGTTCTTAAAATATCTTATTCAATTCATATCATTAAAGTAATGTTTGGCTTTGTAATAGATGTATGTCTGCCATAGAAAACAAATTGCAACCACACAACTTGGTTTTGTAAAATACTTCTCATTATTTATTGTACAGTATGACGTTATATTTCGCAACTATATAGAATTAAATGTATAGCGTTCAAACTGTTTTAAAGTGATTGAAGCGTTATATACTACCGCCTGATGTGATTGTAACCAATTGGCACGGTGACTGAATGAATTGAATCAATCAAGTTTAATTTTCCATTGGTTTACAATAATCTTCAAAGTAAGAGTCATAATTCAATATTCGTACCCACAACTGCACAAAGTCAATAATTCTAGAATTAATTAATAAAATATATTTATTTGTTTAACAAAAGGTCCGTATTGACACAATATAAAATCTTTCTAACAATTCCAGTGAGCAAATCCATTCAAAAAGTTACAAGTAATTGTTATTCAGTATTTTCTTTATCTTTTAGCTTTTAGTTGTAGCACGCAGTAACACCCGTTTTGCCGCGCTACTAAAAGTCGAGCGTGATATTAAATGACCAATAATCTTCCTCATGAATCAAATACAATAGGTTTTTTTGCAAGTCACATTGATAGTTGCAGAGATTAGTGTGTTCACACAAAAAAAAACAAACTCTTCACCTTTATTACATTATGAATGGTATTACTGTTTTTGCCACGTCATTTTGCTCCAACGAACTAATAACTGATGTCATAATCGCGTCTCGTCAATTCCTCATCCAATAGGCATGATGACTGATTTTCAAAAACTGTTCTAAAATATTCTTATGTATATATATATTTCCGAAAAATAAATTATTTCTGCAATAAAACATGGTTTTTGATACAAAAATGCGATTTTAATTCAATGTTTTTCAATTAGCACGAAAACGGTCGCTGGTGTCATGGCGTCTGCTTATGACGTCACTTCAATGTTTTGGCATCGTACACAATAGGAGATTAACAACTTATCAGATGATATTTTTGTTAATTTTTATTTAGACATGACTTCGCAAGTGTATAAGTGGTGTGCTGTTCCCCAGTGTGATAATACGTCAAAAAAATACCCTGATAAATTATTTATTTACGTGCCACACAACCAAACAATAAGATATAAGTGGCTTAATCTTGCACGGCGAGATTAAGCCACACAGTTTTGCAGCTTCCTTTTCTTTCCTTCCTTAATAAACTTTACAAATACTCCAGTATTTAATTGCAAACTAGGTTTACTATTGGATAAATATTTTGTTGTAATATATTTCAATGTAGTCCAAACCCGAGATAGCTTTGATTTCATCCAGTAGCATTCAATGGATGTATCGGACGGTTCTTCACTCCTACGATGGACCCACATGAGAAATGCAATGGCATTTTTGCAGCCCCCTTGTGAGGCAACACTTCCATGGCATTCTACCGATACCACTTCTTCCTTTACTTCGTCAACTATTAACGTTACTGCATATTATAACTTCGCGTGGACCTTGTGTTCTGCGCAGATTTTAGATCAAACTATACACAGATTTCCATCGCGTTTTAACTGAACGTAGCTAATCGCGTCGTCCCCATAAGATGGCCTGGAGGACCTAAAACAAAGAAATCGATAGGTAAGCATATTTTATAAAATAAAAACATTATTAAAACTAAACATATGAAGCTGTGCTTTTTAAAAGTGATTTTATTTTTTTAACTATTGTAACGTATAGTTACAGTAATTTTAATATAGTTTTTATTTAATAATAAATAATACTTACATTGTAACAATTAATTTATTATTTATTAACATTTCTAAATTCTGCTGAACAGAAGTCTTTGTTTGATGCCAGGAACTGCCCCAGCATGCATTAACAAATCAACTCTGGGCAAATTAGAGCTGTTTGCCTTGGTAAACCCTTGTTCCATTACTTAATAAGTTCTTAACAAGTCGTAGAACAAAAAACTAAGTAATATACAATTAGGAAATACATAATAAACAATTTTTAAGCGCGGAGATCGTCGAAATTCGTACGAAATTTACGTGACGGTGACAGTTCAACATAGATGTGACGTAATTGAATCTGATTGGTGTTCAACTGAACATGGCGGACTTGTGTATTTTGGAGTTTTATTTTATCAAATAAATTAATAATCCCGTCTTATAAATAAAAATAAATATTTTTTTCTAAACATATTAATTATATTTCAGTATATGAACATATTATTTTAGTAATTCTTGCTAACCGTCATCATGCCTATTACCATGATTATAAAATATTTAGTACAATTTTATCGTAGGTGATCCTGGTGATTTTTATCGACGATCCGGTATATAAGTTTAGTATGCTCTGATTTGCTCCCGATTTGAGATCATATTAGTGCCATTTAAAAAAAACAGACAATTTATTCAACAATATTAAAAATAAAAATCAAATTAATGTACAAAAACAGTTGTGAACAGTCGCGCTTTAAAGCAACAAATTACTAAAATTTTTGTAAAAAGGATTGTTAAATGTTGAGTAGGTATTTATTTTTTTATTGTTTTGTTATTTTAATGTATTTATGATATGTATAGGTTCCTGAAGTAAGAGCAATGAGTGGGGTGACGTAATCACTCTGTGATCAAATCCCCTTATTATAAATAAAGATTAAAAAAAAGAGCAATGAGTGATCAAGTTATTAAAAAAATCGGATTCATTTCACAAACTCCTTGCAAGTTTCCACTTGGCAGCTAATTTCATTCAAATTAAGTTCAATTTTTTTAATTTATTCGTTGGCTCGTGGCTACTTCGACATGGTGAAATGCTGCTTAAGTATTCTATTTAGCCGCAAGCGCAGAAAAATGTATTGCACTGTATCAATCTTTGTAACGTCATTCATTGCCTCTACTGTGTCAATATGAGTGATATTATGTAATCGTAAACTAAATAATTATCACGATTTTGTAATTAAGGGCCTGTGCACACCAAGATTTTTAAACGCGCCGTCGACGCGCGTTTGTATCGATTCTGACGCCATACGCACGCAAATCTGACGCAGCCTGTAAACCTTTGCACACCTGTATAAATTCAAACACGTGTTTGTATCGATACAAACGCGATGCTAACGCGCGTGTGTATCGACAAACGACAACAAACTGCTCTGTGTGCACAGGCCCTAAGCTGCTCAACTTAAAAGAGGATTGGAAATTATTCATTATGTATCCGAGGGCCTGTTTCAAAATCTTCACACAGTTATAATTAACAAATCTGCTGTGTTCGAAGATGTTGCGTGCAATGGATACGCATCTTAACAATTAATCTTAATTATTTTTATAGCTATATTATGTAACATGAAATGTTATAAATATGGTGGCTTGATAGGTTTTCTGTAAATGTTTCTGAAACGCTTGAATACCAGGCCCTTTTGTATGTAAAAAAATGTGTAACGGGTGTGATATTGAGCATAGACAATTTTAATATATTATGATTAGATATAAGTTCTAATTGTTGTAAAATAAATTAACAGTTTCTAGAATGACTACTTTTTTAATCACCATTTAACAATAATCAAATGTTGATTACTTTCTAACGTAAACTACATACACCTACGCGGTTACTCGTGCTAATGTAACTTTGCCAAAAAATACTATAAAAATTAGTATACTAGTATTCTATTATCTGTGGTATAGTGGTCCCAAGCGTGACTGCTACGTTAGAGGTCCTGGATTCGATTCTCAGATCGAGCAAAGTGTTGTTGGGTTTTTCTATGAAATTCTCTGCGCCCGAAAATGGAGAATTAAAATGAATTGAAGTAAAATTGTCTAAACATACTGGCGAACTGTGGGTGTATAATAGTACAGCTCTGCCTAACTCTTCAGGGAATACAGGCGTGATGGTAATGTTAGCTACTGTAGGTAAATTCTCTCTTAGCGGATACCTCAGTTTTTCTATGAAATTCACAGTAGCAACTTTGAGTTCGGATTTGTGCCCAGTTAATGTTATATTACATGGTATTTAAACATGGCGCCGAACTGTTGGTGTTCATTAGTACACCTCTGCCTAACCCTTTGGGTTACAGGCGTAATTGTATCTTTATGTTATTACAATACACTAGCGGCTGGTCTAATTATCAAATCTGTCGATAGATTTGCTTGCTAGAGATAGGATTTGGACTTAGGGTCCTTAAAAGTACAGTTGGCGCAAAATAACTTGAACCAAAATAGCGGATGCGCAGCAGTCGTTTTTTAGTACATTTTGCTCGCAAATGTACTGCGCAAACTTTCCCCCTCTCCGGTAGTTTTGGGTCAAGTTATTTTGCGCGAACTATAATGTCAGAATATTACCTATCTCTAGTAAGCAAATTGATCGACCGAGTGATTGGTGGGATTTGCTGTACGTAAGTTCCATGCGTTCTATTATCTTATTTTCTTCTCACATATCTTTTCAGCTACCTACAGCTTCATTAACTCACAAAAGTTTCATCGCAGTTGGATGTGAGAAGTGAGTGTATTTATTTAGATAGTACAAACAATTTTGATTTATCAGCTCATTTATCTATCGATCTATCTAGGCCAAAATTGCTAAGTAATTGTTTTGATACAGGTACTTGAGAATATTTTGTCCTCTATACGACCTTTGCTTGTACAGTCCTTAATTTTTTTAACGACTGTTTCTGCTTACATGGCATGCATTAAAAGTGTTCAGAGTTCAGAAACAATTAACTTTAGGATTATATTTTCCTTATGTGGGAACGAATTGCAATACAAAAAATCCTCACTGCTATTCAGTTGTGCATCTCGTTACTCGTAAGAGCCAAGAAAGTTTTTTTTATCGTTGCCTCACTAGGATTTTCTTCTACAAACCCAAATTCTCACATAAACAAACGCCCAGAGACCCGAACAACTACCTGTAGGCTATATATATATATATTCGTGGTCAATAGTGCGTGTGGGGATCGAATCCATAACACTTGACGCAGAAGCCAATTTCTCAGCCGCTAACGTCAAACGTGTCGTGAAAGTATTTGACTATTTTAAAAAGTACGTTTTTGAGTTGCTCGTTCGAGAATGATAGCACCTGAGATGATTATAACCTTGACTGCTAAGATATACTTACTTTTTGCGGTAAGTTAACACTTTTTTAGCCAACTGTACCTACATTTTTACGGATATTCCCATGCACTTTGGGATTCGTGACATTTACCACGAGCGTGACAGAGTCAGCTGACTGTACTATGCTGAGGTACAGGGTACTATGTTGTGATCACCAGCCATAGTCTATAGGTACATTGTTTTCTCTATCTTCCATAGACTACATTTTATGTGTGCTTTTCTTCGAGCCGCAAATTATAGGCAATTTGCTTTAGATTTTATTGTTATAGAAACCAAAGTTTAATTTTTTTATATAGTTCAGTAGTTTTTACTTTATACAATATAAACAAATACTAGTTTTTTGAGACTAGAATAAAAAAAACGCATGGGTTTCTATTACTTTCCAAGTGTAATTGAAAAGCTGTCTGACAAAAATGGTGAGCGGGATCTTATTGGCGGATAAGACACATATCCGCATCTATGTAGGTACTTACTTATTTTAATATCTCAATTCATATTTAATCTGTGCTGATACTGCTAAAATAAATTTATAACATACCGTTATTATTATTTCAACGTAAATTAAACAATACTTTTTTCATATGAAGCACTACCCAGCTTAATTTGCTACAGGGTTACCACTGACAACCCCAACTGGGGCCTAACCAAAATTAATTCGAGACGGTAACCGCATGCCAAATGCCTCTGACTTCCGAGAAAAAAAAAATCTAAGAATTTCGCCTAAATAAAAACGAAGAATGTCGTCCACGTTATCCGTTAGCCACGATTGGGTGCGAAATTAGCAAGCACTAGACCAAAAGCTTGGCTAGCGAATTTCCTACAACCTACACGCCCTACCAGCTTAAAAATCCCACAGCATCCACCAAAAACCAGCCCAAAATGAATCTTATCCCTCGAACATAAGGATTAAATACGAGCCACTGTTGTAACAGTTAAGTTTGCAGTCGCTAAAGCGGACGGCGGCGGAATTTCAACAAGTTGGACGATTGCTTCGAAATACATGATTATAAATGCGCTTATTCGGGCCTTTATTGCTGGAGAGATAAGGTCGCGTTTGGGGAGCTTGGGGGGTGGGGTAAAGTGGTTGTTTGGAAGGCAGTGGCCCCGCTAGCAGTGCAGACATTCTTGACGAATGCTGCCAAAAACCGGGCAGTTTTCACCTCGTTCGGGGTACAGTTTATTGTTTTATTTGCGCTTTAGTTCTCCGCTAGATTTTCGGCTGGTTTAGTTTCGTGGGGACATTGTGAAAAATGAAGACATGCTTTAGAAGGAGGCGGTCACTGTTTGGTTGGGCTGACAATAAATTTAGATAGATTTATTAGGTTTTTATTGCTGTTCCTTGGATTTTAAGATAAACATAAGTTTTCTACAATAGTTGGTTGACTAAATTGCTTAAGTAAACCTAAACTGCCGACTGCTGCGCTAGAGGTGCTGGGTTCGATTCCCAGGTCGAGCAAAGTGCTATTGGGTTTTTCTATGAAATTCCCTGTAGCAGCTCGGAGTTAGGAATTTGTGCCCGGTTAATGGCAATAGGCTCGCCCCCTGTTACATGGGGTACATTAGTACGCCTCCGCCTAACCTTACGGGGAATACATGCGTGATGGTATATTATGTTATGTAGTAAACCTATGTGTAATCAAAACTCATGTTTTGAAGAGCACATAAATCATCGGCCCCAAAAATCCCAATTACCAGTTTGTCCTTCGAATCTAAAATTCTTGCCCATATTCCGGAGATTAGATGTCAGTCGCTTCGTGTAAAATACTGATATTCATTCGCACCCATATTTTATACTAGCTTCTGCCCGCGACTTTGCCCGCGTAGCGTGATGATATATAGCCTATAGCCTTCCTCACTAAATGGGCTATCTAACACTGAAATAATTTTTCAAATCGGACCAGTAGTTCCTGAGATTAGCGCGTTCAAGTAAACAAACAAACAAACAAACTCTTCAGCTTTATATATTACTAGCTTCTGCCCGCGACTTCGTCCGCGTAGCGTGATGATATATAGCCTATAGCCTTCCTCAATAAATAGGTTATCCAACACTGAAAGAATTTTTCAAATCGGCCCAGTAGTTCCTGAGATTAGCGCGTTCAAGCAAACAAACAAACAAACTCTTCAGCTTTATATATTAGTATATAGATATAGATTTATTGAAACATAGGTACAGGCTATAGAAGATAGTGATCAGTCCGACGCTGACGGCGTAAAATCCATAAAAAATCTCCTCGGTGTACAAAAGAAGAACGCTGTTAAAAACAGAAGTTTTAATACCTATGTAGCATTCAAGCGATTTACCTCCATAAAATGCCCGTACCAAATCGGTACTCAAACAGATCTCTACTAGAGCCCCTCTCTAAAATACGGGCTTGACAGTTTATCTGTCACTTAACTAATGTCCCACTATAGGGGACAAAGTCGACGGATGGTCCCGCAACAAGATTTAGACATCAATAAATTCGGCCGGCCGGCCACGAGAACAATTTACGTCGTGCGCCGAGAATTTCGCACCTCTAGCCAGCATTGTTGGAATACTTGCACGGAACACGTATTGTTAATTCGGAGCTGGACTTGGCAGGTCTACAGCCTAGTTCTTAGGTAGATAGCACCTTAGTACTGGTGAAAGTTTGAATAGCAAAGTCCTTGGACTTCAGAAACAAGAAGAAGAAGCGGCGGTAGACTAATGGCTAAGACTTGCGATCATGTGGTTCGAAACCCACCCATTACACTACCGACGTGGTACTCGTAACACAAGCATTTTAGCTTAGCACGAGGGGTTAAAAACAATACTAGTGATGTGCGACTCACATTGCTAGTAAGCTATTTAAAAAAAAAACTTTATCTTTCATGGAATAAGTTATATTATAGAGTACCTGACGGATATAGGATGCGTTTGCTGCTTACCATCAGGCAGCCCGTAATGTGAGATCTAAATAACTGAGCGTCTAGTGATGTCCACAAGGAAATATACAAAGTGGTACATATTCATCTACAGACTCGTTTTAAACCTTACTGTTTGCCCACAAAAAAGTAACACCAAAATAAACCGTAATCCCTACAATATTTTATCAAATTGTATTATTATTTGGATTGAGATATCATTAATCCATCGTACCATTACTTCTACTTCACTGGATATGAACGAACGGAAAATCGTTCCAAACTTGGTAAAGTTATCAAGAATTGCATTCGCTTACGTCTCTTTCCTCACAGGACATCACAATAAAAACTAGGAAACTAAAATGGAATTGGACGGGCCACATGCTCCGGGATGAAAACGAGAAGTGGTCCAAAATATTAACAGAATGGACCCCCCGCCTAAACGTAAAAAGACAAAGAGGTCGACAAAGGAAAAGGTGGTCGGACGACATAAGAAAAATAGCCGGCCCACTATGGATGCGTCGTGGTAGAGACAGGGAGAGATGGAGAGTACTGGAGGAGGCCTATGTGTTACAAGACACACCAACTCAATAAACAATGGCATCCGATGTGCCAAAATGACAATTAACTTATACTTAATCAGTTAACTGCGTCATTAGCCAAGTGGTCCTAAGCGCGACTGCTACGCTAGAGGTCCTGGGTACGATTCCCAGGTCGAGCAAAGTGTTATTGGGTTTTTCTATGAAATTCCCAGTAGCAGCTCGGAGTTAGGAATTTGTGCCCGGTTAATGGCAATAGGCTCGCCCCCTATTACATGGGACCGAAACATACCGGCGAACTGTGGGTGTACATTAGTAGTACGCCTCTGCCTAACCCTTCGGGGAATACAGGCGTGATGGTATGTTATGTTTTTTAATCAATTAACTTATACTAAGCCATCAATCAATATACAAAGATCGACTACCAACCCGCCCGAACCCTTTATCCAACGCGCTGTTGCAACCAAATGCAATTAAGTGACTCAAAAGAGCCGACGTGCTGCCTGACTAAGGGGAGGTAGGGTGATGGCCCTACCTCGCTAAAACCATCATCTACACACATCCCCATCTGCTCATAGTCTGGGCGACTGATTGCAGATTAAAACAAGGGGAAAAAAAACTTATACTTAATAGCAATAGTGAATTTATAATAACATCTATCTCATATAAGTAATAGTTGGTAAGAAAGGCTAATAAATAAAAAGTCTCATTCCAGTGAAGTATTTTGGACAAAATGATAGAGCAGGAACCTTGATTAATAGTATTTGAATCCGAATATTAACACACTTTGAATAAATTGTGTTTGAATTATGATTTATTTTGGTATTACGTTTGTATTGGAAATTCGGTCCGCCGGACGCAAATTTGCCTGTGGGGCTATTCGGAATTTCGGCTGACTTCTGATGCGCAAAGTTCTATTCTGTATGCTTGTTTATTACGATTTGACTATCTCCGTGGTTAGGTGGTTAGAGTCGGGACTGCTGAACACGAGTTCGTGGGTTCGATTGCACCCACGACCCTACAAGACGCAAATATTTATGTGAATGAATGTAAGTGTTTGTGTTCGTCTGGGACGGGAAAAAAACTATATAAGTATTATATCCATTGTCTAGTACCCATAGTACAAACTCTGCTTAGTTTGGGACTAGATGGTGCTGTGTAAAATTTCGAAGAATATTTACATAAATACATACATACATAATCAACCCATTATATGTCCCACTGCTGGGCACGGGTCTCCTCTCACAATGAAAGGGATTAGGCTATACCACGCTAGCCTAATGCGGGTTGGCAGATTTCACACGCCGTCGAAAAAATCTCTCGGACGTGCAGGTTTCCTCACGATTTTTTCCTTCACCGTTTAAGCGCGTGTTAATTAACTATTTATTATCTTGGTATAATAAAAAATATGCTCATTATGGTTTATTTTTTTTTACAGATGGCGAGCCAATCAAATTACCGGAGAATTTGGAGAGTCTGCCTAGAGCTGAACACTTTGCAGCTCAGAGGCACAGGTGGAACACCAATGAGGTCAGTGATCGAATAAGTTTTTAACGTACTTATTCTATTTTATACTCGCTGTTTCCCGCGGTTCCACACGTGAGTTAAACAGACGTTTAAAATAATTGAAAATCAGTAATATAGCGACGGTAGTCTAATGGCTAGGGCGTCGGACTTGCGATCATGTGGTTGCCGGTCCGAAACCCACCCATTGCACTACCGACGTGAACTCGTAACACAAGCATTTAGCTTAGTACGAGGGGTTAACAAAAATAATATTAATGTGCCACCCACATTTCCAGTTAGAGTTTAAAAAAATACTAAATAATTTGGTCCATTATGATTTTGAAATAAATTTATCTTTATAAATAACAATGAGCTCCTCATTAGTGCCATCCAACCTTGGCATAGTAACTGTAAGAAATCTTGATACGTTCGCCATTTGTATCTTATCAGTAGGTACTAACATGATTATATACCAAACTTACATACTTTTCTAGATATTTACCTATTATCACCTTATCAATTAAATATCAAAACTTATCATATTACTATAAGAAACAGCAAGGGGGTGATAAGTACATGTTAGGAAAATTCACTACAATATTTTAAACTGATCCTATGCCTAATTATTTCACTATAAAGCCTAGATTTAATTATATTATCACGAATATTCTAGATAAGGTACATCTATTCGATAATAGATGGCGTTAGCATGCTATGTGAAATAAGTATATAATTGAACCATCTATATAATCTATATAACTAATCATTACTATCTTTAATTCTTCTATTTGACGATAGATGGCGCCTACGTAATTATGATGCTAGTAAGGTAAATAGGAATATATTACATAACTATTATATTATATACTACCTATGTTGTATTCTTCCATTCAACAATAGATCGCTTTAGCACGCTAGGTAAAGTAATACATATCGAGCCACCTACCTACATAATCTATATTTAATAACCTAAATATAGCTAATCATAATCTATATTTATCTATTCTATTCGACAATAGATGGCGCTTACATACTTATAAGCTAAAGTAAATAGGAATACCGATATTACATAACTATTATTTACTTATGATGTACTCCTAAAGTCTACAATAGACGGTGCCCATGTGCTGGCTAAGGTAAGTACATAAACTATATAATTATTATTTACCTACGTATTATTTCTCTTTCCGACTATAGGTGGCGCTAGCGTGCTACTGCCTACATAACTATTATTTGCCTGTGTATACCTTTCACTATTCGGCGGTTGGCGGCGGTAGTGTGTAACGTTTTTATCGCTATCTGATAATTCTAGTAGGGTAAAATACCCAATTGTCGTCCCTTTGACGTAAAAATATAACATTGTTTTTACCACAATCACAGATCACACATTTTGATCTTCTATCGCGAACAATATCATTCCACCACACCTGTATTCCCCCAAGGGTTAGGTAGTGACGTACTAATACCTATACACTTACAGCTTGCTGGTATGTTTAGGTCGCATGTAATAGGGGGCGATAGGGCCCGGTTAATTGCAATATGCTCGCCCCCTATTACATGGGACTCATAGGCAGAGGCCTGCTAATGTGCACTCTGCACAGTTTGCCGGTATGTTTGTCATGTAGTTGGGGTGAGCCTATTGTGAGCATGTTGGATGGATGGAATGGTGCTTGGATTTGTTTCCAGCAATTGAAATAGTCTTGTCCCTATTACATGGAATTTAATGTACTGGCAAACTAGTGGTGTACATTAGTACACCTGAAGTAGTGCCTAACCCTTCGGAGATTACAGAGGTGATGGTATATTAAAACTATAAACGAGAGCGGGTTTATATGAAACTAGACCGTCATCATATCAAAACATGTGACATTAATTATACACAACGCCACGGTACTAGCGTAGTATCGCACACACCGCGGTATAAATCGCACTAATACATGTATTATGCAAACAGACAGACACCACATCATAGCTATGTTTCAGTCAACGTACCTACTTAACTTGCGTAAATTAACTTTTGACCCCTACTAGGGATTGAAGCTTCAATTTCGACGCTTTCTAAAGCGAGATATTCTACAAGTAATATATCTACCTATGGGACAATACTTAACGAGGCATGATATGGGTCTCCTATCATAATTTTGACTTCAGTCAAACTTGGACATCCTTCACGTCCACACATTTTGATATCACAATATTGTAACATAATTTATTTGAAAAGAGTGTCCATGGAGTTTCTTGCCGGATTCTTCTCCATAGGAGCAACCATTTGGAACCGTGCAACTAGAATCATTAACGTTTCATAAATGCTTGTAAAAGGTTATTTGAAATCAAAAAACTTTTGAACTTGAATGAAATGGCTAGTGTCCACCATTCTGACCTCGTGCGAGTTGGTAGACTCTACACCCCTTTGAGAAAATCTTTCAGGCATGGTGGATTCCTCGCAATGTTTTCTTTCACCATTTAAGCGAGTTATTAAAGTATAAATTATTTTCTGATACGCATATGATTGCAATTTAGAAGTGCGTGCCTTGGATTTAAATCTACGACTGGGCAGCCCAATAATCATATAATGAGGCTATATGACCGTTCTACAGTCCTTTAAATCTTTGAGCGTTTGCCGCTAGCGTCTATCGTTTACTAAACTCTTGGTTGTGGTTCCCAAGCAATTTTTGCTACATAAGCAATAATGGACTTCTAAAACGTGTGACATTAAGCCCAACAAGGCATCGTTAGTCATAAGCCGTGTGTGCCCTATATGGGGCCGTGAATATTCATGAGGAATATTTATGATTTGAATTCGGCGACTTTTAGTAAAAAAATAAAAATGTAGCACACCGACCTTGGGGTATCGGTTACGGGTAGTCGATGAAGAAAAATGTCAGCGGTATCTTTTGGCGGCTTAGTAGTCGTTTCGTATGAATTTGTTTCGCACGAATCGTGCAAAACGACACTTACTGTATTATTTAGTATTTAACTCGATGAATTGGACTCTTACGATAGAAATTGGGTGGCTTAAACTACAGACAGAGTGATTTGGAAAGAGGGAAGAGAGACCTTTGCTAAGCAGGGGGACGAAACGGGCTAGAAAAAAATCGTGTTATAAATTTCGTGCGAATAACTTACTACATAAATATAAAATGGTCGTTTGGCATATAAATAAAAAAGATTCTTGCGAAACGCCAACTACTTACTAAAAAAACGTTGTGAAAAGTTTCGTTTCGCACGATTCGTGCGAACCTAATACGGGCGAAATGACTACTAAGCCCTTTTGGCTAAGGATAACGGCGAACTATGCTGTACATCTCTACTTAACCCTTCAGAGAATACAGACAGCAGATATGTATGTTGTTTCACATAAAATTGATTAAACTTTCCTCTTAAGATCATAACTATGTAGTTGTTAGCGGGTTAATAACCTGCGCCCCAGGGACAAAGTTTAAAAATGAAGGGCTGGACTAATGAATGTCACATTAAAAAACTATTTGAGACTATTACGTGTTTGTGTTACTATCTAACTACCTCATTAGACTAGTCGTCGTGAACGCGACTGCTAGAGAACCTGAATTCGATTCCCCGGTCGAGCAAGGTGTTAACAATCTATTAAAATAAATTATGTTACAGTCTTCACTGGTACAATAATGCGATAACAAGATTGTATGGACGTTGAAGGCTGTCCAAGTTTAGTCTTGGTTTCAAAGTCAAAGTCAAAATCATTTATTCAATATAGACTACTAGGTAGTACTTTTTCAACGTCATTTTTACATTATAGACAGCCCCCAAAACGCCCGCCCTTCACCGCTTCCTAGTGTTTTCGCTGGGAAGAAGAAGCGGCGCAACAAACTCCCCAGCAAACACATTTCTGTCTGTTAAGTTACTAAGGCGTTATACAAAATAGAATTCAAATCATAGTTTGGGGTACTTAATCATTTATTCAGCTGTCAGCTGGCGCACATGTTATTATTATTAACTAGCTTCTGCCCGCGGCTTCGCCCCCGTGGAATTCGGTCTGTCATCACATCCCACGGGAAGTGGACAAAAAGTATCCTATGTCCGTTTCCTGGTTCTAAGCTACCTCTCCACCAATTTTCAGCCAAATCGGTTCAGCCGTTCTTAAGTTATTAATAGTGTAACTAACACGACTTCCTTTTATATATATAGATTTTCAAGCAGTATTTATAATATTAGCAAGCAGGAGGCTTGCTTCTTGTAGTTTAAATGTCAATTTTTTCTATTAAAACCAGTGAACCAACGTGAACAGTTTGTTCAACGGACCTTTCTATGACATTTTTAGTAGCAGCTCTAAGTTCCTATTAGTGCCCAGTTAATAGAAAAAACTAGCCACTTATTCGCGAGACGTGAACATAGGCGATGATCGCTTTCGTATTCTTTTCTTATATAAAAAAACATGCCCCATATTAGTACTTTCTCCTACATCGTGGGTGCGTTAACAAAACGCCTAGCCCCGGAACAACTACCCGTAAATCATGTAACCCACAACACGCGTCGCAGAAGCCGATCGGTCAGCCGCTGCGCCAAACTATGAGAACTATGGGTGTACTATTATAAGTCTGCCTTACCCTTTGGGGAATAGAGGCGTGATGGAATGAGTTAGCAATCAGTTGTTGCGCCACAGATTCGAAATTTGATTATTCTTCCCGGTCTGTATGACCTAAAAAGGAGAAGAAATCATACATTACATTACATACCATCACGCCTGTATTCCCCGAAGGGTTAGGCAGAGGTGTACTAAGGTACACCCACAGTTCGCCGCTATGTTTTAGGTCCCATGTAATAGGGGGCGAGCCTATTGCAATTAACCGGGCACAAATTCCAAACTCCGAGCTGCTACTGAGAATTTCATAGAAAAACCCAATAACACTGCTCGACCTGGGAACCGAAGCCAAGTACTCTAGCGTAGCGGTCGCACTTGAAACCACTAGACTAACGAGGCAGTTTTAACGAGAGAGAGAGTTTTGTAACGAGAAGAAATCTTATTTTTTTTATAACCCTAAGGTGGCAGGTAGGCATATGGCCCGCCTGATGGTAAGCGTTCCCGTAACCTATGGACGCTTGCAACACCAGGGGTATCACTCGCGCGTTGCCGAACCCTGTAAATATCTTTTCACACCCTTTTTAAAGAACCTTAACAGAGTATATTTCAACCCTTCGTATCCAAATAGGTTTACCGCAAGTTTTCCTACGATCGTCTTTCTCCTCGGTCATTTATACCCAGTTTCTATTCAATATAACACTTTGGCGGACGTTAAAGGGTTTCAACGCTTGCGGGGGCTCAGTGTAAGCGATTGCTTGTGATAAATTTCTGGTTGGTGGTAGGAAGTTTCGTGTAAACCGGATTGTGGTGGATTGCCAACCATCGAGGTGGTGACGATGGAACTTATTTTTATGGCGCGTGATGCGATTGTGAAACTCAGCGGCTGGTATTTGCCCGAACCATTCCTCAGAACACTCCCCATAATAAATTCGGTAAAAGACGCATAGAATCAATACTAGCAATATAGGGCCCACATTGCTAGTAATATTAATATAATATAAATACATATACGAGTATAATAATCAAATTCAACATAATAAGCGCCGTTTAAAGAACTCTAGCGCAATTGGAATTCCGTTGAGCTTTAAATTACTGAATTATGTTTTGCGGAATTCATGGGTCAGCTCAAAGCTGCTATTATATAGTTATTCCACCAAAAGGTGATTTTAGACATCGTTCTACATTACACATTCATGGCTGACTCTTAAAAGGGATCATGATTCTCTTAGTTTGTTCATCTCTATTGTAGCGTACCATTATCGTTTGACCGCCGACATTAACGTCTGAAATGAGTATGTAATTTGTTATCCAAATTATGAATCATCATAGAATAATAAGTATCTAACTATTGCGATAGTTTTAGGATTGAAGAAATTATGGATAATGGGTACTACATTTTGTGAGCTACACTAGTAATCAGCTTCACTGATTATAAGCTATGATTGGACAATACTGCCATCTATTATTTTGCTGTGGGCAACTTCGCGCCAATCATGTTTCGATTGTTCAGTTTTATACTTATTTAAGTAACACTTTCGCGAGATGTCACTGATATAAGTTTTAATTACTTTATAGTTTTGCATATTACACCTGCTTCGCGCTTTACCTATTTTCTCTCACTTCCTCTTCTTGTTTCGGAACTTACTTACATGTGTACTTTTGATCGCTGTATGTCTGTGTCAATAAAAAATACATTTGCGTTTGACTATTTAACGTTTAACATTTTTCTTCATTTATGAGCGTCAAGGGCCCTATATATCCGTCTTATTATAAAGCTATATTATACCCATAAAAAGTTATAGTTATTTCTATGGTTTGGATATGTTGAAAGAATGAATGCAAGACGTTTTAACGTGGGAGAGCCATGCTTCGGCACGAATGGGCCGGCTCGACCGGAGTGATACCACGGCCTCACAGAAAACCGGCAAAGCAATGCTTGCGTTGTGTTTCGCCGAGTGAATGAGGTTACCGGAGGCCCAAACCCTTTTAAAAGGCGGGCAACGCACTTGTGAATCCTCAGGTGTTGCGGGTGTCCATGGGCGGTGGCTATCGCTTACCATCAGGTGCTCCGTCTGCTCGTTTGCTCCTCTATCCCATAAAAAAAAGACGATTAACGAAAGGAGTTTATAAGTGAAAGTCAGCGGTAGTGTTGGAAGAGGTCGTCCTTGAAGGACATAGGCACTCTGATCTTATTGGCGAGGTCCTTCAAAAAGATCAGGTGCGTAGTACTCGCACCCGGCTTGTTTGAATGAATGTGGCAGAAGCAAAATAAGTGTGTGTCGTAGCAAGTGGCAGTCTATAGTTTCTGCCTACCCCTGTGTATATAAAGAGATTGCCGGCAAATAAGCTAAAGAAAGTTGTACATAGGGTTTAAATGTTCATGTCTAAGGTATTCTCAAGTTTAGTCTCTAAATACTATTAGCGCTAATTTCCAAAGCTTCGCCATTATCTCATCCGATAAGAAGTTTAGACTTAAGGGCCCTAAACTGGTTGTCACTAGAGCTCCACCCTCCCCCCTCCGCCTTGTTTACACCTTCCGCTAACACCGACACCGGCTCCTTTGGGTTACGTATGGAAATTTAACGATCCACCGAGCAGGTGACTCGCGTTGTAGTTAAAAAACCTGACTTTAACTTGCCTTACCGCTGTTTTTTCAATAAAATTGGAATATTTGACGGTAGAAAATATTATACCGTTGAAATGGTGTGGTGACGATAACAGAACTTATGTAGGAAAATATTGTAGTGTCAGCAAATAAACTGTTGGTGACTAATAATAAATTATAGTACGTTTGTTTGAATGTTTTTCAGTTAGATTAGATTAAAGCAAAAAAAGGTATTATGGGATAGGGGGGCAAACAAGCAGACGTAACACCTGATGGTAAGCGATTTCCGCCGCCCATGGACAGAGGAGTCGCAAGTGCATTGCCCTCTTTTTAAAAGGGTTCAGGCCCCCTGTATCCTCACTCACTGGGCAAAACACAACGTAAGTGTTGTTTGTTTCACGCCGGTTTACTGTGAGATGTATAAGTCAGTAATAAGGTTTTTTTTGCATTACATACCATCACGCCTGTATTTCCCGAAGGGTTAGGTAGAGGCGTACTAATGTACACCCACAGTTCGCCGTTATGTTTTAGGTTCCATGTAATAGAGGGCGAGCCTGGGCACAAATTCCACAAAAACCGAACTGCTACTGGGAATTTCATAGAAAAACCCAATAATACTTAGCTCGACCTGGGAACCGAACCCAGAACTTCTAGTGTAACAGTCGTTCTTTGCATTATTTGATAGAAATTTCATAAAAAAAATATATTCTAATGTTTTGTGCATTTAGTCTTAATAATGAAATTATGTATGAAGAAGCAAAAGAATCGTAGGAAGTGGCAGTCTATAGTTACCCCCTGTGGGAGATGGGCGTGAGTGTATGTATGTATGTATGTAATGGTTTTACGAAGCAAGTGTCGTTAAAATAAAAATAAAACCAAGGAGCCTCGTCCGTTTATACCTTTTCATTAAATTTTTTTTTGTTATCTAGAATGCTATAATAATAGATACCTATAATAATGAAATTCTCTACCAATTCGTCAAAATAGATTCAGCTACTTAAGTGTCTCACGATAAATCATGCTCATACTAAGGCTAGTATGTGTAAAACATTACCCTCCTTTTGGCATCCCGCTTGTGTAAACAATATTTATGCGATTTCAAACTGCGCTGCTAATGGACTCGCCAGATACTGGCGCCAGTGGCTTTACTAGTGTGAAAGAGGCATTAAATCACTAGCTTCGAATATAATATTTTTTTTAAGTCGATTTTGAGTTTATGAGTGTACAGGGCGTAAGGAGACTAATGGGAATAGTAATTATAGTGTTGGAGTCCCATTTTTTAAACTTAATAAGTGTATTTACAGATCGATATCTTCTACTATTATAAAATTGTAAAAATGCTGTGTCTGTACATTGAAGAGATTTATAAAAAAACAAGTAGGTTATGGTATATAAACGTCTACGAACCCAAAAATGTGATTTTTAAAATTCGTGTCTGTTTGTCTGTTTGTTACGGGTTAGCGCAAAAACTGCTAAATAGATTGAAATTTTGTTACCACTGTTAGAAAGTATATGCTCCAACTTTAAAACTGGTGAACTTCTCGGCGAACTCCAATTGAACGGATCCTGAGATACAGCTTGACCTCTCTAATGTAGACAGACCCATACAAAGAAGAGATCGTCAATGTTGGTTATTAAATTATTAATTAGTGTATGAGTATTGAGGACAAAAGAAAATCCTATATTAAAATTAGCCTTGTGGTCCTGAGCGCAACTGCAACGCTAGAGGTCCTGGTTTCGATTCTCAGATCGAGCAGTGTTATTGGGTTTTCCTATGGCATTCCCAGCAGCAACTCGGAGTTTCGAATTTGTGCCCGGTTAATATCAAGAGGCTCACCCCCTATTACATGGGATCTAAACATACCGGCGAACTGTAGGTGTACATTAGTACGCCTCTGCCTAAACCTTCAAGAAATACAGGCATGATGGTATGTATAAAAAAATGTTATTCCTCACTGCGTTCGTGTTATATTCAGTCTATTTTCCAGTAGACTAAACACAATTAGAATTAAAACATAAATTCGATCACGACATATCGCCGAATTCTGCCTAGAATTACGGTATTGCCAACTAAATCCTAAACTTGCGACTATATTATTAGCAGCAATTGAATACAGCAGTAAAATGCTTAAGCAGACAATCTGGTATATACTTGTAAACGCTTTTTGTAGACAAAGGAATAGCACGCAATGCCACAGTCACATTATTTTGCGTTTTATTACCTGTAACGTCGGGTAGACAATATTATTTTGGTGATTTTTAAGCATGACTGCTGAGGTAGACGTTCTTTTATTGTGTTCCAAAATAATCCACAATTAAGAATGTGCAAACAATAAAATGGTGTCTGTTCTGATGTAGACATTTTCCATTAAAGTTGTAATGTTTTTAAGAATTAAATTAAATTACTTAAATTAAACTTAGCTCAATATTTTCACACAATGTTGAATTGTATGAAAATATTGAGCAATTGTTCATTTCCTTTTAATTTTCATAGAAGTAGTTTAACTATTGAATGCTGTGTACAGTCATAATTGGACTTCAGGCTTATAAATTGTATGACAAGAATTTCTTATGTAATACTCAATCTGTTGTCTGTTTCTTTACCTGTTAAATCATATCAGTAGTATCACTTGCGTCGAGCTGGTCCATTCGTGCCGAAGCATGGCTCTCCCATGCATGGTTAAATTAAAATATTTAATTATAATTGTTAAGTAATTTATGTACTTACCTAATTACTTTTTTAATTTATGTACCTAATTACGTTCAATCTTTCTTTTGCTTTGTATTCATTAGTACCTACATCTTTGCCTAAACCTTCACAGAAGAACGTTGTAATGCGTGTAGGTCACCGTCGAAGCTAAATAGTAACTGCATAAGTAAAGCAAGCGTTTCTTATCTTTATGTTTCTCTTCCTTAAACACTTTTTGCGGCTAGCACTAAACATTACAAGTGTCAGTAGCATACTGTACTTTCTTTAGCCCATATGTTAGTTTCTTAAGTTCATTTTTTTTCTTGTTAAACAAGTCTAGCAATGTAGGTATGTCACAAAGGAAAAATAATATGTAGGATTACTGAAATTAATGGTGATGGAAAATGTTTAGGCCTTGGTCACCTGAAACTCTAGATTCTTCTTCTTCTTCTCTCTTTTGAACTATTGAACTGTGAACTGACTCTTTGTACTGATCTCTGAACTGGTGGAACTATTGAACTAGATAATAATTGGAAATGAAATTAATATATTGTGTTTTTTTCTTATATTTTTTTTACTGTCAAACCATAACAAAAAACTATCGATCTCAGTGACACATTGTATGTTTTTTAATTATCGAACTAGGTCTTACTTCATCGTTTTGGTCGTGAACATACCGCCCACCAAGGACATTATTGAAGAATCAATGTCCTTCACAAAATAATACTATACTACTTATCCCTTAAACTGAAGTAATATCTCTGGTGAGTGACATTAACAAGATCTAAAAGTATACAATAAAATTAAAAGTTAACAGAACTAAACCTTATATAGAACTTAAATACTAAACAGGTGACAGAATGATATAAATATTATTCTAAAACAAAATTATATCAAAACCTACTCTCATATTTATCACATAAACAAACCTTGAACTAAAAATCATGAACTCACAAATAAATACATTGTTCTTTTGAAGACTCATAACTCCATTATATTTTTATAAACTAAATATAAAACTAACTTCTAATAACTCTTAATCATTAACAGGCAGAATACATAGATTTATACAGAACTCTTTTAGCGCACTATTTAACTACGCTTCTAGCCTATACAATTAAGACCGGGATATTGAACTATTCGACCAAGTTGCCAACAAGCAGGAGGTAAACGATTCCCTCACTAGAACTAAGTTCCAATCTTGTTCTGGAGTTTGAACTAAGTTATATCTATTAACTAAATTAGTCAAATATACTGAAAACCTTGTCAAAAGGGTTTAAGGAACTCATAGAACTCAACGAGGAACAGTAAATAACGGTTCACCAACTAGAAAATAACCTGGAGTGAACTGAGCAACATACTTACTCATTTTACCATAAGTAACTGTTGCATCTGCTATAACTCCTAAGTGGAACTTAATGAACTTAGCAACTGCCTTCCACAACTTACTATGATCTCCTGAAGATCTTGACCCTCCATGAACTTGAACGTTAGGCAGCTGCAACAACTCTACACGGTAAGTATTGAATTGATGTTTTAATAAAACTGGGTTATCATCATACCAAGTAGTACCTGATAACCAAAGCTTCTGGACGATCTCCTTATAAAATATTATACTGAGTGCTATCCATCTAAACAGCTCGGATAAGTACACGATATCAGATATATATAATATTACTTTTAGCTACTTTTTCAGATAACGACGGGAACTGCACGGTGAACGTGAACTCAGCTATGCTACGGCACAAGGTAAGTCCTAATACTTTAGTACTAACAAATATCTCCTCTTCACTTTTACCTTTATACAACTCCTTCTCTGTAATGTCTTTATTTCTTTTAATTTGAATGTTTCTATTCCATTTCTGTATTTTAAATCTAACTTTACGCAATAAATCTTTTATTTCTCTGAATAAACCTTTTTCTTGTTCTATTAATATAAATTCTAGTATCAAATCATTCATATAAAAATAATGCATGTAAAAAGTAATTAATACTATTTCAGGTGCGATTGGGAACTCATTGCCATAATCCAATACTACCTGATGTAGTACTGTAATGAATAAATCAGGAACGGAAGTAGTACTACATGATACGGTTAACAACTCGTAATATCTTATTTCTTCTTTAGAACTATTTCGCCACACTATTCCTTGATCTGTCACATCTTCTGCGACTGTCACCTGAATATACAATTTCATTATACCTGCGCCAAGTGCTATATAATGTTCTCTCCAACGTAACACAATATTCCGTAGATTAAACTGTACTTCAGGACTTATCACTAACGCACAGTTAGGATCATCCCGACTCTTATCATTCTTGCAGGAGACATCGAAGGCTACACGCACCTTGTATACAGTTATACCGAACTTAATATTAAGCTTCTGTAAAATTGTCAATAGAGCTAATTGTAAATATTCTTCGAAAACCTTTGTGAATCTCTCTTTCAGATCTGAATTCATTGAAAATATCCTCTCTAACATTTGGAATCCTTTCAGTACTATTTCTCTGCTACCAACACACGCTGGACCCCTTACTACATAACTTTCATCTGCTGCTCTTGTAGTAGTAGAGGCCAATAACTCTTTCCACTTTTGATCTTGTTCTGTAAGTATTCTTTGCTCACTTGGTTGGTCTGCCATTTGCCGAAACTTCTTAAGCGTGTAATTTTCATTAAATTGTGTATGCATTACCATGAACTCTTTTTTATTCCTTTTATTGTTTTCCAGGTGAGCTACTCCGGACAGTATCCAGCCAAGGCTAGTGTACTGTGCAACCAAGAATCCATTTGGAGCTTTCTTCACACCATTTTGCAATACCTTACTGTACACATCCGCACCCAACAAGATATCTATCTTATTAGGCTTGTTGAACTGTGGATCTGCCAATACTAAATGTTCTAGATCTAACCATTCAATTGGTTTCAGCTGTCTTTCCGGTAGATACGAAGTAATATTACTTAAAACATAAGCTTTTATTATCAGTTGAAAACCAGACTCCGTTAAAGATTGTAGTACTAACGTAACTGTGTAGTTCGTTACAATCGACTTATTTTTACCAAGACTAGAGACAATACCTCTAGTCGGACTCTTCTTTAATCGCAAAAGCTGTACAGCAGCTTCAGTGATAAAAGAGGCTTGTGAGCCCTGATCTAATAGAGCCCTCATTACTTGAGACTCTTGCGCAGAAGTCTGAACATTTACTAGCGCCGTAGGTAGAAGAACTTGACCTGAACTAGCGATCTTCTTCGTTGATAGACAAGAAACTAGTGGCTCACTATCCACTGCTTCAGTCTCTTCAATGCCTGTATTATGACTCACCCCTTGATCTTTCTGCGCATTTGAACTAATGCTATCTGTATGTAATAGAATATGATGTCTCCTATGACATACGCGACCAGCCATGGTGATTCTGCATTGACCTACCATATGATTACCACCTAGGCAATTGAAACATATTTTATTATTTTTGACGAACTGACGTCTCTGTTCTACACTTAAGTTGGCGAACTCTGCACAGAAACATAATTTGTGTCGTTCACCACAATGTTCACATCGCAGAGCAGCTTGCCCTGTCTGTGTCACATTAGAACTGCGTGTCGTAAACAACACCTTAGTACTCGCTTCTGGTCGGGAACTGCCACGCAACTGTCCTGTTGCCTTCTCAGGTTCTATGAATTCAAAAGCCCTGAAACGACTTTCAAGAAACGTTTTAAACTGATCTAAAGTTGGTAGTTCTTTTGACTCGTCTGAGGAAACCTTTAACTCCCACTGCTTGCGGGTTTCCTGTTCGAGCTTGGATGAAACTATATAAATAACTATTATGTCCCATGCAGCTACATCAATCCCCAAATTGTTCAAAGCACTCATACAATCAGTAGTCGTATCTAATAAATGTTTTAACGTAACTGCCGACTCTACACTCACACGTTTCTGATCAAACAGTCGCTGTAAAATAGAATTTGCTAAATGCCGTTTATTATTATATCTATGTTCTAACTGCGCCCAACATACCGAATAATTAGAAGCAGTAATAGGTATTTGCCGAAGCAATTGCTCTGCTTCGCCCGTTAAACAACCTTTTAAGTAATGTAATCTTTGGACGTCATCTAACCCTTTATTAAAATGCACGAGTGACATAAAAAGATCACGGAAACTAGTCCACTCGGCGTACTTTCCAGAAAAAGAAGGAATATTAATTTTCGGTAATCTGACATTATTATTAAAATATTTACTCTCATTACTAGATGTTTGTTCGCGGGGTTCTTTTACCACAAACTTTCTCTGAATATCTTTTAATTCAGACTTGTACATAATATATGTTTCTTCAGTTGTGTCATACATGTCTGAACTAAAATATGCACTTTTCATGTCATCTACTGTAGCCTTTTCAATAATTGTTCTATGTGTATCATTAAATCTTTTCCACTGCTCTTCTAAAGTTTCTAATCTAGTGTCTATATAACCTGCTGTAATTCTATCTTTGGGTGATTTTTTAAAATTAGTTCTACCCTTTTCTATGATATTTCGAGCATCTACTTGCAACTTTAATAATGACTCCATATTTTAAAACATTGAAAGATCCTTTAAACCTGTTTAAAATAAATCACAAAATAAATGGTTATCAATAAAATTCGCAAAGCTCTAAAATTACAAGTTAAATAGGTATAACACTAATTTTACAGGAATATAACAAAAGACACAAAAAATAATATATTTAATATTATGCTGTCCAGTTTTTTTTTTTATTCAATTAAGAATGTTCTCGATTATATCCCAAATGTTTTGCAGTTTGAACTTTATAAAATCAAGAATAGGTTTCCCTTACACTTTCTTCTAGAACTCCCTCTGTCCTTTATGTTATTAAATTAGTACTCACAGTTATCCACTGAACTCACTCAATAAATACCCTCTCTGTTGACTCAAACAATCCCTGGATCAAGCCAGCTCTCCTTGAGTCCACTTCAGCTCGCAGCCGCGCTATAACTTGCTTGACAGCTGATGAACTGGATGCCCGCTTCCATTCAAAAACATGCATCCGCCTGTGGATTATCCAACGGTGACCTCCTCGGCCTCTTCTTGAACTGGGTATGTCTACCCCGGCGCGTCTTTACCAGCACCTAAGCGCAATCAGTAGCGATCCACTACTGTGTCGACGCCTACTCCACGACTGTGTCTGGTGACCCAGTCAACCCGGCTATCCGGCTCCGTAGGACCATGTTTAGGCCTTGGTCACCTGAAACTCTAGATTCTTCTTCTTCTTCTCTCTTTTGAACTATTGAACTGTGAACTGACTCTTTGTACTGATCTCTGAACTGGTGGAACTATTGAACTAGATAATAATTGGAAATGAAATTAATATATTGTGTTTTTTTCTTATATTTTTTTTACTGTCAAACCATAACAAAAAACTATCGATCTCAGTGACACATTGTATGTTTTTTAATTATCGAACTAGGTCTTACTTCATCGTTTTGGTCGTGAACAGAAAATGTTGCGATAAGGCTTCGCGCACATTGTGAGTTGTTCTGAGTTCAATTTTTTTTACCCAACTTCATAAAAAAGGAGGTTCTTAATTCTTTCGTGTTTTCTATTTTGTATGTTTGATACGGGATTTTTCAGCCATTTAGCCAGTAGCACCAATAGTATCTCCAGCGCGTTGAAATCTTGAAACCTCAGTTGTCTCAATGCCCTGGCTACATTGCCCCATGGAACACAATAATGCGATTGTACCAACCACCACAAAATTTCGGCATCGGTCCTACCCACTGTGTAAATATGAAACTAGAATGTCGCATCTGGTTACACTTGAAGTCGACCTCATGGGAAAAGGTTAAGTGGATGATGATTGCCATCAGACATCCGAAACCCATTTTCTAGGCAATACCGTTGTCTTAAGGATAAACTGGTTGTCAGGCTTTTTGGACTTTTTACTACCAGTAACGATTGTTTTACGGGTTCATATGATAACCAGGATTACCGGTTTAACGATCTCTCCAGGGCTCAAAAGACCATTTGTATGAATAGTCAATATAACAATTTCCTTTGAGCCGCATCTCCATCCCTAAAAGGACCAACCCTTATGTGATTCCAAATGATCCTCACAAATTGTGTATACAGATTTATATTTTCCTGTTTCTTTTCGATAATAGGAAAACATGTTTTCTTTGAGTCGTGTACGGTTCGGTTCTTCTCAGAAATAATTATAGTCATGTTTCATTTTCTTAGAAGATTCTGACATGTATTCTGATGTTGATTATACTATTTTCTGGGTTATCAGAAAATAAGGATGGTATAATATGGATTGAGGGTGGTACTGCCCTGCTGCTCAGTTCGTTTTGATGGGTACAACTTACTGAATTATTGCCGTCACTTTGGTCCTTTGGTCGTCACTTTGGTCCTTTATGTTGTGGCTAAATAAATGTTTTTAATCTTTTTTTCGTATCGTCAATCACTCATATCGCTGAAATCAATGTTGATGGGCTATTTCTCGACTAACGTCCAGATATCAATGATCGTTCGTCCTTAAGAATAATGGTAAGATTTTTGCTGGTTTACATAGATCTTTTTTAACCTTTACTGTCGCACTAGGTACTACTACTATTTCTGTTATTGCATTGCGTTATATAAATAAAAATCAACTGCAGCATGTATGAAAGATCATCACTTTAGAATGGCTCGCCCATTTTGGTTTAATTTTTGGTTGTTGTATTGGTAATTTTCATAACAGATAATGAAAAAAGTCTTTCATTTATATAAAAGCATATATACGAAAATACCGGAAATTTGGATGAGACAATTTACGCAGGCGACGCTGCGTATGGGTGGCCAGTGTGATGTAATTTTCTAGCTCATTCCATCGTTATACCCACATCACTCTACCTCCCTACCTCAGTTATTGGTCCTACAATTGGTTTTGTTCTGTTATGTACACTCGTTTATTATTGGTTGTTGTTCATTATTTCTGAGGGACTGTGGTTAGGGTTATTCGGTAGCCAATAACGAAATAATAGATTTTGTTATAGATTTGGTTATTTATTGTTAGGGTTAACAAGAATTGCTTATTTCATAATATATATTATACATAGACTTTCTTTGACCACTATACCTCCTGAAGGCTAATTCATATAACCATAGAATATAATGAATAAGTATAAAATTCTGATAAGAGGTAGTTTAGTTTCTTTATAATTTGTAAATCATTAAAGAAAAATGACCCTTAAGAGAGTCATAACAATTGTTTAGTGCAATTTTTAAAACTATCGTCCCCGTTGGACATACGATGACAATCATGTACTCAGTACCGATATCCTGAAGTCGGGATCAGGATATCGGTATGGTTTTTAGTCGGTTAAAGTCACCTTGCCACCCCGGGTGGCGCACGTTCCATTAAGATTTTCTTTAAAAAAAGGAAGATTACTGATAGTGATAGTCTTCAATATTGGCAATAAAAGCATCAGGAAAGAAGCACAAAAAACTAAACTGAAAATGTTATTTTGGTATTTATGCTAGATTTAGAACCTAAAGATTGATTATAGTAAGTAATTTATTATAGTTAGTATTACTTTTTATAACTTCAAGAAAATGTTTCAGTAGTCAAAGTGTGACATTAACATTAACCCGACAGTATAACTATATATATAAGGGTATAACTGAGTAGTTACGTTCTCTTCGAATCTCTCGCGCCCTGCTACCTGTTAAATTAGAAAATATTATGCCGATAAACAGATCGCCACCACCAACTCCAACACCAACGTCGTCACTTCCGGCGCAGCTAAAGACCTCTTTGCATCACAGTTCCTCCGAAACGGACATTACAAAGAGTGACCAGATCGGCAGCATTGATAACGAATTCCTAAATATTACGCACCGCAGCAGTAGCAAACGTAAATGCATTGAGTCAGGGATTCGCCAGGATATCGACCTATCCTCATTCATGTTAGAAATAAAAACCATGTTTCTTGAGTTCAAAGAACAGCAGAACAGTAAATTTGAGAAATTATGTGCGTCGGTTGAAGAGATAAAAAAGCAAAACTCCAGTATACAATCGACGGTTAACTTTCTGTCACAAAACTACGATGATCTAAAAAATAAATTACAACAAATGGAATCACAACTTGAAACTGAACGGAAAAATAACTTAGCATATTTGAAAACCCTAGAAGATAAACTGGAGAACCTGGAGCGTGGTGCGAGATCATCCTGCGTGGAAATCAGAAATATACCGATTATTAAATCAGAATCCAAAGAAGGCTTATTAAATACCGTGGTTAAAATAGGTTCAACCCTAAATGTTCCCATTCAGCCTCTTGAGA
The DNA here is from genome assembly GCA_947256265.1 of Acronicta leporina. Lineage (NCBI taxonomy): Eukaryota > Metazoa > Arthropoda > Insecta > Lepidoptera > Noctuidae > Acronicta > Acronicta leporina. Next base: position 1,896,020 of record OX366524.1, read on the forward strand.
TAAAGGATGTTTTCCGTATAGGATCCAAAGACTCCGACACCAGGACTGTCGTCGTGGACTTCACAAGCAACTTATTGAAAGAAAAGTTCATTCAAATGTATAAAAAGTACAACAAGGAAAACAGTAAGTTATCTACCGAGGACCTGAAAATCAGCGGCCCTGCTAAACCTATATTTGTGTCCGAAAATCTATCACCAAAGATGAAACGCTTGTTCTTTCTGGCCCGTGACTTCGCCAGCACTAATAAGTACCGTTACTGCTGGGTTAAAAATGGCAAAATTTTTATCAGAGAAAAGGATGGAACCCAACATATTATGATCAAAGATGAGTCTGACTTTCCGCAAGTATGACTAGGTATCTATCAATTAATCACAGTATGTCGTAGTCAGGTCGTTTGGCTTAACTGTTATAGTGTTTCTGTAACTTACTACATAAAATTAATTTGTCGAAGATTTAAAAATATCAAAATTCTATTATTAATTATGCATGCACTAAAATTAGTAATTATTTCACTAATGTTATACTATCATTGTAATATTACTATTTACACACATAACTACTTACACTCACCATACTCCCAACGGAAGATTTTTCTTGTTCAAAGTATATTGCAAATGAAATATTCGGGTACCACCTGTACAATCTCTCGTCATTTCGGATTATGCTATGTAACGTACAATAAATTAAATCACTTGTTTGTTCTCAGCCTTGATTATGAATGACAATATTAAAATAATAGATGATATAGAAAACCTTTCAGCTTCAGCATCACATCAATGCTCCCCGGAACAAGTTGACTCATACCTACATAACGTTAGTCACAGCTTAAAAATCTTCCACGTTAACATTAGAAGCATCGGCAGCATTGCAAATTTTAACAACCTTCTGATATTGCTGCATCGAACAAAGACACAATTTGATGTCATTATCTTATCGGAATGCTGGTTACGTAAATGCCCTCATCTTCCCTCCATTCCAGGTTTTGTCTCTAATTACTCTGATCACTCAAACCAAAACGATGGAGTTGTGGTATATACTAAAGTAGAGCTACATTTCCATTTAGAAAAGCCTATACTCGCGGATGCAAACTGTCTTGTACTAAAATTTAAAAATGAGGTGGCACTTATCGCCGTATACAGGTCTCCTGCAAATAGAAATATTCAGCACTTTATTATCAGTCTAAATTTAATCCTCAATTCACTAAATACTTTCAGAACCGTTATTCTGGTTGGAGATATCAATATAAACATAGCTCCAAATTGGGTTGATTCGAATTCTGATATGTACCTTAATGCTGCTGCTTCACATGCCATGTTGCCTGCTCATGTTTTCCCTACGCGCAACGATAGTTGCATTGATCACGTTATGCTAAAATCAAATAAACCAGCTATTACATTAGTGCTTGACTCTCTAATTACTGACCATGCCCCCGTTGTAACTTTTTGTAATTTGAAATTAGATATCCCTAAAACACCTTGCTGCCAGCATCGTGTAGACATTAATGCTTGCGTAGTGGCTCTTGAGAAGGTTGATTTTACTCCCGTTATGAGCTGTCAAGATGCTGAAACTGCTGCTTCCATCATGGTTAAACTTGTTTCCTCAGTTGTTGATAAAAATAGTCGTAATTCTGTTGTCCCGAACAGAAAACGCATTATTAAGCCATGGATCACACCTGGGCTACTTAGGTGTATTAGAAACCGGGATAAAATGTATCGCAAAATGAGGAGGGATGCTGAAAATAATACTCTGAAAATTACCTATAACCGCTATAAAAATTTTTGCAACAACCTATTGAAGAAATTAAAACGAGAATACGAACGAAATGAATTTGAAAAACATCGCAAGAACCCGAAAGCTACCTGGAATCTCATTAGAACTATCTCCAGTCTTCAAAAGAGTAAGGTCTCTGCCAGTGAATTGTTATCTATAAATTCAGACCCAAGTCAATCACTAGACTCTGTCAATGACTTCTTCGCAAATGTGGGAAAAAAACTGGCGTCTATAATCGTTAACTCCCCGAACTATGACCCTATCCACACCGCTGACTGTGGCAACTTTGATGTCCACCCTAACTCGATGGCTATTTTTTGCACGGACAACGAAGAGATAGATTACCTTATTCGTGGCCTACGACTAACTAGCGCTACGGGTTGGGATGGTATCCCTGCAACTGTAATCTATAGTGCTAGAAACACTCTTATCCCAGTTATCTGCCACGTTTTCAATCTTTCCCTTACAACTGGATTGTTCCCAACGGTGTTCAAAAAGGCCATAGTGCACCCTATCCACAAGAGTGGAGACAGAGACAGTGTCAACAACTACAGACCCATATCGGTATTATCAATTCTGTCTAAGCTGCTCGAAAAAGTATTAAACAAGCGTCTTCTGGACTTCCTTGGCTCACAAAATATACTTGCAAATAATCAATATGGATTCAGATCTGGCAAAAACACAGAAGATGCCATATTAGAATTAATAGGCTCAGTAGCTCAAAATCTAAACAACAAGGACAAATCGATAGCTATCTTTCTTGATCTCTCTAAAGCTTTTGACACTGTCTCTGTCCCCCTTCTACTTAGTAAATTAGAAAGGATAGGTATAAGAGGCCTACCGCTTAGTTTGTTTAAGAGTTACCTTAGTGGTCGCTCGCAAATTATCAAGATAAACAACCAAACTAGTAAAGAAGCATTCCTCACATATGGAGTTCCGCAAGGTAGTGTCTTAGGACCCACCCTTTTCTTGGTTTATATCAACGAGCTCTGTAAACTTGATCTAAAAAACTCGAAAGTGATTGCTTACGCTGATGACACTGTTATCCTAGTTCGTGGCGGTGACTGGAGCGAAGCTCGGCTTCAGGCAGAGTCAGCCTTGCGAGTTACTATGAGATGGCTCACACAAAATTTACTCACCCTCAACTTGGATAAAACCAGATTTATCACTTTTAGTCCAAGGGAAGTGTCACAGCCAGCCCCATCCTTCCGTCTGACCGCTCATGCGTGTCATCCAATGAGTACTGCTTCGTGTGGCTGTCCTGAAGTTATGCGCACAGACTCAATAAAATATCTTGGAGTCTGGGTCGACAGTGCGTTGGCATGGAGTAGGCAAATAAATTCGCTGGTCTCCAGAGTGAGAAAATTAATTTTTGTTTTTAAAAATCTCAGAACCTCCGCCAATTTCTCTACCCTGAAAACCGTGTACTTCGCTCTTGCCCATTCCGTCGTTACATACTGTATTTCGGCCTGGGGTGGTGCTGGTAAATGTCTTATGTTGCGTCTGGAGAGGGCACAGAGGGCGGTCCTTAAGGTAATGGCCTTTAAACCATATAGCTTCCCTACCAGCGAACTGTACGCGCTATGGAAGCTACCTACAGTAAGGCACTCCTTCGTATTAAGTACAGTGTTGCGGATGCACTCAAACTTGCCTTTTGAACCGAAGTTAATAAGACAAAAACGTAGAACTGACAGAGTCTGCCCGACATCACGTGTTAAATTGGAAATTGTCCGCCGGCAGTTCATTTTCTGCAGTCCCGTGCTTTACAATAGAATAAATAAAGTGCTTACTATTTATCCACGTACTCTTCGGGACTCCAAAAGAACCATTGATGAATGGCTTCACACTCTTACTTACGAAGAATTGGAGACTTTAGTCAAACCCTAATGATATCTCTTCTGTCTCTTCCACAGACATGCACACCAAATACACGTAGCGTGGAGTGTGCCCGTGGGGAGGTTCTGCTGGCACACTCTAAGCTTACAACCCACAGACACGCAGTACACTCACAGACAACACTTTCACATGCACAACACTCAAATGCACTTACTTTAATTTTATAGTATTTAAATTTTATAATATTTGTAATTGTTCTTTAACCCAACCTTATATATGTCCAACACTGGAATTTGGAACGCTGTCGTCTCCCTCCTGGAGGTGGGCGTTAATAGCTGCGACACAGTTTCGCAACTAATGTAGCTATTTACGTACGCAAATAATTTGTAAAATGTTTTTTGTTCCAATAAAGATTATATTATATTAAAGACATAATATTTTATAAATTTCCTAAAGTTGTCCCACAAGAGCGAGCGATAACGTCACTGTGCCTGAATAGACGGTTTTCAGGCCTAAAAAGGTTCACGGTATTTAGGGTGGATCTACGATTATAAGGGCATTTTTTTAAATATAAGGGCTCATATTTCATGTAATATTTACTTATGTATAATGTACTTTACTGCGATAGTTATAAGGGCATTTTTAGTTTATAATATTATACATATAGTTTACAACGACTGCTACGCTATAAGACGATTTATTCGATTCGCAGGTAGAGAAAGTGGTTATTGTGCATTTCTATGCACGAAATTCTCAGCAGGAGCTGAGCTTTATGTGCCGGCTCGACCGGAGTGATACCACGGCCTCACAGAAAACCGGCGTGAAACAACACTTACGTTGTGTTTCGCCGAGTGAGTGAGGATACCAGAGGCCCGGATGATCCGTGTGTTCGTTAGCCCCCCTATCCCATAAAAAAGGAGCTCGGCTCTTGTGTTTATGAACGGCTAAAAGCAAAGAGACCAAAGAGCAAAGAGCTCACCCTTATTTTATTTTGGGTGGACACCCCTGCTTAAAGCTTCGAAGAATATTTGCGTGATAATAAGTTTCATTTCGTAGTTAGAATGCTGATATTAAGCTTTATATACAGTATTTTAATTCTTACCTTCTTCATTACATCTTTGATAATGAGAAAAACATATCTAATTTACGCCGCCTAATTAATCTGTCTTTGGATAATATGTTTATCTGATATTAATTTAAGGAAAACATGCAGATACCGAAATAATTATGAGTAGGTACTATTTACATAACATACCAACACGCCTGTTTTCCCTTAAGGGTTAGGCTGAGGCGTACTAATATGTACACCCACAGTTCGCCGGTATGTTTAGGTCCCATGTAATAGGGGGCGAGCCTATTGCCATTAACCGGGCACAAATTCCAAACTCCGAGCTGTTACTGGGAATTTCATAGAAAAACCCAAGAACACTTTGCTCGACCTGGGAATCGAACCCAGGACCTCAAGCGTAGCAGTTGCGCTCAGGACCACTAGGCTAATGAGCCAGTTACTATTTACCATTTTGTAATAAATATATTGCTTGCGTAAGTTATACGTTGATATTAAGGAGGTAACTGTTCTTCAGAAAGTAAATACGTAAATCATAACTTCACATATATGATTTAAAATTTATATAATAAATAATTTGTCGTCAATCAAATGTTTAGCCACCGAAATTGCAATGCTTGAAAAAGTCATTGAGTTATGAAAAATAATTATGTTAAACCCATATGCAGGAACATTTAGTTTTCAATAAATATTTTGTATTTGTTAAAAAAATATATTTGTAATGCTTCGTTCTTTCACGATTGTCGTAGTAGATCTATTTGCTTAACTAAATTTTGGTCCTTCGAGTCGAAACTAATAAAACGCGCTTACATAGTGTGACATTTAGCAATATCGCTGAAGTAAAGAATTAACTGGAAACGTTTACAAAGAAGGCTGACTTCTGACCTTCAAGCCTGTTTCCTCGTTCCGTTATTATTTGTAACATTCTTTACCCCTTCAATAGGTGTCACTGGATTCGACGCAGTCACGCAAAATGAAAGGACCGGAACAACTTTTGTTAAACGGCTTTTAAATTATGTTTTGTACCTCAATGTGGAACACTTTTGGAAGGATTTCGTGTTTTTTATTATGAATTGCATATTCATTTATTTCAAAATAAAATTGGTACCGATCTAATCCAGTTTAAATTCTATAAACATAACGAAGATACACAACCTGCATTAAATTAAAAAAAAAACCGTCCTTTAGGTATTTCATAGATAATTTTGATATAGGTTATTTTCACTTGGTATTTTTTTTAAATGCACTGCTGAACTAATCTGGCAACAACGTCATCCATTGAGGTATTATTCCTAATCTCATGCCATACTTTAAAACCCTTATAAACAGTCATAACAAAGCCCTTCATTCTAAAACTGCAACTGCAATCACGCTTTACGTAATCGTTCACAAATTCGCATATCGAAAACGGGATAACACAACGTTAGCGTGTCTCGTATCAATTAATCGTATTTTGGAGCGCGCCAAAACAAATCCGCCATGTTTGCCGCCCCCCACTCCTCCCATCCGTGGCACTATATTAATGGCCGCTGTCACGCCAACCGGTTAGAACCGGATTGATGTGCGATGTCATTGTTTGGTTTCGGTCATAGTTTGGAAGACAATAGGTCGCTTGCGTTGCCCATCAAAATATTTGATAACGTTTTTGCAGGGTATGTTAATATTTTCAATGCTTTTGGGCGGGTTTTCCTGAATGAGGGAGGAAAGCAAAAACTGTGTATACACTACGCCATTAAATACCAAGCGCTTTGCAATACTAACCATTACAAAAAGACCGAGTGTTGTGCTCATAGCTTTGAACTATTTTATCACAGCAGATTGCTAAGATAATCATATTTTTTATTCTTTTTTAAATTTACACTATAAAACACAATACTACGTAGCAAGTGGAAGTCTGTGGATTCTGCCTACCCCTACGGGAAAGAGGCGTGACTTTATGTATGTTTGTAAACACAATACTGTACAAGCAGTGATTACATCTTCGTCGAAAATTCCAAATTCATTACTATATAATTTTTTTAATTTTTTTTTATTGCTGACAAGAATGCGCTTTCTTTACTAGATATAATTTCTTTTTAATATTTTTTTTTATTGCTGTCAAGAATGCGTTTGGTCCTACTTTCGCCTGATAGAAAATACAAACAGGTTATAATTTAAGCCCACAATTTAATTAAATACCGCTAACTCAATTACATACGACGAAACATGTGAGGATGGTTGCTCGCCAAGTGGATCATTAGATCCAACCAGCAAGTATGCGTTTGTTTTGTATTCTCACCCATCCCACGGATCGAAAGAACTCACCAGATAGAAAGAAAAGTAAGATTGGATTGGCCATCATCGATCATTACGCTACATTGTCCATTCTTCTATTGACATTTCCAAGTTGTTTCGCTGTGGCTATTTTGACTGCGACATCGTTTTTCGCGATGAAAATGTCTTGTCGGTTCGTTTGTAGTATTGTTCCGTGTTCTTTATATATCAATGGTCTATTGTCCCACATTTTAGTACATTTTAGGGGCCCGTCTTGCGAATTTGAAATTGTCGTTCAATATTTTTTTGAGTTGTAGAAGAAATGTGCGTGACGTGGAAGAGCCATGCTTCGGCACGAATGGGCCGTGATACCACGGCGTCACAGAAACTGGCGTGAAACAACTCTTGCGTTGTGTTTCGCCGAGTGAGTGAGGTTAATGGAGGCCCAAACCCTTTTAAAAGGCCGCCAACGCACTTGTGACTCCTCTGGTGTTGCGGGTGTCCACCGTGTCGTGGGCGGCGGTTATCGCTTACCATCAGGTGATCCATCTTCTCATTTGCCCCCATATCCCATAAAAAAAACTCAACTTCAGAAATAAATATTATCAAAATTGATTTAGCGGTTTTGGTGTGAAAGGGTAACAGACATTCTGCTGTACTGTACCTACAGTGCTAAGGACATTATCATCATATCAGCTAGAAGACATGCACTACTGAACAAAGGCCTCTCTCATAGACTTCCACAAGGACCTGTTATACGCTGTCTGAATCCAAAGACTCCCAATGACCTATATATAATATATATCTCCATTCAGAGCAATATGGGGCATATATATTGCATATGGGGGTTCCCATATGCAATAATCAACTGAAGCAATAACCGGCTGAGGCAGTTTTCGTTCTTTCACTTTGTAATCAACAACGGTGGGACATGTTTTTCGTTGCATTATCTTGAGTATTTGCCAAAAACTGATTAATTTCCTACTTTTTCGAACGGAAATGAAAGCAAATCATGCGGGGTGTTCGCTTTAAACTTTTTAACGAAATAGGTCTGTAGGCGTGTTCTGAACTGGCATTCTGCATATTTGGCATGTGCTGATTTTTATCCGATTAATATTGCTTGATTTTGTTTGTGAGTGTGACCTACAAACCCGTCTTTGTGTAGACAGAGATGGAACACAAATACAGTGCTTAGAGTGTGACCCACAAACCCGTCTTTGTGTAGACAGAGATAGAGGACAATAATCCACCAAATAATATACCTATCTTACTAATATTATAAACGTGAACATAATTATGAGGACGTATGAATGTTTGTTACTCTTTTACGTCAGAACGGCTGAACGGATCTGGATTGAATTTGACACAGAAATAGATTGTAGTCTAGAATAATACATAGGCTACTTTTTATCCAGACCAGACCCAATTTTGAATACCACGCAGACAAAGTCGCGGGTAGAGGCTAGTCAATAATGTAACATATTATTATCACACAAAGAAGGGTTAGGTTAGGGAGTTTTAGATCCCATGTATTAGGGAGAGCCATGAATAGAGCACAAATCCAAACTCCGAGCTGCTACTGAGAATTCCATATATCCAATCCAAACACTTAGCTCGACTTGGGAATTGAACTTATGACTGCGTGACATACGAAAGATGACTGAACACACTGGATATAATTCGGATATTATTGTCTTGGTTGGGAATAGAACCTACACAAGCACAACAGTAATAGCAAGGTATCTTATCTTATCCTGTGTGGGGCCGAGGCAGCAAGGCCTCAGTGCATTTCAACCCAATGGGATCTCTTCTGTTCCTAGATACCTAATCCTCATCCTCCATCAATCCCAGTTCTTCAAACAGCTCTAAAAATGGCAAGGTAAAGTTTAGTCTCTACACCATTTAGATAAAGAAAATAAAACATTCTAATCAACCTTTGTTCTTCGATCGGAACAGAAAACTAGTTTCCTATCAATAAGTTGGCACTTAACCTTAGTAATATTGAATCAACCTTTCCTCTTTAGGAAACAGCCGGCGGGCGGCGGCCCTAGAGGAAAATGAGTAAAAAAAACTACTGTTTTTTTTTCTGCACGGCTCATTAGCCTCTATTGCTTCAGAACCTTTTTGTCAAAGGACAGCAGTACACAAAGGAAATCTCACTTTAGTATTTAGGAAATAAGGTAGAGTTCCCTTTGTTATTGCTCAGTAGCCCTGCTCGCGAATTGGGGCGAGAATTTTCGTGGGTAAAGCGTAATAGTATTTTGTTTGTCGTGTCGCGTTTAAAAAATGTAGGCTTTTACCCAAGCGTGGGGCTTGGGCATTGAGCGGGAATTCTGAGGTTAAGCCTACGATTTAGGGTAATAGGAATGTGTGTGGGATATTGAGTTGATTCCGAGGGTTTGATTAAATTTAAAATCCTCTTTAATTGCCACCGTTTTTTTGTTTTATACTGCAAACTGTTTTATATATTACTAGCTTCTACCCGCGACTTCGTCCACGTAGCGTGATGATATATAGCCTATAGCCTTCCTCATTAAATGGGCTATCTAACACTGAATGAATTTTTCCAATCGGACCAGTAGTTCTTGAGATTAGCGCGTTCAAGCAAACAAACAAACTCTTCAGCTTTATATATTAGTATATAGATTAAATATACGCGAAGCTGTGCAAAAAATACTTTCATGCATTAAGTGCGTCTTGCTAGCAACTATATGCAATTTATATGCATTTTAAACAATAAAAAAATCTGACGATTATATGACTTAGCGTTATAGATGTACTTCCCATACATTTTATTAGTTTTCTATAGCGTTAGCGATCATAGACTCTAAATTTGGCTAGGCCCGCTGGTTTTATAAATTTCGAATATAAGAATAGATGACAATCTCAAAATTTTAAAAGCCTCGTCGGCGCAAAGTACGAACACCTCAGTTATATTCTGAAGCTAATCTAAATACTCGCAAAAAATAAAGTTTTCACATTACAAAAGATAAGATTAAAGATAAAAGCAATAAAGGCTGCGATGGCGGAAACTGCAAGCAAAAAAAAAACGTTAGTGAGTGCAAAGTTTACATTGAAAGTTCGTACCGGACTTAGCAAAACTAACATAATAATTGGTGTTAATTACGTGTCATAGAAATAACGGAATTGCTATGCACTTACCTTTGTTTTCAATTTTTTTTTAAACTAAGAAGTCTAGCGTCCTCCTGGATAATCTTTTAATTTTATCATAATAACCAGCTTTTGCCCGCGGCTTCGCTCACATGAAGCTATATTAGGAGTAAAAATGTATAACCAACGTTGATGATCTCTTCTTTATATGGGTCTGTATACATCAGAGAGGTCAAGCTGTATCTAAGGTTCCATGTAATTAATTGAGGTAAGAAGTTCACTAGTTTTTAAAATTGGAGCATATACTTTCTAACAGTGATAATAAAATGAAAATCTGCTCATTAGTTTTTGCGCCAACCCGTAAAAAACAGACAAGAATTTAAACAATCACATTTTTTGGTTCGGACACTAATCCACTTTTTTTTTTTTTTAATCTTCAATATACAGACACAACAATTTTATAATAGTAGAGATAGAAGCTTTTAGTTCGTAGGGCGTAGCGTTTCGTATTCTGTAATTGCCATTTTAAACCCCGAGTGTATCTGTTTGTTGCATCATAGCGCCTGATCAGGTATTGTTTTTTTTTGAAAGGTGTCTTAGTCGAGAGTATTCTTAGCCATGTCCCTCGACAGAACGCTTGGATTAAAATGTTCTATTTATATAAATGTAACGCTTGGATCAAAATGTTCTACTTATATAAATGTAAAGAGACAATATTTAGATATTAATTTTCCATTTTAGAGATTTATGTATCGGGGGTTCTTTAAAGTTTTACTTTAATTTTTATAACAACAAAATGCTTTTCAGCTTACTACATAAAAGTTTTTAGTGTCATATTTTAAATAGTTCAATAAAATTGTATTTCACGCAATAGGTGAAAAACAATATTATTAGGATTAAGACAAACTAATATTAGGAAAACTACGTAACTATCTTCGTTTATATTTTGGAAATGTTTACAGACATAGCCGCGGGAACTGCTAGTACACGTATAAATATAGATATGATAACAACTTATAAGTCGTCTTAGCTAAATGTTGTTTATTGTAAAAGTGTTCAAGAATTGCTGGCAGCCATATAAGACAACTTCCCCAACTTTACCGTGTTTATGAGGTCGGATTCTGGTTGTGTTTTAGCCTTGCTTTGAAATTAGTATGGAAACACGTTTAGCGTAGCGACTGAGCGATCGGTTTCTGCCCCACGTGTTGTGGATTCGATCCCAACGCGGAGCAAATATTTGTCTGGCCTTACAGATTGTTGTTCCGGGTCAAATCCCAGTATTAGAATTTTCTTTTTTTTTAAAGAACCATCTTTATTTTGGCAGTTGACGCTCGAGGCTCGAGTTCGATCTCCAGGTGGAAAAAAAAAATTGGGTTTTTATACAGAATTCCCAGTAGCAAATCGGAGTTTCTACTTGTATCGGTTATGGGCAATAAGTTCGGCACTTATGACTTAAATATACGACCGAACTGTGGGTTATATATTAATGTATACCCGCATTATTAATGTATACATATTAAAGTATACATATTAATCTATACATATTAATGTATATACACTTCTGCCTATTGACACAGGAATACAAACGTTATGTTAGATGTAATAATTTGTTTATTTTTTTATTTATGTTATTGTAGTGTCTAACCGACACATTGGCCTTTGGCTAAAAGATTCTGGTGCGTCGTTATGGGCGAAAATAAATGTTCTTTCCTTCTTTCTTTCTTATCACTTGAAAGGCAATAGAAATAGGTACAGATACTTAATAGGGAACAGAACGCCCAATTAGGCAGTTCAGCATGTAGGTCATCAGATTAGCGTCGTTCGTCCAGATGTATGAACGCGTTAATGTCCTGCGCGCAGGCGAGACTGCACTTGCCACAGATAATGTAAAACCAGCTTTATCTTAATACTAGCTTCTGCCCGCGGCTTCGCCCCCGTGGAATTCGGTCAGTCATCACATCCCCCGGGAACGGGACAAAAAGTATCCTATGTCCGTCTCCTGGTTCTAAGCTACCTCTCCACCAATTTTCAGCCAAATCGGTTTAGCCGTTCTTGAGTTATAAATGGAGTAACTAACACGACTTTCTTTTATATATATAAGACTAGCTTTTGCCCGCGGCTTTGCCCCCGTGGAATTCGGTCTGTCATCACATCCCCCGGGAACGGGACAAAAAGTATCCTATGTCCGTCTCCTGGTTCTAAGCTACCTCTCCACCAATTTTCAGCCAAATCGGTTCAGCCGTTCTTGAGTTATAAATGGAGTAACTAACACGACTTTCTTTTATATATATAAGATTACTGTCTTCACATCCTGCTTCTTGCTTATTTCGGACCCTTTACAGCGGCCATGGTCACGGGCAGACTGAGGTGTCATGCGTCTTGTCGTTGTATTTATCCTCCATTAACCCTTTAACTTTTACTTCAATCATTCGTTAATCGATTCATGCAGAATCAGCTCGCCCCGTATCTATTGGTCCTGCAGTTTTGGGCTTGCATTTAGATTTAATAGAATCTATAAGTAATAGGATTCCAAGCAGTTGCCATTACCTATCCATTGTCTCTATTGACATTTGGGTGCTTTTTAATTTCAATGGCATCACGAATTATCCTGGGTAGGAATCGATTTTCTTTTGCAAGGACCTGTGGTTTGTCAAATCTGATCTAGTGCTGAGCCTTATCCAGTGCGTGTTCACAAACTGCTGACTTCTTGTAGCGGCGGTGCTTGACATCAGCTATGTGTTCCTTTACACGGGTTCCTATGCTTCTTTTTGTTTGTATGGTACCTTAACATACCGGCGTGATCGTTATGTACTTCTTACATGAGCCTTTAAAACAGCAGCGAAAGGTGTTAGTAAATCTCTGTTTTACCCTTCTAGAATAGAGGCGTGATGTTATGTTGTTCATAAAAGTGTTTATATTAATACAACGTTTCTGTAACCATGTGCCGCAAATTGTTTTCTTATAGAGTTTTACGACTAACTTAGATTAGGAAGAAAGAAAGATTAGGTCACGATAAGGTCGCGATAGTTCCCTGTTATTGTCTAGTCTTCGTATAATATTCGTGTCATTTATGTAAAGATTAGGATCTTAAACATTTCTATGGTCGGAAATAATTGGTGTTTCTACCTTGGATTTCATAGCAGCTTTAACACTAGCTAACACCGACAATAAATTGTACTTAGCATACTTTTATACGCTTATATTTTTTTACAAAGACTTAAAAATTACTTTTTCGTAATTTCGACTTCGGTTATACTAATAGGTACATTAACACTTAAATAACATTTTACTCGACCTGGGAATCGAACCATTCTCTTACATACTGCTACACAGCACAGCACAGTTTTTTACCGTAACATAGCTTCAGCACAAATAGGCCGGCTCGATCGGAGTGATACCACGGCCTCACAGAAAACCGTGAAACAACACGTTGTTATTCGCCGAGTGAGTGAGGATACCGGAGGCTCAAATCTTTTTAAAAGGCGGGCAGCGCACTTGCGACTCCTCTGGTGTTGCGATTGTCCATGGGCGGCGGTAATCGCTTACCATCAGGTGATCCGTCTGCTCGTTTACCCCCCTATCTCATAAAAAAGTTGCGCTCAGAGCCACTAGGTTTATGTGGCAGTTTAATAAGTATAAAGTTTACTAAATAAATTGTTACTATGTAGAAGTCAATCTCTATAATTTGAACACAAAATTCCTAACATACCTAAGACATAGGCTTTTTACCCTATTACTTAAAAAGAAGCGAAAAAAACATTCAGTATAATTTAAACGACATTAACACAGTAATTAAGATTCGCGTGTTCTTCCTTAGTAGGTAATAAACAAATTGGTGTTAATTCTTATTGTTATAACACGCGAGGACTGAGCGATAAAGACAGGCGATCTGGATATACATAGTGCTATTAACTATATACCATCACGCCTGTTTCTCCGAAGGGTTTATTTATTTGGCTCTTCAAACAATAGGTACACTATTACAGTAACTAAAAAAACATTTCCACTTATGACTAAATGCCCCACTACTTACAAAAGAGAACTGCATGAGCTATAATGTAGTGTTTTTTTTATGGGATAGGGGAGCAAACGAGCAGACGGATCACCTGATGGTAAGCGATAACCATCGCCCATGGACACCCGCAACACCAGAGGAGTCACAAGTGCGCAGCCCGCCTTTTAAAAAGGTTTGGACCTGCGGTAACCGCACTCACTCGGCGAAACACAACGCAAGCATTGTTTCATGCCGGTTTTCTGTGAGGCCGTGGTATCACTCCTGAGGTGAAAGTCCTTATCTTAATCGATTGTATTAATTTTATTAGGTTTAGGGTTAGGCAGACATGTGTTTAAGTATATCTACAGGCCCATTAACTGTTAACAGGCATAAATCTAAACTATTATATGGATTACAGTACTATTACTCACCGCCTTTCGGATAGGCATCTCGTGAAGCCGAGAAAATGTCTGATTTGCTTGGAAGTAGAAACTTTTGGGGCTTGACTGGCCATGCTTACGTCGGAGTCTGTCGTAAAGCACCTTGGTGTGTGTTTAGAATTTTGCGCGTAAGAGCCAGTTTCCCCTCGGTTGCTGTGACTCTGGCAGTCTGAAGTCATAGGGGCAATCAGCAACTCCTCTAGTGTTGCAGGACTCCATGGGCAATGATGTCTACTTACCGCCAGGTGGCTCGTCATCTGGTTTGCCGATATAATCCATAAAAAAACTACCATCTGCTACTAAGAATACCTAATACAAATCTAAGTTACGCTTTGATCGATCTGGGAATGAAATTTAGCACCTCACGGTCTCTAGCTGCGGTTGTTGTCTCTAGATTAATGAGACAGTACAAATATTTAGTCATAACTTCTGTATATGTAATCTAATCTAAAAATATATCTAAAAATCTAATGTCTTTTAATATTTATTTGCGAATTAGAAAATGTAATACTTAAAATTTGATCTTCATGCCTGAAAAAAATGCAAAGTTAAGCTTAAATTGTTGAACTGAAGATTAAATTTAAGAAGTTATCAAGCTTACAAAAAGATACTCCTTTATCAACAAGTTTTATTTGAACTTCAAGAACTTGCTAAATAAATTGTCATTGTTGTCAACTCGTTATGCTGGTCCATCTTTGGGTTCAGGTCAGCCTATAGTTCCGATATACCAGCTCGTATAGTGCGGGTTGGCAAACTGCACACATCATGCCTTTCCTTTCTCTTGAGTCCAACCAAAGGTTGTCTGTAAGAGATAAGACCATCCATTTTACCATATTCTATGATTGATAACTTATACTTAACATTAGTTTTTGGTGTACAATAAAGGATATTTTATTCTATTCTATCATCAAAATCATCAGCCTATATTCGTGTAATAATGTACTTAATCTTACATAAGTATACATTAATTTTAATCCGTGGGAGCGCCATGATTCGGCACAAATGGGCTGGCTCGACAGGAGTGCTATTACGGCTTCACAGAAAACCGGCGTGAAACAACGCTTATGTTGTGTTTCGCTAAATGAGTAAGGATACCGGAGGGTCAAACCCTTTGAAAGGACCAGCAATACATTATATACATTATTTGACAATCTTTGTCAAAACACAGATGTAATTATCTCCCTGCATACTTATCTTTTTTGTTGACTGTACTTGCGACTCCTCTGGTGTTGTGGGTGTCCATGGGCGGTATTGCTTACCATCAGGCGATCCGTCTGCTCGTTTGCCCCTCCATAACATAATAAAAATAGGATTCAAAGGAGTAAAGTAAAGAGTGTTTAAAGTAGAGCTCAAAGGAGAAATAGAGTGAATTGTATATTTTTTTCTGAAAGAAAATTGCATCGCCAGGCTCTCTTGAACCTGCTCCCTACAGATGAGATCTTGCATGGTAAATTGACCCGTGAAATTGTAATAAATTGTAAAAAAAGAATTTTTTTTTTGGAATTTTCACTTAGTATTCATGAATTTTACAATGATGGTGTTAAATAATAATTTTAATTTATGATTATTTTTTACATTTTTTATTATTAGCATCAAATTGGCCTTGAATTTCCTCAATTTATTATAATTTATTCAGGTTTTTTTTATTTGTATTCTGCAAAGGTCTTTTAATAGAATTAGATCTCGATACCTAGTAACACACCTTCACTGATCGGTCACAGTTGTCTTAACATATTATCTTCAAATTCGAACAACAAGGCACTATTTCCCCTCCACCCTTTTTCACCTGAAAAGCTCCAACCACTAAAAAAGGTACAAGGATATTGCTATGACCCCGATATCCTATAAAACCCGTACCAGCCAATATAAATAAAGGGCGGAGATCCGTGACCCTTTAGGTGAGGTCACACAGCGTTATTGGACACATTCCGGGGTACAATGGGACACCTATTAGACGCTGAGTTCTGTTTGCGGTCCTCGAACCAGATTCACGCTTCTGTTTTAGAAATTGAACAATGCTGAAATTGAAAATGTTCGAAACACAATTGATATATTATGATCTCAGTGTCAAAGTTGAATGGTATTTCTCCTAAATTTAAATAAAAGTGATAAGTACCTAAATTAATAAGCAGAATTGAAATGAGATTGAAAATCGTCACACATTTAAACACTGGAAATGGTATAGAACGACTGGGTTTAAAATCATTTACCAAGTCAGGTTAGTATATCATCAGGTCAAGCAATATATTATAGAGATTTTCAATGAAATTCTCAGTCGCAACTTGGAGCTTTGGTTTTTTATGGGAGGCAAACGAGCAGCCGGATCCCCTGATAGTATGCGATACCGTGCTCATGGACACCCGCAACACCAGAGGAGTCGCAAGTGCGTTATAAAAGAGTTTGCACATCCGGTATCCTCACTCACTAGGCGAAACACAACGCAAGCGTTGTTTCACGCCAGTTTTCTCTATTGCATTTGATTCAAAATATGCTGACAAAATTTGGGGGTTTGTACATTAGTACTTAACCCTCCGGGGACCATAGGTGAAATTAAGAGAAAACCTTGTCACGAAAATCCTTTCTCACACAATATAAAATACCAAATTCAACTAACATTCATTCTTACAAGACAGCTTATAACCTAGAACAATATTTTAGTCGAGCCTAACATGCTTCCTTCGCGAAAACATAAATTAACAATATTTAACTCAGCTAATTAATACAAGAATTATTTCTAGATTTTAGTAAAGCATTTACATCATATTTATCGCCGAGACACACGCGAAATGGAAATTGACTGAATAGTTTACGTACCGTGGAATCTTTGAAGTAATAATTAATATATTTTGAATTCTAATTGTGTGTTTTATGGTCCTATAATATATTTGTTTTGTAACTATTGGAATTAATGTTGCGGTAGGAAAATGAGATTCTGTATTTTTGTTTATTTCTGTTATTCTGTTTTTTTGTTTTGTTCGAGGTATGAGTATGATGATATAGCGAAGTAAAGTTACAGTTGTTGTAGTATTATGCATATAGATTATAAGTAATATCTAACCTGTCACCTAAATAAGCAACTTTGGATCTATAGAGCTTTATTCATATATATGTCATTCATAAAACAAATTGTGCGAGCGTCTCTAACCTACCTGTCAAACGTTAAAGTCAACGGCTTGTCAATGTCAACGTCAACCTGTTGTCAAAATGGGCATACATTATCTGTGTCGATCTAGAAGCTAACTTGTTCGAAAAGCCGCCAAAAATATCCGGTTAATAAATCTTTCAACGTTACAACGTTATACAAAATTATAAAAAAGAACATTATCTAACCGATTTTCATTCTATTCTTTTTATTGAATAGGTGTACTAATAAAATGTTCACATTTAAACAAAAGAAAATAAAACAGCTAACATTCAAAAGACATTTTCATTTACTTTTAAATAGCTATACATACGAATAACCCTTGCCAAAATTCTCACCAATTCTTACAAAAAAAGTAACATAACGCAAAGGCGTCTAAATCAGCGACATTGATCGCAGCACTCGCTACCCACAGGTAGGTAAGCCTTTTTTCATTGAGCACACCTGTTTGTGCTACATAAATAAATAATGTAACAGCACAATGGCGGCGGTACTGCGATTTAGGGAAACGGTGTCTTCAAACGTAAGGTTTATTTGGTTTGCGATACTTTAGACAGGATTTGCGAGAATATGTGGCGATATATAGATGTTATTTACTCTTTGTTGGGCGAGCCTAACTTTAAATACTACGTCAGATTTTCGCAATTCGCAATATAAGAAAGTTATCTTTTTGTGATTTTTTTTGCAATTTTCATGCTAGGATTACTTATAAAGTTATTTTAGTGAAGGAAAAATTCGACTCGCAGGCAGGATCCGACCCTGCGTCTTCTGGTTAGATACACCAGACTCTGACCTCTGACCTATGACCACTAAGCCACCGCGAGTCCCACCTGCCATGTCGAAATTTGCCTTCACATTCTGAACTTAGGTTTTAAAGGTGACGTCAGTAACATCTATTGAAAAGCAAGTTACTTTGCCGGTCCTTTTCGAATCCTGCCTGCGAGTCGAATTTTTCCTTAACTTAAATTACATCAGAAAGTTAATTTAAGTTAATTTCAAAGAAGCAATTGGCCTCACCAATTGACGAGGAGGATCAGTGTCCTACGGATTGGTTAGCCAACAAAGCTCCTGAGACAATGTACTGCCTGTGATGTCAAATTTCTCGTCTACATTGTCCGAAGCTGACATCGATACATCTATAGATGGCAGCTTACCGTTCCTTTACATCACACAGATCTTCTTTTAAAAATTTCAGAAGAAAGGTTTAAGCTTTAGTTAGATTCATCATCATCATCAGCCTATATACTTCCACTGTTGGACGTAGACATGTCATTTGCGAAGATATGTCTTCGAAAATTCTTGATTTCTTTGGTCACATAGCCAGAAAACGTGGTGATAACCTTGAAAAACTACTCATGACAGGCAAGATCGAAGGAAGAAGACCAAGGGGAAGGAGCCCAATGCGTTGGTCCGACCAAATTCGCTCGAAATACTACTGCAGTGGTGCGGCCATCCATGCCACAGAGGATAGAGCGAAATGGCGCAACATAGTCTACTTATACAAAACTGTTTCATAGAGACCCTCAGTAGTGAGGAGAACGACTCAAGGAAGGAAGTTGGACGTAGGCCTCTCCTACTGAATGCTACAGAGCCCGATCTTCGGCTTTTCTCATCCAGTCACTACCAGCTGTCTTCCGCAAGTCGTCACCTGGCCAGCTTTAGATTACTACGCTAAATTTTTACAATCAGGCGATCCGTCCGTTTGCACCTCTATTCCATAAAAAAATATTTTATGCAACTTGCAGTGTTTTCAAATCAGGTGAAATTATAATTAATACCTCCCGTTACGATGACAGAAATGCTTAGATTGGAAACTTATGATTTGGACGTCTAATGTGACGTGTGTGTGTAATTAATTATATTATTAATTCTCTTTTAAATTTAAGTCTCATCGTTCAAAAATAATTGTACTAAGAATTTACAACAAAGTTCGAAGCATTCGAATAGTTCGCCGAATCCCAAGGACTCGCCAAAATACTTTGCGAAACTATGCTTCAAGTATAATATAATAATTTATCACCATTCCACATAAAATGGATAATAATACTCGCTCCTATTTCCTACCGACAGGGGACTATTAATTTTTTACTTAAAATCGCATGTCCGAAAACTAAACAGGCCACGAATTGCGAATTTTGAAATTACAGTGTTTAATACCACCATTATTATAACAAGGCCCCGCACTAGGTATGTTCGTTTGATCGCTGTTCGCGCTAAGCCGAGTTCAGACTTGGATAGTGGTTAGTGAACGATTCTAGTGAATGTGGCTTTAAAAAATACTTTTTTGTTTTGGATTGGTATTAATTAAATACATTCTTGAATTTCTATTGAATATGAGTTTTTTTTTAAATTATATTACCAACGATGGATTGTCTGATCACTGCTTATTTCGTAAAACAACGCTTACGTTATGTTTCGCCGAGTTAGTGAGGATACCGGAGGCCCAAGCCCTTTTAAAAGGTTGGCAACGCAATTGTAATTCCTCTGGTGTTGTGGGTATCTATGGGCGGCGGTAATCACTTACCATCGGGCGATCCGTCTGCTAGTTTACCCTAAACCCATAAAAAATAGGTCTTTCTAACTGAATACATGAAACAAATCTTGGATTCTCTAGTGCATGATTTTTTTGAAAATATATTAACAACGATGGATTATCTGATCACTGCTTATTTCGCAAAACAACGCTTACGTTATGTTTCGCCGAGTTAGTGAGGATACCGGAGGCCCAAGCCCTTTTAAAAGGTTGGCAACGCAATTGTAATTCCTCTGGTGTTGTGGTATCTATGGGCGGCGGTAATCACTTACCATCGGGCGATCCGTCTGCTAGTTTGCCCTAAACCCATAAAAAATAGGTCTTTCTAACTAAATACATGAAACAAATCTTGGATTCTCTAGTGCATGATTTTTTTTCATCACAAGTACATATAGCATATTGTATACTATTTAGGTATTCGAAAACTTACCGCAAGTTACTACTTAGTACAGATAAATATTATGCTGAATATTATGATCAAACATTTTGCAAAATGACAAACAAATGTACCTAACCCATCCTTAATCAAACGACGCCTAAATCCTTATGAAAACTCATCATCGCACTGCTTTATGAGACGTTGAAACCCCATACCGCATCAACGCCATTAAAATCTCATTTACCATGATTATTACATTCATCAGAATATTTTAGTATCTAAATATGGGTACAGTACGGGTAATTTTTGCAGAGGTGGCGGCCGCTTCGTGTGAATCTAAAAGGTTGGATGTGAATAGATGCGAAACTGACTACAGAAAAGTTTTTTTATAAAGTTGCCCCTCACCTGATTTTTATACGTTTACAAATTGTAATTCAACTAGTACATTGTAGACCTGAAGGCACCTACCTGTAAGGTAAAACCAACGTTTATTCCGCACGGGGATCGAATTTTAATTATGAAAGCAGACATTAGAATACGAACACTTTTTGTAATAAGACTTTTCAAAAGTGCCTACGATTATTACTAATGGTCTAAATTAAATAAAACATTTGTTGAATTGAACCCATGCCCTGGAAATGCTACTTTCCTAACATAGGACAAAGGAAGGCAAGTAAGAAGGCAAGTACATAGTATAATACAGACAATCCATGAGGATTTTTCGTATTATAAAACAAAAGTAATTCTTTTTTCAAATAAATGTATACATATTTTTATTTTTACCTTTTAATTTACTTTTATTTTTTGGACAATAAAGAAAACAGAAACGGTAAATATAAATAATAATAAATCTTATTCCAAATAAAGTGTATATATATTTTTGCTTACGAATGTACCTTTTATTAAGCCACTTTTATTTGTTGGATAACATTAAAAATCCAAACGATTATAAATCTCAGACATTGCATTTATTACTTTCATAAATTAGAACGTTTAAATTCAAATAATTCATATGCGGTCGTAAAATGCTAAAGTACCTACTAAATACTATTTACTGGCGCTATCTACTATCTCCAAACAATGCTAGCTCACTGGCCGACAGTAACTCTTCGTGTCTGACCCCGCCATTATTGACCTAACTCATTATTAATATACAGAAATTTACATATAATGAGGCAGGCCGAAATATTCCTGTCGTTTCTACGTTTTACGATACAGCCTTACGATTCCCAGTTCCAGTCTAATTGTGTTTTATTCTCTACTACAATTGGTTATTTGTTTTACGGTTTAGGTATAAGATATGTTAATATAATCTCGAAATATTTCGCTGGGTAATATAGCTTTTATTTATTTTATTTTAACAATATTAGGAAAACTTACAGCTAGGTTAACAAAATTAATAAATTTACAGATATAATATGTAACTTGTTACACATATGAGAAGGTCAATTACAAGTTTCCACGGATAGAAGTTTATTATAGAATTCATCATTCGTTGAAATTTATTAAGAATCGAACCTCTGAGTTGAAAATAAAAGCATATTTGTTTTTTTTTAACTATATTACATACCTCCAGAGCACTGCTACGCTAGAGGTCCTGGGTTCGATTCCCAGTTCGGGCAAAGTGTAATTAGGTTTTTCTATGAAATTCCCAGTAGCAGCTCGGAGTTAGGACTTTGTGCCCGGTTAATGGCAATAAGCTCGCCCCCTATTACATGGCACCTAAAACATACCGGCGAACTGTGGGTGTATATTAGTACGCCACTGCCTAACCCTTCGGGGAATAGAGGCGTGATGGTATGTTGATATTACATACCTACACCCGAAAATTTCGACAAATGTGTGTTTATGTATACCTAAACTGTTTGTCGTTTTTTGGGTCCCATATGATTGTTAATAACAAGTTAATGGCAAGCCTGTGGCCATTGAGCGGGCACAAATCCAAACTCTGTGGTTTTACTATGAATTTTATAGTAATAACCAATAATACTTGCTGGCTCTGGGAATCGAATCTTAGGCTTCTAGCGGAGCAGTTGCATTACGACCACGAGACTAACGACACAGTTAATAAAAAAAAGTGCATTGCTCGTCTTTTAAAAGGGTTTGGGACTCCGGTATGCTCACTTTTTCTTTTAAACACAACGTAAGTGTTGTTTCACGCCGGTTTTCTGTGAGGTCGTGGTATCACTCCGGTAGAGTAGTCCCCATTCGTGCCGAAGCATGGCTCTCCCACAGTAATAAAAAGTAAATTCTCGTTATTAAAACAGGTAATTAAAAATATAAGTACGAAAGCTGTTTTAACCATTTACAGCTGGTAAAGTAAAAAGATGCTTGCAAATTACATTACTTAAAATGTAATTTTGAGAGCAGGGCGCCTTGATGGCGACTGGTGTCTGTTTTTCAGGGCGTTTCAAGGTTCTCCTAATTTTTACATTCCCAAGGGACGCAGCGCTAATATTTTAACTGCGATATTGATGTGTTAGGCCGAGGGCTGCGGTGACGGGTTATAAAATTTGTATTAGTTTATTAGATTTCAGCTACTGTTGCTCTGTAGATATTATATTTTAAGGAACTGTTTGGTTAAGGTATGAATTCCTTTGTAACACATCCAGATTATAATACAATAGGCTACTTAAGTGCTATTTTTATTGTCTCATAAAAAAGTTGACTATAAATAGAGCCGAACAACATAAAATTAAAATTTTATGTTAGACAGAGAGAGTACTACAGCAGGTTGTGACGTCAAACCGTGTGTACGCTATACAAATTCTACACTGAGACCAATTTTGCGGGAAAGAGACAGCGCATTCCTTCTCAATCCCTATCAAAAACTTTAATCTATATCTATACTAATAATAAAGCTGAAGAGCTTGTTTGTTTGTTTGCTTGCTTGAACGCGCTAATCTCAGGAACTACTGAGCGGATTTGAAAAATTCTTTCAGCGTTAGATAGCCCATTTATTGAGGAAGGCTATAGGCTATATGTCATCACGCTACGCGGACGAAGTCGCGGGCAGAAGCTAGTAGCTTATATCTTGAAACTATTAGTAATTTCTCTGGCGATACAGATATTCATAAGCGGCGAGAACTACCATCCTACTATTATGTTACCATCGGGGGTGTAGTTTGCTCGTATGATGACTTAAAAACTTAAAAACCCGTTTCTGGAAGCAAGAAGATAATAGCCGAGTTAAATTACTGGTTTCTTAAATTTACGCGAATATTAGACATTTTTTAATTTATTTTTTAAAAAAGCTTACTATCAATGTGGGTCGCACATTACTAGTATTCTTGTTAACCCCTCGTGCTAAGCTAGATTGCTTGTGTTACGAGTGGGTTCACGTCGGTAGTGTAATGGGTGGGGTTCGAACCGGCAACCACATGATCGCAAGTCCGACGCCCTAGCCATTAGGCTACCGCCGCTTTTATTGAAATATTACTACTTTTTACGGATTTTATTGTTCTGTGTTGTTATTATTTAACTACTGACATTAAGTGCCACTTGCACCAACTTCTTAAATGTGTTTAAATTGTATTTAAACACAAAATTTCTATGAAAAATCGTGTTTAAACACAATTTAAATATGATTTTGAAGTTGGTGCAAGTGGTCCTAAGAGAGCATATTAATATAAAATTAAGCTTACATCCTGATTGAACAGCGTCTTCAAGGTCTGTGAACTAGCTTCTCATGTAGCGTAAGTCATCAGTAGTGGAGGGTGCTCCAAGCCCTCGGGCATCCACTTGATCACGCGCGCACAAAGAATTGCCGCCGCTATCTTGGATAAGCCGCCTTTAGGAGATCGTGGAATCATTTAAAAATATTAACAGATTATTGACGGAAAAAAAAATCCTGTGACGATTTGAATACCTTTAATGCAGATCGATGTGACTATGCAGATGCAGATCTGCCTCATTAGCCTAGAGGGCCAGGATTCGAGATCCAAGTAGGGCAAAATATTAGTGACATTTATGATTTGGAATACTTTTGAACTGTCGCCAAAGCACTCTACCTTACCCTTACGGAACACAGGCGTGATAGTAAGTTATGTCAACTATTACATTATTTACTTGTGCAAGTTTTTCATTGCTTCATTCAAACGAGTGGGTTAGGATATAAATAAAGATTTCCGAAAATGTGTTTTTTAAAATTCTTGTCTGTAAATTTTAATAATAAATGATGTATATTTATATACAATAGTGATAATGACGTATGCTCCAACTTAAAAACTGGTGAACTTCTTATCTCAATTAAGTAAACGGATCCTGAGATACAGCTTGACCTTTCTTATGTATAGATCTCTTCTTTTTATGCGTACAAAGAAGAGTTACTAGAGTCACTGTTGGTTTTTGATTGAATTATTTTTGGGATCCATTTTTAATCCTATTAAAGCTTCACGTGAGCCAAGCCGCGGGCAAAAGCTAGTAGTTATATAAAACCATAGTACGTGTTAATAATGGAGTACTTTTTATAAACAATAACGTGCCTTGTTTTATAGATAATAATGTGCTACGTAAAATGCTACGAGCGTGCTACGCTAGTCATTCTAAATCAGCTAAGTACGTGTAAGTGCTACGAAGCGCTACGAAGTGCTACGCGCGAATCCGCAGTGTTGTTTAACAACACAAAGTATTAGAGAAATATCACACGTATGACTGTGGTGTGATTTTATTCTATACTAGCTTCTACCCACGGCTTCGCTCACCGGAAGCTAAATTAGGGTTAGAAATGGATCCCAAAAATAATAAAAATAAACAAACAGTGATGATCTCTTCTTTGTATGGGTCTCTATACACCAGAGAGGTCAAGATGTATCTTAAGATCCGTTTAATTAATTGAGATAAAAAGTTCACCAGTTTTAAGTTGTAGCATACATTTCTAACAGTGATAACAAAATTAAAATCTATTCAGTAGTTTTAGCGACAACCCGTAACAAACAGACAAACGAACAAGAAATTTTAAATTATTTTTTTTGGATTCGGAGAGACCACTAGATTTTTTTAAAATCTTCAATGTACAGACAGCAACTTTACAATTTTATCCAATTTTATCCAGATCCATTCAACCGTTCTGACATGAAAGAGTATCAAACATATGTATCCTTGTGAGGACTTTCACGTATAATATTACTAGATTTTGCCCGCGGCTTTGCTCACGTGAAGCTATATTCGTAGGTATTACAAATGAATCCTAAAAATAATTTAATCAGAGTCACCCCCTAATACATGTGACATAGACATACCGGCGAGCTGTGCGTGCTACATAAATACACCTCTGCCAAACCCTTATGGGAATACAGGCGTGATGAAATCTTATGCATAAACGGTATTTAAACAAAACCACATTCCAAAACAATTTAAAATTGCATCGTAAGTGAATACAACAAAGCTTAAAATCAAACTACCAACAAACAGAACTACAATATCGCGAATAATGTCCCTTTCAAAGCCTGTTAACTGTTCTCAAGTCCGTTTGAGTCCTGAGTCGAGAACTTGTCGCAACTTTGTGTGACGTAAGCTGAGATAACAGATGTTCACGGTTGATTTTATATCATTGTGAGTTCCACAGCGGTTCAAACTTGCAGACTTATGATACAGTTTGCTTCTATAATTTAGAATGTTGTATCTATACTTCTATAACATACCACCACACTTCTATTCCCCGAATGGTAGGCAGTGGTATACTAATGTACACTCACAATTATCCTCAGACTGTCTGTCGCCAGGGTAACTTAACCTCGTAGATTTATCTTTAACAGCGAATCATTTAGCCTTAATCCATTCAAAATCATTTCAAGAATTTTAAAGAAAATTTTACGTAGGAATAGAATCTACGGATAGATATTATATATGGTATAATGCTTAATGGTCCTGAAGCCATTGATAGGCGGTAGGCTTGAATTAATGTAGTGCAACGCGATTGAAATTTATTATTATATCTGAGTATAATCTGTATTGATGTTACATATTATAATACATATATAGTCGAAATAGCGGTCAAGCAATAACAGGAATAAAAAAAAACTAGCTTTTTTGACTATTGCCCGTTGTTCAAGACTAATAAAGGTTTAATATATTTTCGAAGGGCAGTTTAAATTTAGTACGTATATTATTATATTACTTTCACTTGCCTGCATTAAAATCAATCCTTAAAAAGTTAATTAAAAAGTAAAGTATAATAAGAATTTCTTAAAAATATTAAACATAATTAATGCTGTATACTTTATTACGTGACATCGAAAATAATTTAGTTAAAGTTTTTCCAAGCTAAGATTAGTCCATTTTATAAACGTAGCACTAAATTTAACAGCAAATACATAAATAACGAAACATCGACAAAATCCGTATCGACAAACCCCTTCACTACTATCCAATTCCCCTAATGCGCGGCATATCTTGTCGCTTGACATACGATACGATACCGAGACCAGATCTTGTAAATATTGATTAAATTCCTTACTTATTTACTCACCATCCCGGGACTAGCAAAAACTTTTGGCAATGGAAACGCTAGGGTCGTACTCCTTTTATTTTATGCACAGATTGTTCGAAAAGTGTGGTCGAAGTTGCGTGCTCAATCCCGCGGGTTTCCCCGGAGGCGGGATTCAATATTCACGCTAAATGTGTCAGGAATGCTCGGACATGTACATAAAAATGACTGCCCGATTGCAGTAGGTCATTTAAAGGCGACTTTTCTTAGAAAAACGGTGTCGTCCTACTATATTTAGTTTCGTGATGTTTTCTACGAAGGCTGAAAGCCTTTACTCCGAACTAAATATTGACTGGAATTCGAAACTTAAAGGACATTTAAATATGTTTATCAATTTTTTTCCGTTTGTGAGGCACTCTTCGGTACAAATGGGCCGGCTCGACCGGAGTGATGCCATGGTCTCACAGAAAACCCGCGGGAAACAACACTTACGTTGTGTTTCGATGAGTTAGTGATACCGGAGGCCCAAACGCTTTTAAAAGGTGGTAACGCACTTGCGACTCGTCCGGTTTTGCGGGTGTCCATGGGCGGTGGTAATTGTTTACCATCAGGTTTGACATCTGCCACATCGAATACGTCTACTACGTACATACCTAGGTGAAATGTGTGGCTGTTTTTAAAAATAGTTTGTTACTCGTTGTGTTGAATAGAACTTCTTTAAACAATTTAATTGAAAGGTTTGAAACTATGGAGTTTTCTCTTAGACAATTATGTCAAAAATTGTGACTTTTATTCTAAGTAAACATACTATCACGCCTGTATTCCCTACAGGGTCAGACAGAGGTGTACTAATTAATGGATAACGTTTGCTGGTACGTTTCTGTCCCATATAAAAGGGGGCCAGCCTATTGCCATTAACTGGACACTAAGAATTACTAGACCAATGATGTACCTAGTTAAATAATTTACATTTTTGCTTTCGGCATAACTTTGTATTGTTGGTAGTGTTTTTATCATTTGGCGTTTTGCGTCTTACTGTTTCACCGTAGGATACCATGAAAAAAATAAAAGCAGCATTTCCTAAACATATCAAACAAACAACAACTTGAACAGTACCTAATGTGTATAAGCAACTTTATGATTTACGTCGGTTTAGAACAAAACTACACATCTGTTACTATGCTTGCTCTCCTACAGGGGGCCAGCCTATCGACATTGACTTTGTTCGACCTAGGAATTTAACTCATATATAACATAACATACCACCACGCCCGTAATTCCCCGAAGGGTTAGGCAGAGGTGTACTAATGTACACCCACATTTTGCCGGTATGTTTAGGTCCCATGTAATAGGGGGCGAGCCCATTGCCATTAGCCGGACACAAACTCCGGGCGCAAAAATAGAGCTGCTACTGGAAATTTCATAGAAAAACCCAATAACACTTTGCTCGACCTGGGAATCGAACCCAAGACCTCTAGCGTAGCAGTCGCACTCAGGACCACAAGGCTAATGAGGCAGTTATATAAAGTGATAAACACTAGGCTTAATTAAAGAATTAAGCCTAGTGTTATTTTATTCATTGATATCTTTCGAATTGCAATATCCTTACACTACGCTACGCCCAAACTATTCCGAAAATAGAAGACTGAGAAATACTTGCAAAATTCATTAATTTCAACAAACTCCATAAATACCGCATGATAAAGCGAAGCTGAGCGTAATAGGTAAAATAATTCTCAAAGAGCTCACTTTGATACAACTTAAAGTTAGCGGCAAACTATAAGCTAAAAAGATACTATACTATGTAGTGGGAGCGTGAATATCTCACCGTAATCCATTTTAACTGCAGCCGGCGAAAGGATTTGGGTAAAGCCGGTGCTCCACTGGTAAAGCGATGCGATCGTTATACCGCATTTATCTTACTCGTGATGTTTTAAAGCTGGGAATTTGAAATTGGAATTTTGACACATTAGATGGCAACGTATTATTGGCATGCAGGCAGGTCCTTGTTGTTTATGGAAGAGAACTTTGTTCAGGAGACGAGATGAGAAGATAAATTTAGTTGAAAAATAATGTGTGTCGAGATATTGAGCTACCATTTTATAATATTGTAAGCACAATAACATTAGGCTACTCGATTGATATTAATAGGCTTATTGTGTTTCAGGTCATACGATTTTCTTCAACAAGAAATCGATCATTTTATATAAAATAATATAATTCTCTCATTACTATTAATAGAATTGATAAATCCACGATATCTTAATCTAATCTTTACTGTGTATGATATATATTTAATCTTAACAATGTAGCGTTGCACGTTGTTTAATATTAATTAGTATCATTATTTTAATTGAGTTCTCATTTCAATTGATAGTACTAAAAATATTGATTATGAAATTAAGCTTCTTTATCCTAGTGGTGCAGTGCAATTAAAGTAGAGATTCGAGTTCCAGGTTGAGCAAAATGTTATTGAGTTTTCTATGAAATTCTCAGTAGCTGCTCGCAGACGATGACTGATGGTATGGTATGGAATTAAGTTGATGTGTTTAAATAGAAAAAAAAACAAACTACTCATAACATACATATCATTTGATAGCATAGCATTTAGTGTGACGTAAGCCGTAGTCCTAATACTTGAATAGCTTCATGTTAAGCCAATTTATTCCTGTCTGCTCCCATTTTATACCTTAGATAGTCTTTTGTATGACCCAATTTGCCTTGAAGACGCTCTCTCGGTTCTTAGATATTGGAACTTAATTTAGTTTCAGTGTCGCCACGTGATTTTTTTTCCCTGAAGTAGGGTGGAAAGTAAATTAAAAAGAAAGAATCAGTTTTATGAAATTTGCTGCTATCATCTATTATTATTCTAAAGTTTATGCTAGAAGTTAAAAACTTGCTCATAAGCATCCCTTTAAAGTTAATCATGATTTTTATTTATTGAAAATGTAGCATTTCTTCGCTCTCGAACTTTGAAATTTTAATATTGGTTCAATGGTCACAAGCATAGTAGTGCTTGAAATCCTAGGTTCTATTCCTTGGTAGCGCATTTTCTCATTAGCAGCTCGAAGTTTGGATTTGTGCCCGGTTACAAAAGGCACCCTGTTATTACATGGTACCGTGAAACAAATCGGCTAATTACTTATGTGTTTATTAGTACATCTCTGCTTACCCCGTCCGGGATACACACGTAACGGTATGTTATGTAATTTGAGATAAAATATAACGGATAAATAATTAAAACCGGCCAAGTACGAGTCGGACTCGCACACCGTGCTTAAAAATATTTTTATTACTTAGATGATGTAACTAAAAAAAATTCCTTTATCTGTGCTATAAGACGTTGCTTTCTGAGTTCACGGGAAGTACCCTGTAAGTTTTGATTTTCTTGGGTCTTGACAGACAGACAGACAGACGACAAAGTGAACCCTTATAGGAATAAGGGTTTCGCTTTTTCCTCCAATTGATTCTTACAATTCTGTAACATATAATACATTGAAATGCTCCAACAATATCCCAGTCTCATCCACATATCATGAAATAACAGAACCAACCTCAGTTATAGGTATCTACAAAATATATAAAAGCTTTATTTAATATATTCTACACGAGTTTAACAATTTCGGCAAGCCTTGCATGTGAGATTCATGAATATAATGAAACAATACCGTTTTTATGGTAGCTTGCGTGACTTAGTCGAACATTCTGGAGCGGGGCTTGCTGTCTAGTAGCTGTGCGGTTTCGAAGATCAGCAACGTGGTGTGGGGTCTTGCACTTGCACTTAGACGGCGCTGGTTTTTAACCAGACCCCAGTGGCCCATTTGTATCCAATACCATAGTGATTAATAGGCTCGCTCCCTATCCGTGGGTGTATACTTCTATTATACCTTTGCCTAACCCTTCGGGGAGTACAGGCGTGATACTACGATAGGCAAATGTACACAGTAAATACCATGACTTCCTAACCTTTCAAAGGCCACTTATTAAATTGCCACGAACACCCACAATATTTGAAAGTCATCTACCAATAACAGGAGTGCTTATAACGTTGATACACTAACGTGATGATCTCCTTACGAACAATGTGCCATTAAATTTACATTAATCACCGGCGGATTGAAAGTTTTCGTTAAGTGTGCCAAGTTTGTTTTGTGGGGCGCAGTTAATGCTTGACGTAGAGATGGGAGATAATGGGCTGATTTATATTTTGTTATAAATATAGCAGCGGTACTTTAGTTAAATTGCCAGTTACTATTTTTACCCACGACGGAACCGAGACAGTATGTGTTTAGGGGAATGTTGCCATTTATCTCCAGAACGGTTTGACCGATTGAGACGTGGTTGTCTGTAATAGGTTTGGAATTCATCAGCAATGAAAATGTTATTTAATCCTTTTACGATTACATTCGTCGTGAGTATTGTTTTTTAATGTTGACTTTTCTATTATATTTCTTCTACTTTAGATACTATTTAGTTTGAAGAACTGGGAGAGCATGAGCAATACGGTGTCTGGAGGAAGCACAAAATGATCCCATTGCGTCGTATATTAAGCTGTGCCTGCCGCGGTCAGTGTGTGGATGGGTGACTATTTTTAACACACCCTCCGTGCCTAGGCGAGCACGTAATGCCTTCTCTCCTGGTTGTTATACGAACATCTTTGGCAATTGTTAGTGGTAGTCAGAAGCCGACCCTAACTTAATAGGATAGGATATAGGATATTCCTGGAAGATAACTTGATAAATTATACATTTTTTATGGGATATGAAATGAAATTAATGATATTTTACAAGTCAATGGTTTGTTTTTCTTTATAGCTAGATGGCTTTGGCATTTCCTAACTGACGACCTCTGAGGAGAAACACCGAAACAAACTCATCAGAGAGAATCATGGCCTCTTTTAAAGTCCAGACATAAAATAATGTAAGTGGGACAATGCAGGGCAATGTCTGAAATGGCCTTTTGAGGAAATAACCATAGCCATAGCTTTCAGTAGACCAGTCCTAACTGACGGCAAGCATGCATCAGTCATCGTGTAGCACAACCATAATTAAGGGAGCTCAACGACCTGTAACGTAACTGCCGCCCATGGACACCCGCAACACTAGAGGAGTCAAGAGTGCGTTGTGACATACATAGTGAGACAGAACACAAATTAAACTTTTTCAGCAAAAAAAACTCAAAAATTCTACGACGGTGAAGCAGACATCAATGTTGTGAACACATGTTTCCATGAATGAACATTCATGATTACACAGAATTATTGAATGAATGAATCTCCGTAGTACCTGTCTCTAGTAAGAGTGAAAGGATTATGAGCGACTCATTCAAATATAGACAGCTGATTCAGGGTGACATTTTCATTCAAAGTTGATGCGTATTTTTTCATCTAACCTTACTTTTTATGTAACACATTTTTTTAAATTACTATTTTGTACGGTAGTGATGGTAAGCGGGGAACCCTAGAAGTTCTAAGTTCGATTCCCAGGTTGAAGACAAAAGTATTATGATGAAGTTTTTCTTCGAAATTCTCAGTAGCATATTTGGATTTGTGCTCGGGTGAAAACAGTGCGCGGGATGTTTAGACCGAAATTTAACTCTGGAGTAAACTAAACAAGTTTTGTGTTACATTTTCCAATTTGTACATCGCAAATATTAATAAAAAAAGTTGCAAGCAAAACAGGTGGCCATATTGAAACAAGTCAACTCGGTTTAATTTCCGGTCTGTTGCTATGACAACGGAGCAATAGCCTTGTTTCCGCTTTTTTGCTTGAACCAATTTAATTGCGTTTCTATCCGTTGAGTATTAGTTTTATTTTGAATTTAGATGGGTAGGTCTTATTGGGATAATTAGGGGACACGATAAGTTATTTTTTTTTTATGGGATAGGGGGGCAAACGAGCAAACGGATCACCTGATGGTAAGCGATAACCGCCGCCCATGGACACCCGCAACACCAGAGGAGTCGCAAGTGCGCTGCCCGCCTTTAAAAGGGTTTGAGCCTCCGGTAACCTCAACTCATTCGGCGAAACACAACGCAAGCGTTGTTTCACGCCGGTTTTCTGTGAGGCCGTGGTATCACTTCGGTCGAGCCGGCCCATTCGTGCCGAAGCATGGCTCTCCCACGTGAAAAATCTCAGGCCTCATTGGAATAACTACTTTTTACGGATTTTATCGTTTTGTATTTATAGTCAGCCGTCTAGTTAGTAGATTAGAATAATCTGCATTGCAATTCACTAAGCTTCCATTTCTAGAATGGGTCCGGACTGCTACATTCTTGTTTTAGGGTTTTTTCATTTCCAAATTACACAGAAACGCAGCCGGGTTTATTAGTTATTTAAATTACCGTTATCTATTAACCAAATCCCAATTTATAACGTTGAAACTCACTAGCCTCGGCGCCTTTATAGTATCATATAACTTGCTCAATAACTCCAACTCTTAGAGGAACAAACCATTACAACCATGAACCCAATTAGAGGGAAGCAAAACTTTCACCACTGTTCTTTGATAATACATCAACGTCGTATGCACTGTGGGGGCATAATGGCGTTTGACCCTACCCATTCGTTCCTAGAAGTTGTCCTGACTGCCCCGTTGTTTCTAGGAGTTTGGTCGCTTTTGTGGTAAAGACTGATTTTCTTTTACGCGTCTCTTAAGATTCGCTAAAGTTAGACTTCAAAAGAAAATTTACACGTTTTTAGTCATTTATGTTCTGCCTCCAAATATTTCTATAAAATTTGTAAATAAATGCATGCTTACTAAATAAATCTAAGCTAAGCTAAGATCACATTATTTCTACAAAAAAGTCTTTTTTTTAGTCGTTAGCCTAAGCTAAAATTAACGTATCTTTTTGTAGGTGTAAGACGTGTATTATTTTAATTTTAGATTAATCTTAATTACTTATTTATTACAGTTATCTTTTTATTCCTATAGTCTTAAGCGCGATGATACGCTAAAGATATTTATAACGTGGAAGAGCCATGTTTCCTTGCACCGTGAAACAACGCTTACGTTGTGTTTCGCCGAGTGAGTGACGATACAGGAGGCCCAAAACTTTTCAAAAGGCTGACAACGCGCTTGCGACTCCTCTAGTGTTACGGGTATCCATCGGTAGCGGTATCCCTTACCATCAGGCGATCTATCTGCTCCTTTGCGCCCTGTGCCATAAAAATTATGGTTTTTAAAGTAGGTTTCATCGAATTTTTTGTCGTATCTTTTTGCAATAAGATATATATAAATTATTTAACTATTTGTCAAATTTTTAAATATTCATAAAAAAGATACCTTTTAAGATTACTACTTCTTCAAAAAATATTTTCCCAAATTGCAGTTATCAAACATTTGTTACACTATACTGATTGATTTATTATTACTTTCTTTTTTTCTTAGATGTATGTTACTTTCAATGACGCTTTAAATAAAATCACGCCATCTTCATTCAACGAAGGACTTGGTTTCCGTTTTCCGATTCCTACTAAAACGCGTTAAACAAACTTAAGCTTTAAGAGTCAAACGTTCTCTTGATTTTATAGTTCCGGCAATAAAACTGGTAATGTTTACGTAACACACATCTACACTTAATTATATGTGCCGAAAACTTGTAAACTTACTCTGTGGCCTCCCATTAAGAGCCGAAAGCTTTGAATTCGGCCTTCGAAGCTCTAGGGCCGAATTCCGAATTAGTGTAAGTAACTGTATAATTCGTAAATTCGGTTAAATTTAATTACACTGACTGTTACTTTTGATCTCTGGTCTGAACCTTAAATAGTAAATTTTGTTCTAACCTTCCATCACGCCTGTATTCCCCGTAGGGTTTGGGCAGAGAGGCACTAATGTACACCCACTGTTTGCCGGTATATTTAGGTCTCATGGGCGAGCCTATTGCCATGAACCGGGCACAAATTCCAAACTCCAAACTGTTACTGACGATTTCATAGAAAAATCCAATAACTCCTTTGCTCGACCTGAGAATCGTAGCTCTGGCGTCGAGCTCAGTGCCCCGAGGCTAATGAGGCAGTCTAATAAACTAAAGTCTAAAATTAAATAAATGATGACTTTTTAACTACCCCCGTTCAACTTCAATACGAAATAGATTAAACAAGGCACATACTTCAAGACTGAATCACTAAAAAAATGTTCATTAACCACAATCGATTATAACGGTCAATAATCGAATGGTACTTATGTTCTGAGACTCGATTTTGCAAGGTTATTTTTGCCACTAGCGAAATTAACTCTAGCTTCTAATTCGTTGGTAATAAAGGTCATAATGACTCAACGATCTTTTGATCAGTGTTATATTATGTTGGCAGCTCGTAAATGGGTCGCACAATCGATATTCATGTAATCGGCTACTCGTTCCCGCCTCGGATCCCGTAATATCCGATTGTCGACAAATATAGGGTGTCCGCGTAATTCTTCAATTGTGGTGTGAGTTTTATCGTATCGATCTCATTTATATTTAAAAAGTTGGTTTTTGTAAAGGAAAATGAGAATATATTCTTAGTGTTTCCTAAGTTTTTTACGAAGTTTATTGGTCTTGGGCTCACGAGTGCAGATGCGTCCAGTTCAGGGTTAAATTCCCAGGTTGAAATATTCTAGGGTTTTCCAGGAGCAGCTCGCAGATTGGTAATAACAATACACTTGAATAGGTTGTCTGTAAGAGATCGCTTTTAGCGATAAGACCCCCCATTGTACCATATTCTATGATTGATATCTTATACTTGACATTCGTTTTTAGTGTACAATAAAGGATATTATATTCTACACTTGCCTCCTACTATAACTTAAAATCTTATTGATAAAAGTTGTTAAGAAAATGAGGATATTATATTCTTAGTATTTCTTAAGTTAATTACGAATTTTATTAGTCTGCGGCTCACATGCAAAAGCTAAGCGTCAAGAGTCAAAAGCCCAGTTTGAAAATTTAATGAAAAGTCACCTTTTAAGCAAAGATTCGGTTGTATTATGATGGTTTCACTCTTCCAGTTATCATTAATAGGACATATTTTAGAGAATAAACATAGACAATACATAATGGAACAATACATGGAACTTATAAAACTTTATGACAATATCTGGGTGTAAATCAGAGGTATCTCTGTATGCTTATGGGAATGTTACGTAATTTATAGTCGTTTTAAAAAAAATGAGAGCCCAGCCATTTACTGGTTTTTATTACCTATCTAGTTTCTATAGTGGTTTTGAATTGATTGATAAGCGAGAAGGTTAGAAATTTGCAAATAATCTGAACGATGATCATTTAGGGTCACTTGCATCAACTTCTTAAACATGTATAAATTGTATTAACACAATTTTTCATTGTAAATTTGTGTTTAAATACAATTTAAAAATTTTTAAGGAGTCGGTTCAAGTGGCCCTTAAAGCGTAGTCTAAAAATTAATCAAATAATTTCAAAAGGTTTTTATATAACTGAAAACCCTTATATTATTATTTATATTCTAAATCCTCTCCAAACTGACTTCACCAACAGTTACTCCATCAAGAAATATTATCCTTAAAGAATTTACAAAGTACACAACTGCCCTCGAACTACTTAAATATCAATTAATTGCATCAAATTACATTTTCAATAGTTTGTAACTGTGTAAACTTGTCATAATCAAGCTGTAATTAATATCTGGCGGCGTAGAAGCTAATTGCTTTCAGTAAATAGAAGTAAATTTTGCCTTTACCAATATGGGTTCTCAGATTTTGTGTTGGAGTCTCATTACTGTGTGTACGGGTTTCTTTGTGTGTTTTCCAAGCGTACACGTAACTTATTAGTATAAAGCCGTGGTGAAAATGCAGTACTCAATATTATGCTGAAAACTATAAGAATATTTAATATGAAAATGCGAAAGCTATTTATTTCGCTATTTTTGAAGTGGTAGAAGTCTGCTGTGTTTCTCTATGCTAGGTACTAGCATATAGTGTTTCAGTTTGGAGGGTGATGTAGCCAGTAAAATAACTGGCCAAATGAGATGAGGCTTAACTTATGAGGTCTCAAGATGACAACGCGCGAGTGAAATACTGGTGTTGATGGCGTCTAGACTGCGTTTGCCGTTTAGATCATCCCGCTCGTATGCTTGTTGGTCATAATAAAAGACCTGTGTTGTCTGTTACTTGTAACTTTATGGGTATGGGTATGGTTCGCTCACGTCAAAGTATTACTTTGACGTGAGCGAACCATGCTTCAGCACGAATGGGCCGGCTCGACCGGAGTGATACCACGGCCTCACAGAAACGGCGTGAAACAACGCGTGCGTTGTGTTTCGCCGAGTGAGTGAGGTTACCGGAGGCCCAAACCCTTTTAAAAGGCGGGCAGCGCACTTGTAACTCCTTTGGTGTTGCGGGTGTCCATGTGCGGTGGTTATCGCTTACCATCAGGTGATCTATCAGGTGATCAGGTGAATATTATATCTAAATGAAAATAAACGTATCTACAAGAAGGAAAAAATACTTTGTGTACCTACGTCCTACATAATACCTACATAAAAACTGAAATTGTTCTTCAGTATTTTATTTGCTCACATAAAATCACCTTATATTTTTATTAGACCGTTACCCTGGGTCTGCCACGGTGATGTTACAATATAATATATATATTTACTCGCTTAAATGTATTTGCTTAGTATATTAACCCTTTTTCGCCGTGAAAACAATGATTTTGCAAGGGGTGAGAGTAAAAATGATCTGTGATAAACAATAATGGCGGTCTGTTTTTCACCGTTTTATGGTATTTATAAGCCATATATATTTTATGTATTCGGAATCCTAGCGTTTGCAGAATTTTTATTATAGGTCCCATCTAGTGTATATGTTACGGGCAACGTGATTAATTGGGCATTATTAAAAAGGACCATGGGCAAAGTGATTAATTTATCACTTTGACCGGCCATTATTAATAATGCCCGACGGCCCGTGGTCCATGTCATAAGTTAGTGTTTGAGATAGCTTGAATTTATCACTTGGACCGGGCAGTAAAACTCGTAACCAGTCAAAGGTACTATTAACTAGCAAAATCAGTCAAAAGTAGTTTTAACCGTATGCTCTAGCCAATAATACCTACTTTTGACTTAAATAACAATCAAAAGTAGTTTTGCCCAATGGAGCTGGTTAAAAGTACTTTTGACTAATTGGAGCAGATATCGATTTGAGCCGCCATATTTCAAAATTTAAAGTTCGCCGCAATATTCTAAATACAGATATCGGTTAGGTTAGGTTAGAACTGTGACCACACAACGCAGGAGCCGAGCGAGCGAAGCGAGCGGTGCCGCGGGAGCGGCCGGCGAGTGCCAGAACCCAATTAATTTCATTTAATAAACTAAAACACTACAGTTCGCCTATTTTAATATAATTGTAAGACTGTGTTTAATATTATAAATAAATACGTGCTGGTCAAAAAACATTGGGTTTTAATTTATTTTATAACTTTTACCAATATTTGTCGTGAATTATTAATAATTACTACTAAAAGTAATAAATTTCGATCGTTTATTCACATTTACCAAAACATGTGGTTATTAATAATAATTTTGTAAAAATATTAATAATTTTCAATTAATCAGATTTACCGTAACATATACATATAATAAGACAGTGCATAAGTAATACTGCTGATATTACTGTTATATTGTTGTATCGTTCCATTGTAATACTTAAAAAAAAAAACATAATATTTCAATGAAATGTGTGAATCGAAACTCCAAACTGCTGCTGAGATTTTCATAGAAAAACCCAATAACATTTTGCTTGAACTGGGAAACAAACCCAGGGCCTTACGGGCGTTTGCGTCTACTAGACTAATAAAATTGTTAATAGTAAGTTTTTTTTTAAATACCATTATATTAAACAAGATGGAAAAATATCGAAGTATGCTAAACAGCCTTGAAAATTCTCATCGAACTTCAGAAAAAGCGTGCCCTATAAATGTTTACACAATTAACCGTAATTATGAGTGGGCGGGGCCGACGTCGACGTCGGCGGCACTTTACGACGTCGTTAGCGTTACATCTGACAGGGAGCTTTTAGAGCTATGACAATAAAAGTCCGAATGAACTCTTTGGGCACCCGCCGGGTTGGAGTGTTGGTTGAGAGTATGTTGAAGAGCGGAAGCGGATTGAAATCTATTTATATTTCTTCCAAGCTGTTACCCGTGACTTGGTATTTAAAAAAGTAGCCAACGTTACTCCATTTTACATCAGCTATCTGCCAGTGAAAGTCCAGTCAAAATTGGTCTAGCCATTTCAGAGAGTAGCCGAAACAAACAGAGAGACAGACAATTTTTTTAATGTTGTTTTGGTATATGTACCCTCGATACTTCCAAATGCACTTAGTAAAAGCGGTTATTTTAATATTACTAACAGCCACTCCAATCTTATTTATTTGTATAGATATGGTCACAAACCAGCTTTGTTCGGTGGTAGGCCTTCTATGGGGTTAACTGGCTGACCACCCTTACGTCAGAGCCCGTCGTAAAGCACCTTGGTGTGTGTTTCGACTGTTACTCGCGGAAGCCAAAGCCTCCCTTGGTTGCTGCGGCTCTGGTCTGCAGTCCGTGGCTGTAGATAGCGATCTCTATCTGCGATCAAATGGCTCGTCTACCCTTTTGGTGACGTAAAGTATAAAAATGTAAATAATAAGATAACACTGCCTCTTTTCGATCAATCGATCGTTCCATCGATTCAATCGTGTTATTTTTCTATGAAATTCTCAATAGCAGTTCGAAGTTCGATTTTTTCGCCTCATACAAGATATCTAGAGATACGAAAACGATACTTTCACCGTGGGAGAGCCACGAATGGGCCAGCTCGAACGGAACGGTTTCGCCGAATGAGTGAGGATACCAGAGGCCCGAACCCTTTTAAAAGACGAGCACTTACGACTCGTGTGTCCATGGACGGCGGTAATCGCTTATGCTCAGGTGATCCGCCTACTTGTTTGCCACATACAAAAAAAACTAGTGGAATTTATAACACTTAATTATTAAAAGCCCGTGGTGTACCACTGCAGGGCAAAGGCCTCCCCACTCTTCTTCCACTTATATCTGTCGACTGCTGCCAGGGACCAGTCCCTCTGAAAAGAGTCTAGCTCATCCCGCCATCTCCGTCTGGGCCTGCCGCGTTGACGTCTGCCATTAAGTGGGACCTATTGAGTTGTCAGTTTGGCCCAATGGGCTTAAGCGTCGGTAGCCAAATGGCTAGGGCGTCGGATTTGCGATCATGTGGTTGCCGGTTCGAACCCCACCCATTGCACTACCGACGTGAACCCACTCGTAACACAAGCAAGCTAGCTTAGCACGAGGGGTTAACAAGAATACTAGTGATGTGCGACCCGCATTGCTAGTAAGCTTTAAAAAAAAACCACTTAATATTGAGTTAAAATCGCTCGCTCAAGCAATGAATGCTAGCTCTTATCGGTTATTGACAAGAGAAAGTGAGACCCTCGGGGCGAGAATTCTAATCAACGCACCCTAATTTTCATTTATTAAAATTTTCTCCCGAAAATTTGTTTTTATAATATCCCACTAATGTTAATGATTGTTTTTTTCTGTGCCTATGATAACGTTTTTATAGATTCGTTTTGAGTTTTTTTAGGTACTATGTAAATGGAACAATTTTGTAAGTTATTTCTTTGCGTTTTATTTAAATGGGATTACAGTTTCTTGTTTCAACAAAAAGTCTTAATAGTTGTATAGATACTTAGGTATATACTTCTTAGTGCTCTTTGTATATCTATAGGTTTTCAGGAATACTTGCATATACATAAACATTAAACATACAATCACGCTTGTTTTACCCGAAGGGTTAGACAGAGGTGTACCACAGTCCGGTTTAGGTCCCATGTAATAAGAGGCGAGCCTATTGCCATTAACCGGGCATAATCCAATCTCCGAGCTGCGACTGAGAATTTCAAAGTAAATCCCAACAAAACTCCCTGAACCAAGGTTTCGAACTCAGTACCTCTAGCGTAGTAGTCACACTTATAATCTATACTAATGAGGCTCTCTATGTATTACCTGAAATATTAGACAGTGGTGTACTAATGTACCCCATAGTCCGGCTTAGGTCCCATGTAATAAGAGGCGTGCCACTATCTGGGGATTATCCAATTTCCTAGATGCGACTGAGAATTAAGTAGTAAAACCCTATAAAATTCTTCTACCTAGGAATCGACAGTCGATCAATTTCATCGAGACCCCAGTCCTACCTCCTCCTCCCCGGTCCTCAACCAGTTTTAAAGTCAAATGTTTTGTTTCAATTACAACTTCTTTTGAATCGCCAGAACTAGGCACGCGGTTCCAAATAGTGGGTCTATAGAGAAGAACCGACAATAAACTCCGTAGAGACTCCTTTAAACTTTTTCTTTTAAATCTTAGAATATCGGTAACCCAGAAACTGTGATCTTTTTCGCTGAATAAACTAAACTGAATCTATATTTCAGAATTATTTTTATATTTTAACTATTATTATAAAAAAGCTGTGTCTGTACAGTGTAGATGTTTAAAAAAAACAACTGAGTTAGGGTATGTAAACGTGATTTTTAAATTTTTTGTCTGTTTGTTACGGGTTGGAGCAAAAAGTACTGAATAGATTTTAATTTTGTTATCACTGTTAAAAAGCATATGCTCCAACTTAAAAACTGGTGAACTTCTTATCTCAATTAATGAAATGGATCCTGACATACAGCTTGACCTCTCTGATGTATAGAGGCCTATACAAAGAAGAGATCATCACTGTTGGTTTTGACTAAATTATTTTTGGAATCCATTTCTAATACTACTATAGCTTCAAGTGAGCGAAGCCGCGGGCAAAAGCTAGTATACTATATACCTAATGTACATGCTACACGTTTTGCGTTACGGTGGTTTTCATAACTATGAGTGTCGGGAGTTCGATGCCCACCCTAGGCAAATAGTGTCCGTTATTTGTATGTTAAGTTTTAATTTATATTTTTGTTAAGTCTCCCGAGCCACACTATTGTTCCATAGTTCGTATTAGTGGTTTGTTTTTGAATAAAATACATGGTGATAGTAAAATAATTCCATACATTTAAGCACAATTTAACTAAGTCTTCCGAATTGAACTCTCTTCCTAACAAGCAAATTATATTATTGAACAGAAAAAAAACTGCCTCATTAGCCAAGTGGTCCTGAGCGCGACTGCTACGCTAGAGGTCCTGGGTTCGATTCCCAGGTCGAGCAAAGTGTTATTGGGTTTTTCTATGAAATTCCCGTAGCTACTCGGAGTTTGGAATTTGTGCCCAGTTAATGGCAATAGGCTCGCCGCCTATTACATGGGACCTAAACATACCGGCGAACTGTAGGTGTACCTTAGTACACCTCTGCCTAACCCTTCGGGGAATACAGGCGTGATGGTATGTAGAAAAAGACTACCTACATCTCTGTCTCTTGTAAAAACAATCGTTTCCTTCGTTGTCTTCAGAACCCTAAAACAATAAAATTATTACTTTTCCATGTGAAAGCGAAATTGCGACCCAATCAAATAGGATACAGAAGGTTTTTTTATGCAATATGTACGCGCGAGTGAGTAATTTATACATGTTTTTCTTTGTATATTACATACCTACCCTATTTACCGCAAATTGGGGTACAAATTATATTTAAAGATAAATAGGATGTTTTTACCTGTTTTGTGAAATGTTATTCTGTTTTATGTTTTCGTACGACGGGGAAATGTGCAGATGTTACAGAAGGGAATAAAATGTTTAATTTATTAGATGACCGCCATCATAAAAAAAATATGGTGTATCTATGCGTTCTGAAAGATGATTTCAACCCTCTTACACACATATACACAAAGGTATCTCACTATACTCACTCAGAGGATTGAAACAAAACAAATTTATTAAGCTTCGTCGCTGTGCAGCAACACTTACGTTGTGTCGCTGAGTGAGTGAGGATCTCAGAGACCCAAACCCTTTTGAAAGGCGGGCAACGCACTTGCGACTCCTCTGATCCTGCGGCAGTAGACATTGGTAATCGCTTACTATCAGGTGATCAGTCGGCTCGTTTGCCCTATCCCATAAAAAAACACGTTTATAAATCGAACTGTATCCTTCTATCCATTTACCAAGATAATATATGTATAACCCCAATTGAACCCCCAAAAGAAACCCCAATTGTTACCGAAAACGGACAACGACTGTTTCCTTAACACTGGTAACATTCACTTCCCTAACTAATTCACCACTTATGTATGCCGTAGCGTTCGCGAATTATATTTGAGGCTATAAATCTATGGCTGTAAAGTCCCAATGTGTTTATATATTTAGTGCATGTTCTTTTTCTCGGGTTCCGTCGTTAAATAACAGGGTAATGGATGTACTTTTGGGTACCTAATGCTAACATATGAATGTTGTTGGGTAAAATGTTCGAATCGGGCTGATAGGCGGACATGAAAATGGTATATTTTGAAATTTTAACTGTAAAATCAATGTCCTTTTTATGCCATTCGTATATGGCATATCATCATGCTTGTGTCCCCGAAAGGTAAGGTAGAGATGTATTGATGTAAAACTATAGTTTACTGGTGTCTTACGTTTTTAGGTCTCATTAGCCTAGTAGTCCTGAGCGCGACTGCTACGCTAGTGATCCTGGGTTAGATTCCCAGGTCGAGCAAAGCATTACTGGGTTTTTCTATAGAATTCTCAGTCTCAGATCGGGGTTTGGGATTTGTGGCACGCCCCAAATTACATGGGACCTAAAGATGGGACCATCGAAATGAGGGTGTAGGTACGGCCTCTGCCTAATCCTTCGGGGAATACAGGTGTCATGGTCTGTGTGAATGAACCGGACATTAATTCAAACCCAAGCTACTTGTGACAATTTCATAAACAAATCCAGTAGTTTTTGCCTATCATTATTATCTCCAGCCCTTCAGACGCCAGTCTAGTAGCAAATTTATAAGTCTTTAAAACTTTCTTCAAAAGAGGAAAAAACGTTTCATCTTAAAATAATTAACGAAAGAGAGTATATTATTAATTTTGAATTTGCTAAACATCCAGTCGTGAAAAATTGTGAAGGAATTTCTTTTTAAATATAATCGCGCTTCCAACTGATTTCTTTCACCTTATTTCGGCAGCGTTCCGGCTATTGTGATCAATCCTTGTCGAGTTTAGAGAGAAATTTAACTTGAAATCTTTTTGAATACGCAAGTAGTTTAATATTGGTTGGTTCAAGTGGTTTAATAATATTTTATGCACCTTTTTTTTAACTTTGCAGTATTATTTGGTCCGTTTTTTCCCTCTATGGTAAGCGATAACCGCCGCCCATGGACACCCGCAACACCAGAGGAGTCGCATGTGCGTTGCCTTTTAAAAGGGTTTGGGCCTGCGGTTGGACTGTTACTGTTTTTCACTAAAGTCACGGAAGTCAAGCTGTAGAAATTCACGTAGGTTTGAAGCCTATCTGAGATATTTCTTTCACTAAAAA
Source organism: Acronicta leporina (assembly GCA_947256265.1). Lineage (NCBI taxonomy): Eukaryota > Metazoa > Arthropoda > Insecta > Lepidoptera > Noctuidae > Acronicta > Acronicta leporina. The sequence continues at coordinate 1,940,426 of OX366524.1, forward strand.
TGTTAGTTAACGTTATTAAATTATAAAAACTAATTCTTATAAAGCAACAATTGCGTTAAATCTATTTAAAAAATATTTACTTATAGAAGGTAAGAAATATTCAACCACATACCTAATCGTAAAGTTACCGACCGGTATCACAGTCAAAATCTAAGTTCTTTATTGACCTAAATAGGTCATAAAATGAGTAACTAACAACATACAAACCTGTTAGGGCACAGCACAGAATCGCTAGGCAGTAATTACTTATTGAAATATTAATCACCAATTATTATAATTACCTATTTCACAAATAATAGTATTAAGAAATATACCATTTCTATGCGTATATCTACCTATCCATATCACCGAATCTATGCGTAATATACGGCAAAAAATATTTTTTTGTCATAATACGCATTCATCATTAAAAGAAGTTGATATTTTACAGAATATTGAACCGCGCAAAGTCAGGGGACGAGCCTAGTTATTTAATAACTCATTCCAGTTCGGTTTATGGCTTCGGGGGGCTATCGCAACTTTACGATTACAGTCTACAATTTCATTATTCCGATCTCGTCCGAGTGTTTGATTTATTTATTAGAATAACATGTTCAGAATCTTTATCTTTAGTTGTATTTGCAATTCAAAATGGCTGCGTTTGCAACCAACTGTCTTCGTCGATGCCGTGTTTTTATGCAATTGTATGCATGTGTGCTAATCATGTTAGAAGTCGAAATGGTAACAAGGAGACAAAACAAAGCTCTTTTAAAGCTTTTGTTTTCCAAATTCAAACCTTTAGCCTGTAGCATGTAGCTTTCCATAGGTTAAAGATTTTTTTACATCGGTTGAGTAGTTTTTGGGATTATCCATTACAAACAATTTTACAGTATTACACACGATCTAATTGTTGTCCTCTTTATAACCATACCATACCATCACGCCTGTATTCCCCGACGGCTTAGGCAGAGGCGTACTAATGTACACCCACAGTTCGCCGGTATGTTTAGGTCCCATGTAATAGGGGGCGAGCCTATTGCCATTAACCGGGCACAAATTCCTAACTCCGAGCTGCTACTGGGAATTTCATAGAAAAACCCAATAACACTGCTCGACCTGGGAATCGAACCCAGGACCTCTAGCGTAGCGGTCGCGCTCAGGACCACTTAGCTAATGAGGCAGTTATCCTCTTTATAATATTAGGGTAAATATAGATAGAAGTAAATGAGGTGAAGAAACCAAATGTTCCTTTGAACTTCCCCACGCTAAGGGCAAAATACTCATAGTATGTCTTTAATTGTTACAGGAAATCGCGGCAATACTCATCAGTTTCGACAAACATAGCGAATGGCAGTCAAAGGAGGTCAAAATACGGTAAGTGTTCTTTTTTTGATAACAAGCAACATTCAGTTTGTATTTTAAATTTGGAATTGACTGAATTATCTATCTATCTATACTAATATATAAAGCTGAAGAGTTTGTTTGTTTGTTTGTTTGTTTGCTTGAACGCGCTAATCTCAGGAACTACTGGTTCGGTTTGAAAAATTCTTTCAGTGTTAGATAGCCCATTTATTGAGGAAGGCTATAGGCTATATATCATCACGCTACGCGGACGAAGTCGCGGGCAGAAGCTAGTTTCAAATATATGGACATTCTTTTCAAGAAATTATAATGCCCGGATTCGAATTTTTGAGTGCGGGTAAGACCCGACCGTGCATTCTCGGGTTCAGTATATTGGACGTCTTAATATGCCCGGTTTTTTTAAATATTGATTCTCCTCTCACAATGATAGGGATTAGGCTATAGTCCACCACGCTAGCCTAATGCGGGTTGGCAGACTTCACACGTCGCGTCGTCGAGAAAATCTCTCAGACGTGCAGGTTTCCTCACGATGTTTTCCTTCACCATTTAAGCGCGTGACAATTAACTAATAAATCAGTAAAGTAGTCTCAAGTCCCCAAGACACGCATAGCATATTGTATTACCTAGTAAGCTTTCACGCACGTTAAGCTATATTAGGATTAAAAATGGATCCCAAAAACAATTAGATCAAAAACCAACAGTGATGATCAGAGTGGTCAAGCTGTATCTCAGGATGCGTTCAATTAATTGAGATAAGATGTTCACCGGTTTTTAAGTCGGAGCATATACTTTGTAACAGTGATAACAAAATTAACCGACCCATAATAAACAGACAAGTAAGAAATCTAATTTTTGGATTCGGTGATGTCTTTACACCCTAACCCACTTGTTTTGTTTTAAAATTTTCAATGTTTTTACTATTTAATAATTGTGAAAAATTGTTATCTAAATACTTCTTATTCAGTAAAACAGTGCGATTCACAGAAACGTTTAGAAAAAATGAAAGCTGTTAATTGGATTAAGTAAATTTTAATGTGTTGCTTGAATGTGAATCACGTAAAGGTTTTCAAGGAACCCGTTATAAATTGTTGCTGAAATGCTCAGGTGCCGGCAAATTGAATGGATCGAGTAATAAACTTTGGGAGAAAGTTATCATTTATATAGAAGATTGGTTTATTTGTTGATTGATTATTATTTCATATCTCATTATTAATGTTCTTAAGAGTCCAGCGGAGCTTGAATTGCCCACAAAAACGTAATGCCAAAATAAACCGTCATTCAAACAATATTTTATCGAATTGTGTTATTATTCGTTTTTTTTATGAGATAGGGGGGCAAACTAGCAACTAGCAAACTAGTAAACTAGTGCGTTGCCCGCCTATTAAAAGGGTTTGGGCTTCCGGTAACCTCCTTCACTCGGCGAAACACAACGCAAGCGTTGTTTCACGCCGGTTTTCTGTGAGGCCGTGGTATCACTCCGGTCGAGCCGGCCCATTCGTGCCGAAGCATGGCTCTCCCACGTGAACTGGAACACGTGGGATTGAGATAGGTACCGTTAATCTAGGTTTCTACCGTACCATTTCGTGTACTACTACTTCACTGGAAGTAAACGACCGCAAAATCTTTCCAAACTTGGTAAAGTTATCAACAAATGCATTAGCTTACATTTATTTCCAGTGATATTTATTATTTATTTGATAGGTACTCCAACGACTTATCCACTATTTCAATACAACATGAAGGAACATTAATATAATATTATGGTGAATTCGTCACATAAAGAAGTACACAGCATTTTCACAATATCTAAATCATATCCAATATTTAAATTAATATCAAAATTAAATACAAATTAAATATCAAAATGGAATAAAAAATTAAATATTATAGTGAAAAATAAAAAAAATATATCAAAATTAAATATCTACACTTATACATTAAATGGGTTAAGACTTGCTAGCGAGTGCAATAAGTAGTTCTGGAAGAAAGAGATATTGAATATTAATTTTTATTTGATATATTTCGGACTAAATGAAAAACAAGAACCAAGATTAACGGTATCTATGTTGTATTTCGCTGGATTTCTATGGGGCCGTGGTAGTACTCCGAAAGAATCGATTTCTCCTAAGCGAGCGCGTTTCCATCGTAGATCGCAGAGTCGCTTAACATCAGGCGAACTAGCGGACAAATGTTTTAAAAATAAAACATCTCAAAACGTAGAAAAATATGCATCTTTATACCAATATCAATAAGAGAGCCATGGGACCTTTTTTATTATTGAATGGGCCCATAAAAGCCACCTGATGGTGAGCGGTCATCGTAACACATCGATAATGCGCGGATTCAGCGCTTTAAAGAGCTCCCTGATGCATTGCAGCGCTGAAACTGATTTCGTTCCTGTTGAGTGCTTTTGAATTAAATAAAATATGCGTTTGGTTTTGCCATTAACAACAGAATTGACTGAATTTATATATAGCGAACTAAATACGTATGGGTACTGGTTTCTGAAACTTATCTATATCTATACTAATATATAAAGCTGAAGAGTTTGTTTGTTTGTTTGTTTACTTGAACGCGCTAATCTCAGGAAACTAATATATAAAGCTGAAGAGTTTGTTTGTTTGTTTACTTGAACGCGCTAATCTCAGGAACTACTGGTCCGATTTGAAAAATTCTTTCACTGTTAGATAGCCCATTTATTTTGAGGAAGGCTATATTATATCATCACGCTACGCGGACGAAGTCGCGGGCAGAAGCTAGTGAAAAATATAAGACATTGAAATAAAAAATCTTATTAATTAAATTGATGCAAATAACCTTTTACAAAGTACCTACTTATTGATTAGGTTACTAGTTAAATAAAGTAGCTTAGATAGATAAAACTCTGCCTCCTAAGCTAGGGGAAACCTGTGACTTAGGAGTCAGTGTTTTACAATTTGTTACTTCAAATGTTCCAGTAAACCTTGCTGTGTTAAGTCCGTAAAGTATACCTAGTATTTTTTGTTAATCTTAATGGAAAATACTTACTAGTTTTATTTCAATGTTTAGTTATTAACCTTAGCTTATGGTGCTAATATATTTTTTGCACATCACTAGTGTTCCTGTTAACCCCTCGTGCTATGCTAAATGCTTGTGTTACGAGTGGATTCACGTCAGTAGTGCAATGGGTGGGTTTCGAACCGGCAACCACTTGATCGCAATTGTCGAATACATTGTCCTGGGGTTGCCACATACAGGGCAAAGTAACTCGATAAACCGAGTACTCTCCGAGAGATCGCCAGCAATATTAACAGCTTGCTGGCCTTTCTTGAGGAGTTAGGGTGGCTAGAGTAAATAATCCTTCCCACCCGCACGCAAAATACGCGCTTTGTCGTGGAGTTGCGGAAAATAGCCCGCTATACCATACCAAACCCTATGATCGCAATTCCGACGCCGGTGCCAGTAGGCTACCGCCGCCGCCTAGTAGTATTTTAAATATGTGATCGTTACATTAAAGAGAAAAGTTTAAAACGGCTTTTTCGAGAAAGTGCCCGTGGTGGCGTTTCCAACTGACGGCACGTACACATCGGCCATTGTGTTGCTCAACCATAATTTAGGGAGCTCAACAACCCGAGTAATTGAGTTACAAAGTTGCAACTAATTGCTTCTGTTTCTTGTTACATTTAAATTTCAGACTTCCCTTTTACAAGACCATGAACTATTCAAGAAAGTTACAAGAAAGACATGTTTGAAGCATGCCTTTTCTAAACTTAAATTGCAAACTAAATGTAGAATCGTACACAGCAAAAAAACTGTTCGCAAACGAAACGAATTAAACTATCAGTGGAATAACGTGACCGTTACTTTTATACTTTACTCTGTGACTGTACCTAATTTGGCGCCCAACGAGGGACCCGTTCCAACTTGTAACAACTTTAAGCAAATTAAAACTTGGGTCGTGACTACTGCTCTCTCTGTGTGCGCCGTTGAAATATTAACTCTTTATGGGTGCGCAGTGTACAACAAGAGCTGCGGTGCGGCCGCGGATCCGTGTCGTTACATAAAAATTTAATAATGGTCTTGATACTAGGAAGTTTTTGTACGTGATCAAGTTTAGTTGGGTTATTTAAGGCTGTACTGAGATTCCTCATGTCTTTTATTCAGAAGTTGGCTAAAGTTTGACTACGAGACTGTACTAAATCCACACTATTGCCATGATAAATTAGATCTTAGTAAATATTGATGTTAAAGTTGAGAATAGAAAGAATACGCTTGTTGTTTCATGTATCAATGTAGCATTCAAATGCTGAAATTTTTTTTTTATCGGCCCCATAGTATGTAGTTTGAAATTATGGAATATTTTATGGACACATTTCGAGAACCGGGAGACCACTAGATGTTCTAATTCCCAAATCCTGCAGTGTTATTAGGATTTTCTTTTTCGATTTGTGCCCGGTTAATGGCAATGGCTCGCCCCCTATTAAATGGGACCTAAACATACCGGCGAACTTTGGGTTACATTAGTATACCTCCAGCTAACTCCTCGGTAAGTATTTACGAATTGCAATTTATCAAAATAACATAACATACATACATAACATACCATCACGCCTGTATTCTCCGAAGGGTTAGGCAAAGGTGTACTAATGTACACCCACTGTTCGCCGGTATGTTTAGGTCCCATGTAATAGAGGGCGAGCATATTGCCATTAACCGGGCACAAATTCCTAACTCCGAGCTGCTACTGGAAATTTCATAGAAAAACCCAATAACACTTTGCCCGACCTGGGAATCGAACCCAGGACCTCTAGCGTAGCAGTCACGCTCAGGACCACTAGACTAATATAGCAGTTATTTTTTATTTTTATTTTATGCACCTCTTGTTTATGGTTAACGTATGAAGTTTGAAATTATGGAGTATATTATGGTCACATTTCGAGCACCGAGCGAGCACTAGTTGTATTTAAAATATATCAGAAAAGCCCAATAACTAATTCCCAAATCCTGCAGTGTTATTAGGATTTTCTATAAAATTCCCAGTAGTCTGTATTTAGATTTGTGCCCGGTTAATGGCAATGGCTCGCCCCCTATTAAATGGGACCTCAACATACCGGCAAACTTTGGGTTACATTAGTATACCTCCAGCCTCTTCTGTAAGTATTTACCAATTGCTATTTATCAAAATAAAATATATATTATTGCAAATCTGATCACACATTAGAGCTGGCCATCGCAATAAATCTAACAAGAACAGTAAATTATCCGCTGTAATGGCTGCGAAATAATCTGTCATGGTGGCGTTGCGTTTGCTGACATATTGAACCCGGCGTCAAGTCAATATGATTCAATTATAATTAAAATGAAAATTCTGCGTGGAATATAAATTTGTGTCCGATGTAGGTATAGCAACACGGTCGGCCTATATTACGTTGTTTTTTTAATAACGTTGCCACACCCTATTCTTTTTTTCTGTGTTCGTGGGTACTTTTATAAACACTAATTCTAACATACACAAATGCCCAGATCCGGAACAACTATCCGTAGAAATCTAGACCATACAAATATTTGCTCCGTGTGGGATGGAACCCACAACAGATGCCAGTCGCTACGTAGTCATATCGCGTAATAAAAAAGTCATTTATTATTTAATGTTTCTTATTTTATTTGCTAACTACCTTTTGCCCGCGGCTTCGTTCACCTGAAGCTAAATTAGGATTAGAAATGGATTCCAAAAATAGTTTAATAAAACCAACAGTGATGATCTCTTCTTTGTATGGGCCTCTATACATCAGAGAGGTCAAGCTATATTTCAGGAACCGATTAATTAATTGATATAAGAAGTTATTTTAGTGAAGGAAAAATTCGACTCGCAGGCAGGATTCGAACCTGCGTCTTCTGGTTTGATACACCAGACGCTATGACCACTAAGCCAGGTAGGACTCGCGGTGGCTTTTGCGTGGCGTGGCGTTTTTGCTCCAACCCGTAACAAACAGACAAGAATTTTAAAAACCACATTTTCGGATTCGGAAAGAAAGAAAGAAAGAAAGAAAGAAAGAAAATTTATTTTGCAAACATGGGTACAATATGAAGTTACACATGGATAGAGTTCAGCCATATTTTACCAATCGGCATGCAAAAATAAAATATCAATAAGCGTTTAATGCTCATTAATAATTTAACATAATATAGTTTAATAATCTAAAATTATCAGTTTTAATATAGGTAGTCAAATTTATAATATTCTATAACAAATAATACAATATTCATGATATAATAAGGCGAAGGATAATTAAAACTAGCTATTTACTATTATTACTTATTAGGTATTCGAGTCGGAAGAGAAAAGTCTTTTTCATTTAAGAAATCTAAAGTACTGTAATAAACTCTACTAACTAAAAAAATCCGCAGCTTACTTTTAAAAAGTGACAAAGGCAGTTCTCTCCAATCTTTAGGTAATTTATTAAATATAATAGGAGCCATACAGAAGACACTTTTGCGCATAAGGGATGTGCCCGCGGTATGAAGACACATCCTACTGTTATCGCGCCTATTGCGCGGGACTACTTCATCTAATCGTTTGAAGCGATCCGGATTAGTTTTGACGAAAACAGCTATTTCTAAAATGTATAGACACGGCAAAGTGAGTATTTCATATTTTTTAAAATATGGTACGCAACTATCAGTAGGTTTAATTTTGAAAATTGAGCGTATGCATCGCTTTTGAGCCTTGAAAATCGTATCTTTTTCTGTTGAGTTGCCCCAAAAGATGACTCCATAGCGTAGATGGGATTCTGCTAGACCATAGTAGGCCGTAAGTAATGCCTCCACACCTATTATATGTGACAATGTGTGCAAGGCGTAGGCGGATGTACTTAATTTCTTACACAACATTTCAAGATGAGGTTTCCAATTAAGTTTTTTGTCTATATGGAGACCTAAAAATTTGGTTGTTTCTACCTCTTCTATAACTAGGTTCTCATATTGTATATTCAGATTGCTCTTAACATTAATCCGTTGATTGAAGTGTATTAATTTAGTTTTAGTCAGGTTAATTTTTAAGTTATTGTCATCAAGCCACTTTACTATTAGTTTTATGGAATTATTTATGTCATTTTCATAGGTATCAATATTTTTGCAAGGTATTGTTATTGTGCTATCGTCAGCAAAAAGTGTCAAAGGTTGAGGGATACATTTTGGTAGGTCATTAATATATAATATGAATAGAGGAGGACCTAAAACGCTCCCCTGTGGCACCCCAAATAAAACGTTACGTTCTTTAGATTGATAAACAATCTCATGTTTACTCTTCATATTAATTTGGTTTATTTCAGTTATTTGAGTTCTATTATGCAAATAAGATTTAATGAGATTGTTGACATTCCCTCTAATGCCATAAGCTTCCAGTTTATTTAAGAGCGTACCATAATGCACATAGTCAAAGGCTTGAGTCATGTCACAAAACACGCCACAGACCGGTTGCCTCTTATCCACGCAGTATGTAACATTATATAAAAAATCATAAATAGCCATATTAATTGTTTTACCTATTCTAAATCCTTTCTGTTCTTTGCATATAATATTGTTTTTTTCAATAAATGAGTTTAGTTCCTTATAAATGTATTTCTCAAATATTTTTGAAATTATAGGAATTAGTGATATAGGCCGATAAAACTCCATTAGCTCCCTATCTTCTTTCTTAAACAGAGGCTTGACGATAGATACTTTTAGAGCATCAGGGTACACGCCTGCGCTAATGCTGAGATTAATTATATGACTTAAGTGGCCACAGATTTCATCCGAAACATCTTTCAATATTTTGGTAGCAATACCGTCATACCCCACGCTACTTGTATTATTTAAGGACATTATGATTTTTTTTAATATCGTCCGGTATACTCGGCGCCATGAACATTGATTTGTTATTGAGATCTAATGTACACATCCTAGGTTTGCAGTTGACATCCAGTTTTGGCTGTATTTTATCAATAAAAAAATTATTAAATGTTTCTGCAATAATCTTGGGATTGGATATGACGTGTTTACCTATTTTAACTTTGTTTATGCTAGATTTAGGTACATTGTACTTTGCACGATTGATAATTTGCCACGCGGTTTTTGATTTGTTTTTTGATGTTTTTATATTGTAGTTGTTTTGTGCCTTTTGTGTTAAGTGGATAATTCTTTTGTAAATTTTAGTATAATTAGATAACATGGTTTTATTACTTTTGCTACGGTTAAGTCTAAACTGCCATAGAAGTTTCCTTTTCTTTTTACTACATAGTTTAATTCCTTTTGACAACCATTTAGTTTTTCTATGTGTATTAATTTTAGTCGCTCTCAATGGAAAACATAAATCATATAATAGTTTGAATATCTCAATGAAATTATTATAAGCTACATTAGGATCATCTGTGTCATATATTTCTGAAAAGGTTAGACTCATTAGATGATTTTTAAATTTTACTATATTCTGCGTACTATAATCCCTTCTAGTTGCGTACCAATACTTAATACAGCATATTTTTTGTACTGGACACTGAAGTAGTTGTGCTGTGTGGTCCGACAATGCAAACTCTAATACCTCTGTCTTACATCCATTAAAATTATAAGCAAAGTTGTCAATGCATGACAGACTAGCCATGCGAGTTGGTTGTTTCAAAGCAAGTTTAAGATTGTAACTCATTAAAAGACATTCAAAGGAATTCGTTGCACTATTTAGCTTTAGTACATCAATGTTAAAATCTCCGCAGATAACAATTTTTTTACAGCATGTACGTACAACCTCTTGCAAGACCATTTCAAGTTTATCAAGGCAATAATTTAAATTACTAGTGTTCGGAGTTCTATATATACATACAATTATTATCTTAAAACTAGTCAGTTCTACGCCACAGCACTCAAATATGCCTGGGGTTGATAACTTCTTGACTTTTGGCATTTCTTTCCATTGTAGCCCATTCTTAACTAGGATACATGCACCGCCCCTTTTTTGTTCTTTTCTACAATAATATGCAGCCAAATTATAGTTCGGTATATACAATACATTTTGATACCCTTCCATGATGAAGTGCTCAGTAATACACAAGATATCAACATTCGCCTTATTTTTAGATAGCTCATCTAGACATAACAACAGATCATCGGCTTTATTTAATAAACCTGCTATATTTTGATGCAGTATGTTGATATATCTATGAGAGAAAAAACAGTTCATTTTTATCATTTTCAGTGCTTGGATCAGTGTGAGGCAAATCTGACTTAGATTCATGTATTTTATCCGGAGAAATGCATGAATCCAAGCCACCGTATAGTGTAAATTCATTTATCATTAAACTTAAATTAAGGAATATCTTGGCCATACCGCAATTATTTACAGAACCATTTCTCTTCGCGAACATAGTAAAATCATAATCAAGGTAATAATTAGAATCAAACAAGTAGGGATAATCATATGATATCATACGGAGACGTTTATATACCATAACTCACGTGTTTTTTTTTAAATATCTTCAATGTACAGACGCAGCTTTCTTACAATTTTATAATAGTAGAGATAGAAGAGATAAGTAGAGAAGAAGAAGAAGAGATGTAATTGGAATATACCCCTTTCGTATTTTAAATAAACCTATTTTATATTATCTCAGTCAAATAATATAGGGCTTTTGCTGTAGAAACTTTACCTATCATACTCGTAAGTGTTTTGTTATTCAAGGTCAAGAACCAACGCGTGATGAATTATTGAAAAAGTCGAAACAGTTTGAACAAGCAATCGAAACTCAAAACTCGTGATTATTTCGAAGCAGAGAATTATGCCCCCGTACCACGAACACACCGCGTTAAAGTATTGTCATAAATAAATGTTACGACTTTTACGACTGCAATAAAGTTGGGCATGAGAAACATCCAATAACGGCCATCGTCACGATACATAATAGTTTTTATTTGGGAATTAATAATTGTGTAGCGAAAACAGAAGGTTAGCGCGGGATAAATGTGTTATAATACTCCTACACGTTTTGTGGCCGGTTGATACTTTTGTGAAGAGGCGATGTTTAATTTCTCTCCATCCAGAAGGAACACTCTCCGATCAGGCATTTTACCTGGCGGGCCACGGACCAGCGTAAATATTGCTATTCGGGTCTTCTTCTTCACAGTTCCTATGTAGCCCGATAGATGTCGCTACACCTTTCAACATTGATTGCTGTGTTTTGTTGTATAAATATGTAAAATCGTTCATCAACACATTGAGCGATGTCGATCTTATAGGGTGCTTTCGTTTCCAAAAATAATATCAAAATAACCCTTAAATTTAGACAATGACAAATCTATTATGCAAATAATGTTAGTAAGTAAGACACAAAAACTAATAGAAAATACTCACGGTTATTGGCTCATACTGGTGGGAGCGGACGACGGCTCTCGAAGAGGTTATTGCTGAAAATCAGCGCTGTTGACCTCTCGAAGTCACAGCAACTAAGCTGAGCAATGACCTGTTTTTTTACACGCATACGACGCACAACTTTTCCACATATCATAAACATTACTTTATGATATCCAGTCTTGTCTTGGAAAATGTGAATGGACATTAACATTTTTATTTCTATTTTGTTGTATGTACCTCTATAGTTCTAAACCACAGTACTACAGACCATCCACAGACCATACCATAAATGTGTAAAGCTTTATTTTTTTTCTAATAATAGCGTGGACTTATTGGTCTTTGGCACCTGGTCCATCTTTTAAAATGGTAAAAAAATATTTTTTCTTCCTTTCTTTCTTTTCTATTATTATTGTGCCCAAGACCCTAACGCTTTGACTTTGCTTTGGCTTATAATCACTTTAAAAAAAGAAAGGATTAATAGTCTATAATTTATTTTCCTTTATTCATATTATAAAATTATGTGTTCTATATTTGAATAAACAAATTTTAATGGCAAAATGTGTTTCAATTTTGCCGATTGATAAGTGTAAGGAAAAGAGAAGGGAGAGAGAGAAATTTGTAAAAATAGACGTTGTTATTTTGATTATTTGAGGAGTGAGCCTTCTTTTATTTCTTTTTTTAGTGTGGAATCGGGTATGAATAATTACTTTATGAGCCACGCTATGTATTTTTGAGTTGTGACTCGGGATGAAGCGATAGTATAGTTTTATTGTTTCCGTTATTAGCTTAAAGGAATGTAGGACTCTTAATGATTGGTGTTGGTTTATAATGATTTAATAGTCATGTAATTATGATCTGTAAGTCTTTTTTATGCCTTAGGTATATAAAAGACTATCTATCTAGACTATCTCCTCTCAGAACGAGAGGGATTAGGGTATAGTCCACTACGCGGACCTAATGCGGGTTGGTAGACTTCACATGTCGCCGACAAAATATCTTAGGCATGCTGGTTTTCTCGCGATGTTTTCCTTCACCGTTTAAGCTCGCGGTAGTTAACTATTAATACGCAATTGACTTCGAAAAGTCAGGCCTTGGATCCAAACTCGAGACCTTTGACTTGGCAGTCCAATGGTCATAATCACTATAATTATTTTTTTATTATTTATTAAACTGCCTCATTAGCTAAGTGGTCCTGAGAGCGACTGCTACGCTAGAGGTCCTGGGTTCGATTCCCAGGTCGAGCAAAGTGTTATTGGGTTTTTCTATGAAATTCCCAGTAGCAGCTCGGAGTTAGGAATTTGTGCCCGGTAATGGCAATAGGCACGCCCCCTATTACATGGGACCTAAACATACCGGCGAACTGTGGGTGTACATTAGTACACCTCTGCCTAACCCTTCGGGGAATACAGTCGTGATGGTATGTTATGTTATTTTTATTACAGTAAACTAACTCTACTGACTGACTGCTACTCAGCCTGAGTACCTCTAATTGTTACGTAAAAGCTTTCTTAATGTATGATTTCTACCAACCGATGCGCGTTGGGACGCACTTTCTACGCGGCAAAAGAAATTGAGGTTCTAATACAGTAAAAATAAAGTTTATATTCCAAAAATAAACGCTGGCCAGCCGTCAAAGAATACGCGCTAAGACGAGTAAATTGCATGCGAATATGTGCGTTTCTCTAGAAACTTTCTGTCGCGAACAACAAAACTGTGGACTAAACTGTCGCCTGCAGTATTTCCGAACCAATACAACCTTCAAAATTTCAAGAAAAGAGCGTACTCCCTTTTAAAAGGCCGGCAACGTACTTGTGATTCCTCTGGTGTTACGGGTATCCATGGGCGGCGGTGATCGCTTACCATCAGGCGATCCGCCTGCTCGTTTGCCCGCTATCCCATAAAAAAAGAATATAGACTTTAATTGCTGTAAATACACCTCAATTTCCCTTACTGTGTAAAAAGAGCGCTACGATGCGCGCCGGTCGGTGGAAATCGTACATTAGCCTAATCTATTTTAAAAACATAAAACATTTCCATAACCTACTTAAAGTTAACACCGAAATTTTAAAACGCACGCGAATTAAACCTTGCTTTAACTACTACATATCTGTTTAAGTTGTAGTTAAGCGAAAAGTTTGGCAATTTTACATTTCTTGGGCGGTAAAACTTTTTTATAGAAATTCAAATATGGCGTCGGTAACGGATGATTTATTAAGAAGTCGCGCCGTTTGGGAATTTTCGCGGTTTGAAAAAATTAAGTTTCGCTAACTTTGTGACCTAAACTGCTGTATAAAGAATGTTGATCGTAAATCTTGGGTTATATAATTTTTATACTTAGTATGAATGAATCTCCGATAAGTTCGCCCCTTATTCTAAACATATCGGCGAACATTAGTACACATCTGTCTAACCCTTTGAGGGATACAAGCGTGGTAGTATGTTATCATGCGAATAAATTTACCTAAAATCATTTGACTGTTTATTTTACAGGTATGTTTGTATATTTTGATTATCAGCTAAAAATAATACAACAACACCATCATCACGTTTGTATTCCATGAAGGTTAGGCAGAGGCGTGCTAATGTACACCCACATTTATTTAGCATGGGACCTAAACATAAATGTGGGTGTATTGTAAGTATAATAATAGGGGAATATTAAACAAATTCCACTCTCCAAAAAAATTTTGCTCGACCTTGGAATCAAAGTCAGGACCTCTAGCATAGCATTCGCGCTCAGTACATAGGTACAACAATAGGTAAATTTCCTATTATGTCCGCAAATTTTTGTTAATGGGTTAATTAAAAGTTAAACACAACACTCCTGGCGGGCAGATTGATGGCCCTTCTATTTGCTCCGTTCCGTCCCTGAGTCCCATAAGAACCTTCTTATGTCTCCCATGGGGACAGTTAAACTGAACTAAATTCTTAACCACAGAATAGTAACTTAACCAGATTTACAGAAACATACTGAATATAGTTATTGCGTTGGTGTCCTCGCCATGGTGTAGTGTGTTGCCTACCCATAACTATGTAACCGGCCTTATTTCGTGTATTGTAATCCTATTAATTGTATTTTTTTATAAATGTCATTTTATAAATTTAAATTATAATTGCTAAAATTAATCTTCATCAAAGTGAAAAACGGTACCAATACCGAAACTTATCACGTTACAGATATCTCCACATCCCTAATTTCCAAATCCGATCAACCCAACTCATTTTATCCCCTAATTAGTACCACATCATTACCCAACACTAGTTGGAACACGCGTAAATTACGCTAAAACGAATAGCCAGGACCAATTAACATGACCAGTGTAATTCTCGATTAAATCACTCGATTCGCGAGCCATACCGACTCGGTATTTATCGAAGCCATTAGTTTGATCGAGATGGAGGACTTGAATTAGCTGTGACGGATGAGTGCCGATCAAATGGCGAGTGTGTGAAGTCCTAGCTATTCTGAAAGGCTGGTCACCATTTATTTGGAGTAAGACTGGCTATTTTACTGAGTAATTGGGGTTTTATTGCGTGTAGTGTGGCGCTCTTCATTTCTTTGGATGAGTAGATCGTAAATCAAATGGTTCATTCTATCATCCAACAGACAATCTCTGCGGTGAACTTTACAAAAATTTAGGTATTATATTAAAAGGATACAAGTTAGAGATGGGATCAATCGAGTTTTAAATATTATACTGGTGTGTGTGTGTGGAATGCGCTTCCCGAGTGGGTCTTCCCCGATAGATATAATCTGGGTGTCTTTAAATCACGAGAGAATCGGTTTCTTCTAGGCAAGCGCGCTCCATCTTAGGTCGCAGTGTCGCTTAACATGAGGCGAACTGGAGATCAAGCGGAAGCCTATCAAGAGTAAAATAAAACGAAAAACGACAACTTATTTACATAACATTTTATACAAATTTATCTTTTTTTAATAATAACAAAAACAGCTATAGTTACTTAGCTTTTTTTTCATATGAAATATCCTGCGTGCAAAATACCAATCTTCCCATAGGGGTAGGCAGAAACTTCTTGAAGAATATTTATGCTGCTCCTGAATAAATGTTATAAGAATTTATGTTGTAGTTCTTAAAGATAGGTATATTTTTTTTATTGTATTTATAATAAATTACATGAGAGTTATCAATTCTCTAACAACTGCAGGCACACTATAATAATACGTTTTCTATTTTGTCTATAATTCGTTGTTTTATGAGTTAACCCTTCAGTGTAGACGCGTGTTGGTTGATTAATTTATTATCAAAAGATTTATACGGTACGTACGAGAAGGGAAAAAAACTCGAGACTTTAAACGATTCTTCTCTCTCGAGAATCTATCATCAAACGAAGTCTCATAGAGCGGGAATAAATCCCGGGAAGTCCCGCAGTTGCATTAGTCAAACCGTATTTTTTAATTGAGAGCGCATCGATTCCCGGTTCCGTTTCCATTGCAACCGTCGACACCATTTGCTTTTATAATTTTGACACACTTCCAATCGGAAACGGTATCAGATCTGTCAATTAAAATTTCAATTTCCATGTCGAGAGGGGAGGGTTCTCCGTGATCAACATTCAGTATAAGTTTTATGTCAATTAAGGATATACATAAAACCCTATTTTACAAGTCATTACGCACGTAAGTGTTCCTCAAATGGAATGGCAGATATGTTCTTAATATATACCTACTCGCAGTTCGCCGGTTCCATGTAGGTAATAGAAGGCATACAAAAATTCAGGATACTACTGAGAATTTCATAGAATAACTCTTTGGTTCGAGTTGAGTCAAGTTATCCATATTATCATTGCTCGTGTAGGCAGGTTCACTGTTTTAATAGTTAAAATTGTCATAACTACAAGAAAGGAGGCTTGCTAATATTATAAATACTGCTTGAAAATTAATAATAATAACATGTGCGCCAGCTGACAGTAGCAATGAATAAATTAATAAGTACCCCAAACAATGATGTGAATTCTATTTTGTATAACGCCTTTTAATAACTTAACAGACAGAAATGTGTTTGCTGGGGAGTTTTTTGCGCCGTTTCTTCTTCCCAGCGAAAACACTAGGAAGCGGTGAAGGGCGGGCGTTTTGGGGGCTGTCTATATTGTAAAAATGACGTTCAAAAAGTACTACCTAGTAGTCTTTATTGAATAAATGATTTTGAATTTGACTTTGACTTTGAGGATCGAACCCAAGGCTCCTATCCTATCAGTTACACTTAATACTACTAGTCTCATCACATCACGGTTAATAAAAATTTAACCATTTTTTAATTCCGAATCCCACTTAAATTGTACTATGTAGGTATTCATTTTAAGGATTGAACAATTTGGAACAATATTTAAATAATCAGACTTATCAATTAGTTTGCTTAAAATGCTTATAGGATGCAAATTTGATTTTTTTTAAGTAGCATCAAAAACGCGGGTTTTTTACTTTTCGATAACCAATATTGAGTACCATGTCTTTATAGTTTGATTAAATTTAAAAAGTTTGAAAACGGTTTTTATTCCTTTTATAATTAATTTACTTTCCAAGGAAAATACGTGTTTCATATATCCACTTGGACTAAGCGGGGCTTGTATAGCAAGAACTGAATTTACTAAACCCTCCACAAACGTACAAATTACCTACAGACACAATGAAAAATCGATTGGTCTTAAGCTCTTGGGCCCATACATGCTTTGTTGAATTAATACCTTACCCAATTAACTTTCTACACATGATACACAGGACCTTATTTGACCTTTAGCAATGTTCTCATAAACTGGCAACATTCTCCTCTTAGGAATACCCTTTGTCTGTTCATATTAACCGGAGTCCACACTACATTGTCAATAAAGCTAGTACACACGCACTGAAACAAAAATATTGTCGTGCACGGCGATGCTATTCAGTATTCAACAAACATTGGAACCACTACGGTGGGACTGAGCGGATATTTCCCGGGATTAGTCGCCGGATCCGAGATCAAACCGATTTTTAATACCATCCGCCGTTTATGTAGAATTTATGTTATTGAATCATATTTTTCAAGGAATGCAGTTTTGTGAATATATATTTTATAGTAGCTTAGAGCGAAATACGATTTTATGTGGCTCATTTGGTATATATATTAAATAGCTACAAAATGTAGGATTCCGGTTACTTTTTCTTAAAAAACTTTGTGGCACATTAGGATTTACTGCTGTACAATAAGTGCGAACACAAGTTTTGACATACCCAGACTCTAAACTAAATATCATGTGTGTCATATATATATATTCATATCGTGCGGGGATTGAATCTATAACTAGTGGCGTAGAACAGTAGAAACCTAGCTATCGCTCAGCCACTATTCCAAAAATGTAATTATTATTAACATTATCACAATTTAATTAAGCCAAAATGTAATAGTTATATAATTTCTGAATTTCTTTTTTTAAATGACTTCACCTTGCTCCAAAATACAACCATTATTCTACGAACTACTAAATAATGTCAAGTATTAGTACCACAGGTCCCGGGATATACAACGCTGGCCGAGCCTATAATTTGTAGGGTCATTGAGGATAGGAGCTGACTGGCGCTGTTTGGCGACGTCACAGCCCTAGATTCGCTGGCTTATTTGACTAGCTTGATTTATGTAGTGATTCGTTTGCTAAGCGAGCGCTAGATTGGTTTCTATTAGCGATAGTGTTTGAGCGCAGTCCACAGAATTGATACGCTGCCGCTGAGGGTTTGTGTAATATTATTTCCTGTTTGGGTTTAATTATCGACTCATACCATGAAGTTCAGCCTTCACAGCATTGAATTGAGACCACGTGATGTGACCTGTTACGTTATCAAACATAATAAATACTACTACTACTACTATCACGCCAATCAATTATTTAGGTCCCAACTGGACGTAAATAAGGACAATTACTACGTTACTACTGATAATTTTATAAAAAAGCCAAAGTGAATTTTCTTAACATGAAAACAGAACCTAGAAACTCTTGCGTAGCAGTCGCGCTAAGAAACACTAGACGAATTTTTAGTCAACTTAGTACGTTATATTATTGTAATGATTATGGAACAGGATTATCGAGCCGTGAACTTTAACCTGGTATTTAAAAATAATGTTTATTGCGTAGGTATAATCGTATAATTTCACGATTAATTTCACGTGGGAGAGCCATGCTTCGGCACGAATGGGCCGGCTCGACCGGAGTGATACCACGGCCTCACAGAAAACCGGCGTGAAACAACGCTTGCGTTTTGTTTCGCCGAGTGAGTTGAGGTTACCGGAGGCCCAAACCCTTTTAAAGACGGGCAACGCACTTGCGACTACTCTGGTGTTGCGGGTGTCCATGGGCGGCGGTTATCGCTTACCATCAGGTGATCCATTTGCTAGTTTGCCCCCCTATCCCATAAAAAAAAAATTCAGTTAAAAGTACATACATATATATTTTCACGCCTGTCTCCCATTGGGGTAGGCAGAGACTATAGATTTCCACTTCGATCCTGGCACACTAGTTTCGCTACATCTACGTTCATTAACCTCCTTAAAAGTAACTACACAAAAACCAACATTAAGTATATTTCTACTATCAACATTTATTCATCAAATAATCCCAATTAGTGACTTAAGTTACCCTTGAATTAAATCGAATTTAAATTTGGTACAATCCAGCCGAATCTAATAACATTAATTTAACATTTCAAATTTATTCAACAAAACATCTCAATTAGTGATTTAGGGCCACTTACACCATCTTCTCAAGATATTTAAATTGTATTTAAACACAATTTTTCATAGAAATTTCGTATTTAAATACCTTTAAAAAGTTGATACTAGTGGGCCTTATCCTTGAATTAAATCAAATGTAAGTTTGGTACAATCAAACGAATCGAATAACAATCATTTACACTGTGACGGAGATGCATAAGTAGGTACCTACGGGTTCCCTCTAATTGTGGTCTCTCACGTCCTCAAGGTGAAGGGTCCTGATGTATTTGGTAGAGGGCATAGGTCCCGTCCGTCGCCGCAATTCATGGCAATCTGATTGCGAATCGGGTGCCCATAAATTTGGTCCGACGGTCCCTAATAGGTGAGGGTTTCGACTTCAAATTGGATCTCTTAATGACAGAATTTTCCAGAAATATTTTCTGTCAAGTGGTGCATTTTTGTTAATGATGAAATGTTTTGTAATGATCTTCACGCGTATCTAAATGATTATTTGTTAAATTTATATATTGAGTCCTACTATAATATTATATATGGGAAAGTACGCAAAACGTATCTTTAATCACTCGGAATTAAAATGAAGTCGAAAATCCTCAATTTTAATCACAATAATATGCATAGTTGTTCTACTTTCCTAGTCAAACTTTTATAAAGTTAAACACTGAAAAATATATTTGATAAAATAAAAAAATAACTAGAAAATACTGAACTGGAAAACGTATTACCGAACGCCAGCTTTTCATGCGCCCAGCCAAGTAAAACTTCAATAAGCCCTAATTCAATTCTAGCCTATTGAAATTCAGGGCACGCGTCACACTTAGGTCGTTGCAATTAAATTGCGAGGAGGCTCCGCTAATTGATTTGGGATACTGCAACTGGCGTACTCTTGCCGATGCTCAGGAAAAACCTTGGGAGTTTATTTTGTTGAATTGAAGGAGAAAGACTGGTAGGTAAGTGGAAGAATTACGAACTATAACTTTGAAGACGTCTTATTAGATATAGATGGGGTTTTATTTGGAGTAAAGTAATACACAATAACAAAAAATCTATACTAATAATAAATAATACTGAAGAGTTTGTTTGTTTATTTGCTTGAACGCGCTAATCTCAGGAACTACTGGTCCGATTTGAAAAAAATCTTTCAGTGTTAGATAGCCCATTTATTGAGAAAGACTATAGGCTATATATCATCACGCTACGCGGACGAAGTCGCGGGCAGAAGCTAGTCTAGGAATAAAACTTACGAAACTTAGCGCAAAGAAATGGTGAGGAAACACCAATCATAAAGTCAAATTATGCTCAAAGTATCTTCCTGTATGAGCCATAAGGAAACTATTAGTTATTATAATATTAAAATAATGTTGCCATAATAAAGACATGCCATTAAAGTAGCACTACGCTGTATCAGTATTAATAAAAGATATTTGACGATCCATAAATGGTTATGAAAACATCTCTCTTCTCGAGGGCTTATTAAACTTGCTCAAGTATGTAGGCAAGTTGTATGGATGTGGAAGAAGCAAAAGAATAGAAATAAGAAGTAGAAGTATGTAAGAATCGTAGCAAGTGGCAGTTTGTAGCTTCTGCCATGCGCTTGTGGGAAAAAGATGTGTGTTTGTAAGCAGCAAAATATTTGGCAATCAAATTTGTGTTGCTATTATGATAAATGATATTTATATCTGGAAATAGATCTTTTAAAAACACTTTTACAAGTCCGTTTCTATTAATTAGATTACGCCGGCATTTCCTTGACTATTAGACAAAAATCGTATATGATGAATTTATTCAATTATGTTAATAAGCTTCCCTGTAATTTTCGATCCAGTTAACACTTTGCTCTTTAGCCTAGTGGTCCTGAGCGGGACTGCTATGCTAGGGGTCCTGGGGTCGAGCAAAAAGTGTTATTGGGTTTTTCTAAGATATTCAAATTTTTATATAATTAGGTTGCCACGATATAACAACAGCGTATGTGTTACAGTCAAAACTAATAACTAGTGAAAACCACTTTTGACTGTTTTTTGCACTTAAAAGTACTTTTGACCAACGTCCTTAGTTAAAAACACTTTTGACTGCGAGAATCACTCAAAAGTGGTTTTGATGATAACATGAAATATGTTTATATTTTTTTTTTTATATATTTCGGTTGGTTTCGTAATTAGTAAGTTTTATTCATAAAGACGGACATGCGATTTGATACATGTCCGCTGTTTATATTGGTTAGGTTAGAACCGTGATCAAACGATGCACGAGCCGAGCGAGCGAAACGAGCGGGGCCGCGGTAGCAGCCGCCGAGTGCCAGAACCGAAATGTAGAATATTTTGCAGTTAAAAGTAGTTTTGACCAACGTTAAAAACGCTTTTGACTGATTTTCGCAGTCAAAAGTGGTTTTGACTGGTTATGAGTTTTGACTGTAACATATATAACATCATTGAATTTAGAAAATGTTACAGTTTGTATTAAGTTATTTTAGTGAAGGAAAAATTCGACTCGCAGGCAGGATTTGAACCTGCGTCTTCTGGCTAGGTACGCCAGACGCTATGACCACTAAGCCACCGCGAGTCCCACCTGCCATGTCGAAATTTGCCTTCACATTCTGAACTTACGTCTTAAAGGTGACGTCAGTTTGTATTGTAATGTTATTTAGAGAAACTGATAACTTACACTTCGACAATTCACTGCAATATATTTGGCTATGTCCAACGGTAGGTATTTAGTAAAGCGCTCAAGATATATGGGCACATCTGTATGCATAGCACGAGACCGTGGACTTTCTAATTGATGTCTCCTCTCAGAGTGAGGAGACCTCGGATTGCTAATAGTTTACAATAATGTAAGGTTCCTGTTAGTAATAGAGACCTACAAGGTCTACCAAAAGAAATTCTCGGAAAGAAACACTGTGTTAACGAACAAGGTAAGATTAAGCGAAGATTATTATTAATAGGACTTCTTTTTCAATTTCTTTTATGTTGCCTATACCCAGCAAAAAGTTGCTGATGACCCATTAATGACAAACGATAACATTAAGAAAGGCCGAGATGATAGAAAAAAGGGTTCAATCAAAGGATCCCGTATTGCCCTCAGGTGGCAAGTTATTAAAATCTATATTTTTCTAATCAATTTAGTACTACTCTACAAGTAGTTTTATAGTATTTTAGTAGTTAGTAGTAGTTTTTCACGTGGGAGAGCCATGCTTCGGCACGAATGGGCCGGCTCGACCGGAGTGATACCACGCCCTCACAGAAAACCGGCGTGAAACAACGCTTGCGTTGTGTTTCGCCGAGTGAGTTGAGGTTACCGGAGGCCCAAACCCTTTTAAAGGCGGGCAGCGCACTTGCGACTCCTCTGGTGTTGCGGGTGTCCATGGGCGGCGGTTATCACTTACCATCAGGTGATCCGTTTGCTCGTTTGCCCCCCTATCCCATAAAAAAAAAAAGTAAATTTCGTAAACTTGGGTGAGTACTTATAATTTAATCTGCACTTTTCACAAATTTAATTCAGCTATATGTTATGGTTGTTCCACGCAGGGTTGCAGTAAAATATCCGAGACGTCAAAAATTAAATAATATGAATACAATGCGAGAAAATCCGTAAATAAGTAGTTTTATTTCTATGTTTAATATTCGCGTAAGTGTAAGAAATCAGTAAGTATAGCAAAAATTCGTGGATCATCTCTAAAATTCAAACTTCTAAAAGAAAAGTAAAAGAGAAACAGCTTTTCTTTCAATGACGTCACTACAAGGCAAAAAAATAGAAATACATTTTTCATAATTAAATCGAAATCAGAACTAGGAAGTTGAGTAATTACACCTTGAATAAAGTGACTGCTGGAGGCTAATGGGCTTTCTTTGACTAATGATCATACTTTTTAATACAGGTCCAGTTAAAATTGGATAGTTAATTTCACCTTTTCAACTGACCAGTCACATTCTTGAAGTATAAAAGTAAACTTGTATTCAATACATTTGTCTGAAGGAACATTGGCGTAATGGTTAAGCGATCATCCACGCCACGGGTCGTGAGTTCAGTACCCACACAAAACAATCTCCGGTATTGTGGGTGCGTTTACAACCCTGTTCTAACACCGAGATCCAGAATACCTTACTTATGTAGTCCATACAAATATTTGCTCCTGCCCGGGACCGAACCTGCAACTCGTAGCGTGTCAGCCGATTGCTAGACCACTACGCCAATCGAAATGTTCACACAATTTCATTCTATTCTTTCAACCCAATATTTTTCTGTTGTTCATTTTGGTGCTATGGTTAAGTTGGTTTTTGTGGCTACGAGACTACGAAGATGCTACGCCGTAGGCCTTTCGTAGCACCTGCTACGAATCATGGTTATTTTTTTTAAATATAGATTGTTCAGTGCTTAGTTATGATATAATTTATTAGGGTTTGCCTTTTCAATAACATCATATCATCATGCCTGTATACCTTGAAGCGTTAGGCAGGGATGTCCTTATTTCATGATCATTACATATGATTGTGTTAAATTTTCTGACAGAAAAAACCAGTAACACTTTCCCTGACATGGAAATGCTTAGTCCAATAAATTAATATATCTAGTAATTTTCTACCAATTTTCGACTAGATGGTTTATAAGTGTCATAAAATATGTTTTACATGTAATTAAAAGATTAAACTTACACACCAGTACAGTAATACAATTGATAAGTTTTGTAGGTGTAACGAATTTAAACTAGGCCTTATTTCGCTTCATAAATTACATTAGAAGATGAGTCAGCAGTTCTAACGTGTTTATAAAATGTATTAAAAGTAGATTTTGAGGACACCTTTTATTAAGGTCATGTATGTAAGAAAATTTATTTATTCGATGTTATTTTTAGTATATTATGTCGAAACGCGTTTAGAAATTTGTAGGTAGCTACTTCATATACATGCTATAGATTATTTAGATGCCATTAACTAGGCTCAAATCCCAAACTCCGAGCTGCTTCCGAGATTTTCATAAAAAAGCCCAATAACACTGCTGGACTCCGCAATCGAACCCAGGACCTCTAGGCCGATGAAGCAGGTTTAGCTTTACATTATAAACATACAATTATTGGAATGACTGGAGGCCCAAACCCTTTTAAAAGGCGCGCTAGTGACTCCTCTGGTGTTGCGGGTGTCTATGGGCGGCAGTGATTGCTTACTATCAGGCGATCCGTCTGTTCGTTTGCCCCCCTATGCCATAAAAAAGAAAGAACGCAGAGGTCTGGAAAAAAATTGTAGACCACACAAATATTTGTGTAAAGTAGGAATCAATTCAGTGCAATGGTCCTTGCCGCTCAAGGTGAGTATTTTAATAGCTACAACATATATGCAATCACAATTCTGCAAGCAATAATTAAGCTGTAACATGAAAAAGTAACGATGTAGGTTTTATTGCTAATTAATTGCTTAAGCACATGCTTGCAGTAAATTATGACCGATGGCTTAAGGGTTCCAGTTAAAATTGAACTTAAACTGCAAATGTGATGTATAACGTCTTGCTAATTGGGGGGATAGAGGGGGGATTATTTAAAAGTTTCAACTCCTCGTTTGATGGATGATGGAAGAGTTGGACGAATTGTAATGTTTCTTGAAGGGCTTTTATAGCGAAGTGAGCATGAAAGATTTATTTTGCATTGTGTTACTGTACTTAAGCTGTCTAGATTTTGTTGCTCACAAAGGCAGCTGCTCAGTGTGAGGTTCCGGGTTCGACTTTCAAATTAAGCCAAGTATTGTAAGGTTTTGTTATAAAATTTGTAAGAAATTGAAATATGGATTCATTCCATTAGGCCCTAAGCACTCCGGTGAACGGTGGATGTAAGATTAGTAACTAACCCTTCGGGGACAACCGTGATAGTATGTTATATAAACATACATACCATCACGCCTGTATTCCCCGAAGGGTTAGGCAGAGGCGTACTAATGTACACCCACAGTTCGCCGGTATGTTTAGGTCCCATGTAATAGGGGGCGAGCCTATTGCCATTAACCGGGCACAAATTCCTAACTCCGAGCTGCTACTGGGAATTTCATAGAAAAACCCAATAACACTTAGCTCGACCTGGGAATCGAACCCAGGACCTCTAGCGTAGCAGTCGCGGTCAGGACCACTTGGCTATTGAGGCAGTTGTTATGTTATGTTATATAAAAAAAAATATAAAATGTAAACAACTCCTTAAAAAATTACATATTGTTATTGAACGGAAAAATAAACACAAAGGCTTGCAAAAGAAAATTGGGTCTAACTTGCATCGTGGGCAAGAAATTTGTCGGATGGATTTTTTCAGAAAATAAAGTCTCTAATGAAGTTTTCAAATCAGCCGTTTTCCGGTTGAATTTTTTCCAGCCGACGCGACGGTCGGATGGTTTGTTTTTATTTAGCCTTACTTCGGCTACAATAGCAACTTTTGGTTTATAAAAGTACGGTGTTGCACGCCTTTTATAAAGGTTTGGGCCTCCGGTATCCTCACTCACTCACTCACTCGGCTTTCTGTGAGGGCTGGTATCAATCCGGTTGAGCCGGCCCATTCGTAAAAATTTATCTATTTACTACTTCTTATTTTTAATGACTACAATTACTGAAGCCTCATAATTTCTTCTAAAGCTAAAAATAAAACTATAAATACCAAAGGATGGTACATTTTTGTTGTCCTATTTCACAAGTAATTTATTTATCAAAAGAACAAAATTATAAATTCAGAATGTGATAATTTCGCCCTGGCGGGTGGGACTCGTATTGGCTTAGTTAGTCATAACATAACCAGAAGACGCAGGTTCGAATCCTACCCTAAGTAGATTTTTTCCTTCATGGCTTTTATGCAATTTAAAATTACAAAAATTAAGTGAAACAGTGGCTTAGTAGTCATAGCGTTTGGTGTATCTAGCTAGAAGACGCAAATTCGAATTCTGCCCGCAAGTCAAACTTCATAATCTTAGCATGGAAAACGCAAGAAAAATACAAAAAGATAATTAAGAGAAACGATAATGTTTCAATATTCCTAATTATCTGCCTCATTAGCCAAGTGGTCCTAAGCGCGACTGCAGCGCTAGAGGTCCTGGGTTCGATTCCCAGGTCGAGCAGTGTTATTGGGTTTTTCTATGAAATTTCCAGTAGCAGCTCGGAGTTAGGAATTAGTGCCCGGTTGATGGCAATAGGCTCGCCCCCTATTACATGGGACCTAAACATACCGGCGAACTGTGGGTGTACATTAGTACGCCTCTGCCTAACCCTTCGGGGAATACAGGCGTGATGGTATGTTATGTTTATTCCTAATTATTTCATTCAACTTTCAACCAACCAATCAAAATACTAGGGTGACAACAAAATGACTTTATTACTATTAGATATCACGTTCAGCGATCGGCACAAGTATTCGCTCGTGTGTGGCCACATCGCATGACGGCAGAATGCAATTAATGCTCAATATCTCTGTTAAGTTGGTAATATCAGGCGAGCCATGCCGATTTCAGTTCGACCTATTTGTGTATTTTTTTTGGAGGTTGGTACAAGAGTGGGGCAGAGAAATAATTAAATATAAACTTTCTAAAACTTGCCTTTTAAATATCTTTTTACTTTGTGGGACCTTTACACTGTTTAATAATTTAGAGGTTGACAAACCCGATTCCAGATATAGATACCTAAAAACAGATTCGAATATGTCAGTCTATAATGTCAGTGTAATCAAACAAAAAGCGAAAAAAGTATAAAAGAAAAAAAATTTTTTTTAGTATTTAACGTAACATAACATACTATCACCTGTATTCCCTGAAGGGTTTGACAGAGGCGTAATAATGATCACCTACAGTTCACCGGTATGTTTAGATGCCATGTAATAGGAGCGAGCCTATTGCCATTCATCATAATCAACCCATTACATTGTCCCACGGCTGGGCACGGGTCTCCTCGGATAATGAGAAGGATTAGGCTATAGTCCACCACGCTGGCCTAATGCGGGTTGGCAGACTTCACAAGCCATCAAGAAAAACTCTCAGGCATGCAGTTTTCCTCACGATGTTTTCCTTCACCGTTTAAGCGCGTGATATTTAACTATTAATACGCACATGACTTCGAAAAGTCAGAGGTGCGTGCCTTGGATTCGAACTCGAGACCTTTGACTTGGCAGTCCAATGGTCATATCACTAGGTTATCACTGCTCTATTGCCATTAACCGGGCACAATTTCCAAACTCCGAGCTGCTACTGGGAATTTCATAGATAAACCCAATAACACTTTGCGCGACCCAGGAATCGCACCCCAAGACCTCTGGCGTAGCAATCGCGCTCTCAACCACTAGGCTAATGGGCCAGTTTTTTAGACCACAAGATAATTAGTACAAGTTAAGGTTATTTTTACATTATAATTGCACCAAGCGCAAAATAATCTGAGCTGCGTTTCGTGAGTCGCCCGCATAGCTCTTTCCGTTCGAATTGAGTTATTTATCTGCTATTTCACTACTTACGAACAGTTTATTGTTGGTCGGCGATAATTTGAACGATTCCGAATTATCGCCATCGACCAAAACGTCGGGAATTATTCGTAAACTATGATTAATTGCTGCTATCGGCGTCGGCATGCGATGTGAATGCATATCGATGCATTTAATGTTGTTGCTATGATATTTTGATGATTTTCGTTACCTCATTACATTACTAACTTGGCTTTTTAGAGCATGGAACTCCTTCTGTGTACATGCGATGCAATGGAAAGCGAATGTGCCTCTTGGGGCAGGGATATGCAAGATCAGGGGACTACAGACCCATACCCCCAGGCCTCAATATAAAGCTCATGGAAGAACTGTTTTAAGAAATGGGAGAGGATGTGGATTAGGTATCTAGGGGAAGCACAAAAGATCCCATTGGATTGAAGTGCACTGAGGGCTTGCTGCCTTGGCCCCAAAAAGATAAGATAACTTGGCTAATCTAAATTTTGAAAACATACCTACACTTATCCTTGACAGATATGTCGCCAGTATGTTTCAAGTTCTCAATTGATAGCAGAAAGTCCAGTGAGTGAGAATAGCGGAGGCTCAAACCCTTTTAAAAGGCAGCCAACAAACTTGCGACTTCTCTGGTGTTGCGGGTATTTATGGGAGGCGATATCGCTTACCATCAGTCGATCCGTCTGGTCATTTTGCTCCCTATGCCATAAAAAATAAGGTCGACTTTATTGCACAGGGTACTTATAACATCATCATCAAATTAATTTATTACATATTAATTTGAGAGTTACTTTGCTTCTCAACCGTGTTGTAATTAATTTGAATATCTATAGCAAAACAAATATTTATTCAAATATTACACAAAAGCGCAGAGCTTCGAAAGCACGTTGAAAAGCAGTGGAAGAAGTTAAAAGCTTGTGAAGGGTTGGCGAAAAATTATTTGGAAAATCACGGCTCACGGCCCGCCTTGACAAATCGCCTGCGGCTGACCCAGGGCTGTCCGCAATGGCCCGTGCTCTTATTTCTGGGACATGAAAGTCTTATGCGGGATTTATGGGACGAGAAATGGCGTCTATTCAAGTTTTTTATCTGTCAAAGTCAAAATTGCGATGGTTAATGGGATTTTATGGAACGAAGGAACTACCCTTACATTTACTTACTTAATATGTATTAAGATCCTGTTAATATTTTGGGAATTATTGTCGATGGTGTGCTATAATTAAATAAATAATTATTATAAAACTAAGTCCCTCACCGCGTTTGTCTGTGTGTTTGCGGTAAACTCAAAAACAACTGAACGGATTTTTATGCGGTTTTCACAAATAGACGCAGTGATTCATGAGGAAGGTTTTAATATATTTATCATCACGTTACATCCCTTTGGAACGGGACAATGCGTGTGAAAATGTGGTCGACTTTCTAAGAAGAAAACTGGGCCCTGAGTCTAATAATTGGTTGTGTGAAAATCGTAATTGAATGACTTCAGAATTGTTGATTTTTGACAGTTTTGCCTTCAAAATCTGTCAGTTCTTCTGTCATTTAGAACCATGGACGACCATTCTGAAGCAATTGAAATGACTTAGGCCCCAGACTACTGATTCCCTTTTAGTAGACATTGCTATAATTATATGACTTTTGTCTCATAATCAAAGCTGTAAAGATCTAGTAACTGGTTATGATTTTTAGGGCCACTTGCACCAACTTCTTAAATGTGTTTAAATCGTATTTAAACAAAAAAAAACTGTGAAAAAGTGTGTTTAAATACAATTTAAGCATATTGAAGAACTTGGTTCAAGTGGGCCTTAGAATACCTAGTTATATTATTTCTATGCATAATATTGAAACCTAAATTTAATGCTGAATGGTTTTATTAAAACATCACCAAAGTAATTTTTGGCGTTGCTAAATCATGAAAACAGACATTGTTTTAATGTCCTCAAAAGGTGTTCTACAAAATTGAAAATGTCCCGACTGTCGCAACCCTACTCGCCTCAGAGCCGACTATTTGTCTGGTTTACGTAGGTTAAAAACCAGCTGCCCCGGTAATTCCCATCCTGGGTCCCGTATAAATAAATTTCACCGTCTTATCCTCGATTAATTAACGTGTGTTATGCTTCAGCCTGTACAAGAGTTTATTATACATATTTTTATTTAAAATTTGGCCTGAAAAGGGATTTAAAACAAGAATTTAGTACTTTCACATTTTGAACACAATAATCAGTGTTCCAATAAAATATATTAGGTACTACAGAATTATGCGTGTATGGACTACCATTCTTAAAACATCGAGACCCCTCCGTGCATCGGAGAGCACGTAAAGCCGTAGTCAGAAGCCCAAAAAAGCCTGACAAACAGTCTGTCGAATATCGGTATTTCCCAGAATTGGGTTACGGAGGTCTGATGGCAGTCGCTCCATGTAAAATGCGGATATTCAGTCGCATCTGGTTAGACTGGAAGCCCACCCAACATAGTTGGGCAAAAGCTCGAGGATGATCACTACAGAATTATTGTAATAGCTTAAATTTTTGTATATTTTTCAAAAGGATTACGTAGTATTTTACTAGGCAAATAGATAACGTGGTATTTATGGCATTATCCACAAAAAATTAGAACTGTCCTGTATAATCTAACAAAACACTATAAGATACGGTACAAAATATGCAAATTTTATTCCAAACCTCCGATTCCTAATCTAACGTTTAGTATTCGATAGGCCAATTGACGGATAACCGACACAGAATCGCAGAAAAAAATCACGACCAACATAGATCGTTGAGATTTACGCGTTCAATAGCGATTTATTAGTCGGCGTACTCATGAATTTGACGCGAAGCTTGTTTTTGTCGCGGTATAAAGTATTGCTGTGACGTCATGCAAAATACGGGCCGGTGCTGCCATCGCCAATTTTTATTGCTCAAAATAAATAAAATTGCATCAATGAAATCTGTTTTCGGCGTTATGGATAGCCATGAGAGAGGTATGAGCATGGCTTATGTATTTTGTTTTTGAATAACACGAAAATTGTTAGAATGAACGCAGTTATGATTCTAATCTAGATATTTAGGCTTTTACCAAAATAATAGCTAACTTTAACCTTTAGTGACTTCAAGGCGCGATTTTTATCGCACAAGTTATACCATCTAGGCTGTATTCTCCGAAGGGTTAGGCAGAGTTATAAGTCATAGCCGTTTTGATTCGGAATCTTCATGGATGTCTATGGCCGGGGAATGTTTACGGAAATTATGGCATGAATGGAAAACAACATCAATAGAATGTATAAGAAGGAGGTTAATGAACATAGATGAAGTAAAAGTGGTGTGCCAGGATCGTAGCAAGTGGAAATCTATAGTCTCTGCCTACCCCAATTGGGAGACAGGCGTGAAAATATGTATGTATGAGATTTGTAGCAGAAAAAAACTTTATGATACGAATTCGTAAGTTCTTTGTGCTTAGCGTACCGTGTAGAGGTATATTACAAGGTGGCGCCAAAATGTCTTTTGCGCCACCTTGTAGTATACCGTATTAGAAACTGCTATAATTTTTGCAAATGGCGGTAAATGACAGTTCTGCTTTGACATTTGTGAAGTAAACAGATACAAAATACCTACACGTCATTAAGACATAAATCGCGTATTCTCTAGTTTTGGTAATTTGTAATGGACGGCAAG
The DNA here is from genome assembly GCA_947256265.1 of Acronicta leporina. Lineage (NCBI taxonomy): Eukaryota > Metazoa > Arthropoda > Insecta > Lepidoptera > Noctuidae > Acronicta > Acronicta leporina. Next base: position 1,971,941 of record OX366524.1, read on the forward strand.
ATCACCAGATTTTACCGTTCCGGACTTCTTTTTGTTGGGTTTCTTGAAGTCACGAGTCTATATCAATAAGCCTCAGACTTTTGAAGCCCTCATAGAGAATATCCGTCAGGAATATGAGGACCAATCACGGGAAGTTCTGACAAGAGTGATGCCCGTAAAAATGCCCGTATCAATTCAGGCAGTGGCGATCCAAAAGAAATTTATTTTTTTCATTTATTAAAGAAAAAACAGTCCTTTGACTGTTTAACATGTTCTTTAACATCGGATGACTACTTTTGCGCTCCTTGTATATCTTCAAAGTAATCATAGGAGACTCACCATCACAGTCAATTGATCTGCAGTGTAATTAATTACGTAACTACCCTTAATGTTTCTCTGTTATCTAAAATCACTCCAAGATAACACAAAATCATCCTTCAGCATAAGATATTACAGTATTAAATTAGAACTGACATAACTTTGGCACTTAAGTCCTGCTGTAGGGTTTAATTACATCTGCTGTAACGCTCTCAGTGTTGAAGATTAACTACTTATGTGTACTACAATTCGCCAATTAGTTGCTATGATAAATTGCCGGATTTCATGAGTTAAGCAATTAGAAACTTGGTAGCGCAAATTAGGAAATATGACTACATGATAGAGTATTGTCTCTGTTCCTACTGATACAGCCTAAAGATAATAGTCATCAGTCAGTCCTACTTGTCTTACCACTTACACTGTAAACAATACTTGTTAATGGAAAATGAATTCTATTCCTAGGCAAAATTGCCTCTTGTGGGGAACGTTTAGAATACATTTTTTCTCTGATGTTCAGATAGGAACAAGATTGCCAGATGTGTGGATATATCTGACTTGGTAGGTGACTAGGTGGCGATCATCCTTATAAATGATAAATTATAATTATTTATTTCAGTAAATCGATCTTTTAAATACATTTCTACAGGTCAATGTTTTACATTTTTGTAACTAGATGGCACCGGTATTTCCTAACTTGCGACCTCTGAGAAGATTCCCCGAAATTGAACCATTCATTTATTAGGGAGCTCAACGACCCTTCTTACGATGACCAGATCAGCGTTACGTGCGAGTTTGTCGTTAAGCACAAATCGGAAGCGTTTGACATATAAATAAATGTAAATCTATACTTCATATATAAAACTTAAGAGTTTGTTTGTTTATTTGTTTGCTTGAACGCGCTAATCTCAGGAACCACTGGTCCGATTTGAAAAATTCTTTCAGTGTTAGATAGCCCTTTTGTTGAGGAAGGCTACAGGCTATTATTAGCTAATTATCATTTCGCTGTTCGTACGAAGTCGCGGGCAGAAGCTAGTAAATACATATAAATAAACGTATAAATGTGCGCTTATGAAGCGGATAGTACAAAAACAATGTGCCTAAATAGAACTGATCCATGACTAAGCATTGCTGTTAATTTGGGTTCTCTCTTAGTTGACTTCATTCTAAATTTGAATATCGCTCACTAATTCAGCATACAACAATCGCAAATATGTATGTAATTTAAAACAAGTCAATTAAACTACTTTTTCTTTCTTTCCAGGCCGAAAAGTGGCTCAATGCTGCTGTACAGCCGCAAGAAGGTCCGCTACAGGCGCGATGGCTATTGTTGGAAGAAGAGAAAAGACGGGAAGACCACCAGAGAAGACCACATGAAGCTCAAGGTCCAAGGGACGGAGGTTAGTGTATAATTAAGTGAATCGATTGCCGTATTGGCTGACCGGAGCTATTGTGTGTTCAATCCCTGCACGAAATAAATATTTTTATGACTTACAAGCACGGATCCGGGTGTTTGTGTATGTAATAATTTGTGTTTGTAAACGCACCCACGATACAGAAGAAATCCTGGTGTGGGCCAATGTTTAAAAATGGATCAGTAAAACCCAAGCAGGGACGACGATTGATTGTTTCAATAATTGTTATCACACTGTCCTCTCATAATGGGTATTTTTCAAAATACGCGAGCATTTTCTATAATATCCTATTAATCATTTGCTCTATATTAACATAGACACACATGAATTCAAAATATCAGTTATCATCAACGTCTATACAAAAATACCATTAATAAAATTCGTTTGTCGGACATGAAACCTTGAGGCCTCACCACAGACAGCATGAGCGATGGCGAAAAGGGAAATTAAAGAAAGCAAAATTGCGGTTCAACTACGAGTCGTATTTTGAAACTAGATTCTGAATGCCTTTCAAAATGAAGCGGTTTTAAGTATCATTTTCTAGAAAAGTCGGTTACTAAAAGTGTTTTGAAATGAGAACTTTTTTTTTTTTTCTATTTATTTATTAAAACAAGAGAAATGTAACATAATTAAATTATAATCATACCACACAAACCATTTTAAGTTTAACCGTGGCATGTTAGTCACAACCACTCGGTACATAATATTCATGTATTTTTGTTGAGGTAATGTCGAATTATAACCTTTTTACAATTTTGTTAATTAATAATATTGTGTATTTCGACAGGTATACTGTTCAGTATACTCAGTACTGCCTTTAAAATTTTGATGGTAAATAGTAGATATTCTAACCCGTTGCCTCACGTGGAAGTGTAGTTACTATTCCTCACTGTCACTCAGATAGGCATCTTGTAATAGGCAAGAAAATATCTGACCTGTTCGATGGTACGACCTCTTGGGGTCTAACTGGCTGGTGACCACCCTTACGTCGGAGTCTGTTGCAAAACACCTTGGTGTATTTCAACTTTTGCGCGTAAGAGCCAGTTCCTCCTTGGTAGCTGAGGCTCTAGCAGTCCGCAGTCCATTGGGGCTCTTAGGTTTCAGCAACGTATCAGCAACTCCTCTAGTATTGGAGGTGTCTATTGACAATGACATAAGGGCTAATTCTATAAGGACTGGTTTTTTTTGTGGGTTGAATATTACTAGTGTTCTTGTTAGCCCCTCGTGCTAAGCTAAATGCTTGTGTTACGAATGGGTTCACGTCGGTAGTGCAATGGGTGGGTTTCGAACCGACAACCACATGACCGCAAGTCCGACGACTTAGCCATTAGGCTACCGCCACTTAATTAATCAAAACGCAACTTGTCTACGTATAGTACCTACGTGGAAAGCTTAAATGTGTCTCTAGTGAAGTTAGCTACGTCAGTTAGCGAAGGTACAGACGAGTACAGAAATTACCAGTATCAATCTCTACTATTATAAAATTATAAAAAAGCTGTGTCTGTACATTGAAATATAAAAAAAAACAGTGGGTTAGGGTATGTAAACATATCCGATCACAAATATGATGTGAATTTTAAATTTTTTGTCCGTTTGTCAGTTTGTTACGGGTTGACTCAAAAACTACTGAATTGATTTCAATTCTGTTATCACTGTTAGACAGTATATGGTGCAACTTAAAAATTGGTGAAGTTAGTATTTCAATTAATTAAACGGCTCCTGAGATACAGTTTTTGATTAAATTATTTTTTGGATTCATTTCTAATCCTAATATAGTTTCTGGTGAGCAAAGCCGCGGGCAAAAGCTAATTGTTTTATAATACTAAGGGATAGATAAATAATAATATGTTATGTAGTTACAATAAAATACTTATATAGTAACTTCTATAAATAGACAAGTCTATCATTTCCTAAACTGTCAAATTACAGCAATTACTTTCACAGTTCTCCTACCAAATACAGAATGTTATACCACCCTAGTTTCAGTTTTTCAGCCTGAAGGGTGAACCTTGAGGGGTGAAAAATGAATATTGTTAAGTAATTACAGCCGTTTCGTGAGCCACCCTCGATTGCTTTTGAACGAAACAACTTTTGTCGGATTTATTTTATGTGTGTTTTGTAGTTTTTCAATTAATTTTATAGAGTTGTTTTTTGAATTTTTTTTGGGGGTTTTGAATTGGGAGATAAATTAAGAAAATAATTTATAGCATTATAGCTTTCTCGTTGCAATGGCAAATTGGTTGCAAGTGCGGTTGTTGTGTGAGAGGTCCTTAGTTCGATGTTCTAGCAGCGTTATTGGGCATTTCTTTAAAAAGTCCTATCTACTACATATTGTTTCAAAATTGGGGATTTTGTCTATTAATGAAAATATGAAAATAAGACATATGGGTGTGCTAATATTCACCTGTATGCCCCATTTATGACCTCTACTTAATTTGTTGTTGACTTGCTCAACTATAAGATTTTGAATAAAAAGCACTCATTTGCTCACATTTATTCTACCCCAAAGCAAATAAACTATAGATTATAATCATAACAAGTACCATTAAGGTCATATTTACTCGATTGTTTCATAAGGGCTTCAGAGTACACAACCCTACGAATCAGAGCTACCAAATTAAAAAACAAACAACACATTCTGGTGTAGGAATGGGACATTACACAGATCACTCGTGAAAAATCATATGGAATACATAGGTACACGATATTTCAGATATTCAAATCATTTGAAACATGTTGTATTTATGGAACAATTCATGAAGAATTAGCTTTTCGCCCGCGGTTTTATACATATTCTCCCGTTCTTAAGGGTGGGTCGTAACGTGATATTTAACAGCTTGAAACCATCTTCTGTTGCTGAAAACCGTTTATCACTAACAGACAGACGGATAGACGTGGCGGGAGATTTTATTTTATATAATGTAAGGGTGATTATACATCTTACAATGTAACACGTATGCTACTAATAAAAACAGTGAATAATAAAATCATTTTACAGCACAATATTCATTAGACACTCGGATTATTCGAATTTATTTCATCGCAAATAAGCGGTCAGCGGGTACGCCAACTTGTATGAATAGAAATTGCAAGCTGGATTTCATCATATATCATCGACTAACGACTGTACCGATTACAATTCGAACAGTTATATAATTCAAGCTATGCAAGCTTGAATGTTATCCTAAAGCAAAGATTGGGCATACCTTGGTAAGACGAAAATCATTGGTCAAACATTGATATACCTTTCTATTTTTTAAGTTTTATATTGTGTAAACAAATTAAATTTTGTATTTTTTGGAATAAATAACATAACATAACATCACGCCTATATTCGTGTGAGGCGTGCTAATGTACACCCACAGTTCGCCGGTATGTTTAGGTCCCATGTAATAGGGGGTGAGCCTATTGCCATTAACTGGGCACAAATTCCAAACTCCGAGCTGCTACTGGGAATTTCATAGAAAATCCAATAACACTTTGCTCGACCTGGGAATCGAATCCAAGACGTAGCAGTCGCACTCAGGAACACAAGGCTAATGAGGCAGTGAAATAACAGTGAAAAATAACCTAATACATACTGTTATATTGAAGTGAATCAAAAGTAGTAGTACCTAATTGCCTCCCTATTGTGGTGTATGCCACATTTATTCGTGGCAATTAGCGTTCGTCCCGTGTTCCGTTTAATTGCACCGTATCCAGTTACTTATTCATCAAGCCATGTCGGATGACTCGGTATTTGTCGATGAGATTTATAGATGATGCTTCCGTTGGCCTATCGGTTATAATTGTGGTCAGCTCAATATTTGGTTAGGCGCGGCAATCTATGCGTTATTATTTGAATGGAAACGTGTATTTCGACCCTTGCTTAGTTAGGAATTGCATTTTTCGGGTGCTCGTATGTCCTACTAATATTATAAATGCGAAAGTTTGTGAGGATGGATGGATGGATGGATAGATGTTTGTTACTCTTTCACGCCAGAACGGCTGAACGGATCTGGATAAAATTTGGCATAGAGATAGATTATAGTCTGGAATAACACATGGGCTACTTTTTATCTGAAGTCCACGCAGACGAAGTCGCGGGCAGAAGCTAGTCATAGATAAATATGATTTTTTGGTAAATAACTTAACTTCTTTATAGACAGCCAATAATTGTAGCCTGTGGGGGAACATTTTGCCCAGTAGTATATGTTTGTGGAGAGGATGACGCGTGGAGCCCCTCCAACCAATAGGAGTATCCTCCGACCAGGCGGGTGTTTTGCCTGGTGCGCCAGAATTACGTAGAAAAACTAATAGCTAAAGATAAAATAATAGCTCAGAGTAGAGAGAGAGTTTGGAATTTCTACCTAGTTAATGGCAATAAGCTCGCCCCTGTCACATGGGACCGAAATATACCAGCTAACTGTGGGTGTAAATTAGTACGTCTCTGCCTAACCCTTCGGGGAATACAGGCGTGATAGTATGTTACGGTATGGTAACCTAATAAAACTGCTAATATAGTGTGACAGGTGACTTATCTATGTAGTTTAGCATTACAACATAATCTTCAAAGACTAAACTAGTCCTGCCCAGGTATACCCAGCAATGGCCTAGTGCTTTTTGCCCATAAACTAGTGACAGTCTTGCGTGCCTGCTTTGTCTGCGGTGCAAGTTATAGACTGATAATTAAATCGGTTTCTTCTAGGGAAGCGCACTTCATCGTAGATCGCTGTGTCGCTTAACATCAAGCGAATTGGCGGGCAAGCGTAGACATATCTATATCTATACTAATATATAAAGCTGAAGAGTTTGTTTGTTTGTTTGCTTGCTTGAACGTGCTAATCTCAGGAACGACAGGTCCGATTTGAAAAAATTTTTCAGTGTTAGATAGCCCATTTATTGAGGAAGGCTATAGGCTATAATATCATCACGCAACGCGGAAGAAGTCGCGGGCACAAGCTAGTAATATATAAAGCTGAAGAGTTTGTTTGTTTGCTTGAACGCGCTAATCTCAGGAACTACTGCTCCGATTTGAAAAATTCTTTCATTGTTATCTAGCCCATTTATGGAGGAAGGCTATAGGCTATAATGATTCCGTCCGGACGAAGTTGCGGGCAGAAGCTAGTAAGGAATATAAAAAAAAATATTATGAAAACCTTTAATGTTGTACTCGTAAGTATAAATGAGACTGTTCAAAAATATGGGTGTATTGTCCCTGTAGTTAAAATAATGAACAGATTTTTTAAATTCATGCTTTGCTCTAAACATTTTTGTGTTTAATTTTGTATTACATTTGAACAGAGATAAAGTGATGACCCTATTATATATATTCTAAGACATGCAATTTAACTTCATACATTTTAAATATAACTATGACGTGTAATAAGTTTTTATAAACGGTTATTAAAATTTTATGTTTAAACCAAAAATATACTTCACTGCTTGCATGTTTGTAATCAACGTTATATATGCTTTAAAATGTAACCACAAAACATTATGGGCTGAATTTTGCGAAAAAACTTTCATACTACACAGTAAAAAAAAGAAAATACGTGTATAAGATCTTACCTTAATTACTTCGTCAAAACCTCAACTCGACATTCTTAAATCCAAACTCATATTCAAGAACACTTTTCAAATAATTTTAAGTAGGAAAGTTGACAAGGCCGCTCGCCGCTAATGACTTAAACCGCCGCCCGTTGGCACCGTTCCAAGATGGCTACGGCTACAAAACACTATGCCATGGCCCGAGATATCATTGCAAGAATAAGTCCAGTTTAACCCGTGAATTAGTGTTTATTGGGTTTTAAAAGCGTTCGGTAAACTCGCTGGTATGCAAATTAACTATAGTTTAGATTATAAAATACTGACGAAGAAGTGGCTTAATAGGTACATTTGTTTTAGTTAGTTCATTACGAAATAAGTTCTCACAGACACTGTAGTCTTAGCATCATCAACCCATATACTGTCCCACTGCTGGGCACGGGTCTCCTCTCAGAATGACAACACCATTCACAATGACAACACAACAACGTACCAACTTGTACCAAAAAAAAAAAAAAAACTTGTCTAACCAACATACCATCGCATACCATCACGCCTGTATTCCCCGAAGGGTTAGGCAGAGGCGTACTACATCCACAGTTCGCCGGTATATTTAGGTCCCATGTAATAGGGGGCGAGGCTATTGCCTTTAACCGGGCACAAATTCCTAACTCTGAGCTGCTACTGGGAATTTCATAGAAAAACCCAATAACACTTTACTCGACCTGGGAATCGAACCCAGGACCTCTAGCGTAGCAGTCGCGCTCAGGAACACGTGACTAACGAGGCAGTTAGTAGTCTAACCAACATTTATAATCTATATATATAAAAGAAAGTCGTGTTAGTTACTCCATTTATAGCTCAAGAACGGCTGAACCGATTTGGCTGAAAATTGGTGGAGAGGTAGCTTAGAACCAGGAGACGGACATAGGACTTTTTATCCCGTTCCCGTGGGATATGATGACAGACCGAATTCCACGGGGGCGAAACCGCGGGCAGAATCCCGTTCCCGTGGGATGTGATAACAGACCGGACCAAATTCCACGGGGGCGAAGCCGCGGGCAGAAGCTAGTTTTTTATATAAATTTTTGGTACGGTCTTTGGAACGGCGAATTAAAATATAAATAAAAAAGGGAATGAATGAACAATATGTTAAAATAAAACTCAGTCTATCGCTTAACATGTACAATGCTTCGGCAAATTCATCGCGTTTCATTCCAGTTCATTACCTTATATACACGACGGACGATTTTCTTTAATACATAACTATTATATTTTCGGTGATAACATTATTGAGGAAAAAATTGGAACACTGAGCTGTTTTTAGTAATGGAATGGAATTTTGGGTACAATTGTTGCATTTTACTAATGTAATTTCTAATGTAGAAAGACGATAGAATTAATAAATAATGATTAACGCACCTTTGATAAAACCCTCGAAAAAGTAGCCTTTAGAAACACACATAAGATCTGTCTTCACCTTGTCTTTAGAATGTTTACAACACATGAAAAATAGTGATATTGAAATTGAAACTACTTTTTACATTTTATCGCGGTATATTGATATTATTTAGTTCCCTACGTTGCCTTGTAGTTTTTGCAAACTGCAAGACGAAGAAGAAAGGATACGGTGAGCTCGTTCTGCGTGAATCGGATCGCTAATAATTAACAAAAATATAAGGTAGCTGTTAGTAATTTTAACATCAAGACGTCCAACACCTCAGTCTGCCCGTGACCATGGATGCTGTAAAGGATCCGAAACGTCGGGAACTAAATAATATCAATATACCGTGATAAAATCCGTAAAAAGTAGTTTCATTTCAATGTCTAATATTCGCGTAAGTGTCAGAAATCAATAGTGATGTTCTTAGGTAAATACGTAATTATTTTCGTACAAAACTGTCCCTTTCAATTGAGTTGTTGTCGTAACAAATTATGTAGTTGAGTTGAGTTCAGTTATTCTTGTTAGGCCTTAAGGAGTCAGTTTTCGTGCCAAGCGCTCACAATCCAAGTCGCACGAGCCAGGTGGTGCCATAAACATTATTTTCTGCTGAACGAGTATTATTATGACCAGTTTAAGTTAATTTTGTAAATTCTCGTGTCACGATTAATTAGCCTTTTATATTTTTTTTCCACAAAATTTTTAACACCTCACGTGAAAAGTAAGTGACATTTAAATTAAAAATTTAAAGCAAACATTCTTCAAACAAATTTACATACTCACTGAATATTAACGATCAGATGTGAAGGCATTAATATAGTAGATTAACAAGGCGAACCCCTTTGCATAATTCCGAATTAACTATCAAAAATTATTTACTGCACCAAAATTTATTTAATATAAACTTATTCTTATCAACTTTAAAATACGGCTTAAAATTGTGTGCTTAAAATTCAAAAGTAAACTTGCAAGGCCGCATGCGACGCGCTGTTTTACGTATTGTTTATTCGACCACAAGGCTGGGGACAGACACGCAAAACGGCCCATCTGGTCTGGACTGGCCTTTGTATATAGGCCATTATTTCCCCCAACATTTGTGTGCGCGAGGCTTTATAGTGAACTGGAGATTTTTTGTGGATGTTAAACGCATCGTACGAAGAATGTTTGTGGGTTCATTGTTTCTAAAAACTCTTTTTAAATTTAAATTACGGGTAGGTTTTTTATATATTAGTTCTGTTAAAAGAGAAGATTAAATACACTACAATGTTACGAAAAAAAATATTTAAAGTGACATTTACCACAACGCACACAATTTAAATTATTGCCTCAACGAAAATAAAAAACCCAAGTCTCGCAACTCAGTCCTTCTATTGTAAAAAGTTGTGAGATCCATGTAATACCAAGTCGGTGTCACTATTAAAAATCTTTTACGTTTTATATAAATAGATTAACTTGGCAGTCGCACTTAACAATCTAATTTATGTAATATAAGATGTATTACTTGTGTGCTACATTGTGTTTCCATGCCCCCAGATAGGATTTTGTTTCTTGTTACTCGTATAATGAAAGTATAACTACTTTAGGACACTGACGTTGAGAGATTTTTTTTCACCTTACTAGTCGCAGCAGAAATTATGATAAACTAGCTTCTGCCCGGGGCTTCGCCCCCGTGGAATTTGGTCTGTCATCACATCCCACGGTATCGGGATAAAAAGTCCGTCTCCTGGTTCTAAGCTACCTCTCCATCAATTTTCAGCCAAATCGGTTCAGCCGTTCTTAAGTTATAAATAGTATAGGTAACTAACACGACTTTCTTTTATATATATAAGATGATACATCAAATATTGATTTAAAAAACTACCTATTATTGAAGGGTTATACTATTATAACATAACGATATGACTTTGAATCCATGATCTTGATCTTTATCTTTTCGCAGTCATCTATGTATTAATACATTAATTATTGCTCGCTTAAACGGTGATGCATGGCATACAGAGTCTGCCAACCCACAGTAAGACAGTGTGGTGTGGTGAACTGTAGCCTGAGTCTTCTCACTTTGAGGAGACCCGTACTCACCAGTTGGACAGTCAATGGATTGATGAAGTTGAATCTACTTTTAACACTTAAAAATCATCACAAAAAATAACCTTCAATTCAGCCCAAAAAGTTCCTTATTCAACAGACCCTTTCAATTCAATTTTACGAGCACATAAAAGCGATGTTCCACATAAAAACAAATCAATCGCTCTTCTGCCAGTCCACGTTTGTTTTGGTGGTACAAGTAGTGGGTACTGGCGCTCGGCCAGCTCACCTTATAACGAATGTTCTTACATTGTCGGGTGGTAGCTGTAAAAATTTGATCATGCTTATTATGGGCTATATTCCCCCTAACCTGGGGTGTTTACCTGAATGAGTTTTTTATGTTGATCTTGAATGGAGAAAGGTAATAACAGCTCTTCACTCTGTGTTTTAGTTGCGAAATTTTTGTTCATGTTTCCTTGTATTTATTGTATCTTTTGAAACATGTTCACCTTATAATTCAGTTTTTAATGGAACCGGATTCCTATATAATAACATTTAATAAATTGTAAACCTGTATTATAATAATGGTCTTTAAATAAGGATATGAGTAGGAGTACCTACTCATAATATCCTATCATATATCCTATATATCAGTTTTCAACCACAGGCTGTAGCCTGTAGTAGTAGCCTGAGTGGCTGAAAATAGATTGAAATCAAAATTATATACTTTGTAATTTTATTGATTATGTATGAATGTATTTATTCTGTTTTGATATATTTATTATCTATGTTTCATTGAGTACTTGTATTATTTTTTATGTAATTTTCATAACATACATAAATTTTATCACCCCTGTATTCCCCGAAGGGTTAGGCAACGGCGTATACTAAATAACACCCACAGTTCACCGGTATGTCCCATGTAAAAGGGGGTGAGCCTATTGGCATTAACCGGGCACAAATTCCAAACTTTAATCTGCTACTAGGAATTTCATAGAAAACCCAATAACACTGCTCGAACTGGGAGTCGAACCCAGGACCTCTAGCACAGCAGTCGCAGTCGTCAGGACCAGACTATAGAGGCAACACTTCATAAATTTCAAACCAGTGCCGTACTCAAGCGCAAATTACACACATAATAATTATACGCTCTGTGTATTCCGCGACAGACCAAATGCGCCAAAAGCCACTCTAATTCTAAGCATAAGCGTAGTTACTCATATTAAACTAATAAATCTTCATTTTACTGTCCCACTGCTGAGCACGGGACTCCATTCAGACGAGAGCGATTAGGCTATGGTCAACTACACTGGCCTAATGCGGGTTGGTAGACTTCATACACATTTTTTTCATTTCCATAGATATATATCTTTAAAAGTGATGGTACCTAAATGTTACTCTGTGTTTGAATGAGTTTTTAATTTGGCTTGAAGTATTGACCCACAAACATTCCATAGTTTGTGTATATCATAAAACTAAGCACATAGAAAACTATTCCGCATAATATTTCTAAAAGCAGTTTCACGCTAATTCCATTTGACGGACGACTTCACATCAATTCGACATGTTGAACTTTTTAATTCGTCCAATATACGAATGCATTCAACGAAAAGTGCACTTGGATAAACTGAGCGGCACCGATTCCCGTAGATTGATCCAAAACTGGATTTAGCCGGTTACAGCCAGACGGTTCTGGAAACGTCTAGTTTTCGCCAGTAAAATTTTAAGCAGAGATTTGTCATGTTTTATTTTATTTAAAGTTTTGCGTTTTCCGTATTGGCGTTAAATTAAATTTTGTTCAAATATCAAAGAAAATTGTGTACTATTACAAAATTTATTGTTTCTTGAGCATCATATTTAGTGATTTGGTAGTTTATACGTTCGGAAAGGTGATACTTGCGGTGGCTTAGCGTTCATAGCGTCTGGTGTATCTTACCAGAAGACGCAGGTATCAGTGGCGTTTAAGCGTAAGCCTATCAATAATAAAAAATAAAAAAAGGTTCGAGTCCTTAGCAACATGTCACAAAACATTCCAAGGATTCAAACACGAAATAAAACATACATTTCCAAATCTAGAACTTCAAACAATAGATATTTATGTCCCGACGTTTGTCTAGAGATTTAGATTAGGTATATTACCTCCACGTCGATACCTCTGATATGGCATGGATTCGGCAGCGATCGTAAAAGTCTAATTCACTCACGAGCAGTCTTCGTGCGGATATTACGTGGTGGTCCAAGGTAAAAGCAGAAGCGGCTTGCGTTAAACCTGATATTGATAAGGTGTTTTTATCTGACTTCAATAAAATCAACCCCTTATTCTGTCCACCTCGCTCCTGGATACGGGGCTCCTCTCAGAAGGAGAAAGATTAGCCTGTAGTCCACCGTGCTGGCCTAATGCGGGGTTGCCAGACTTCGCGTGCCGTCCAGAAAATCTCTCAGGCATGCAGGTTTCCTCACCATGTTTCCCTTCACCGTATAAGCGCGTGATAATTACTATTTATATGCATATGACTTCAAAAAGTCAGAGGTGCGTGCCTTGGATTAGAACTCAACTTTGTCTTGGCAAACCAGTTTGCCAACCAGTTTTTAACTTTTCAAGTCAAGTCAATAAAAAGATTACTAATTCGGTTGTATTTTGTTGACTCCTGCATAATTACTCCGATATTTATCAGCTGATTTGAATAATTTTAATATTTAAACTCAAAAACTGCGTGAGGTAAAGCCTTTTTAAATTAATAAACGCATTAATTGATGTGTTATTTATATGATAATTGTAGGTAGCTTTTCCTCGGAGAAATTATTTTTTATTAGCTTATTTAAGGCTGATAAACTGTCACAACATTCAGGTTGAGTTGGGAACAAAGAAAGAAAACTTTTATATTTGCCATAGACAAGATATACTATAATAACTTACGGCACGATGTAAATAAAAAAGTAAAAAACAACAGAAATTTAAAAAATAACTGATTTTTGACGTTCCAGCTCAGCATGTGGCAGAATAACATCTGACGCTCCCGGTTGGTTCACAAACTATAGCAGTATTTATATTAGAATTCGCTCGCCTCTCGTGCCTGACGCCACATTGCCGCGAGTCCGGATATCCCCTCCGAAAAACCCACTACAGAGCCGGTTATTGGCTCGAATGGTCTCGCAAAAATACGATTCGCCAATATAGCCACCGATTTAGATCTGAATGCCCATTCTGTAGGCCCGACCGCCGCGGCCCGGATATTTGATTGAGGCCACATTGAGGCCGAGTTGCCGATGATGAATTGGTGATGACCTCATTGGATAATACCTATACATGTTTTTGGTCTGAGTAGGTAATTTCTAATGTAAAAGTTAATAGTGTCAGTAATTTTATAATGTTGAATTATAGATTGATCTATTAATTCGAATGAATCATGTTTTGTGGTGACAAAAGATTAATACCGTTTAGCTTTTTTGAGCTGTGGGTCACATCTGCGTAACCCTACGAGCAATATAGGCGTGATGGTATGGTAATTAAGGCTAAAATTACATAACCGCTTTACTAAAAACAACTTTTATATTTTGAATTATCAGATAGAGTGTGGATAGAGCTTTATGCTATGTTATGGTGTTATTTAGTAGTATGTTAAACAACTTACTAAGTAAAAAAAAGTCCTATAATTTTTATGTTACAAACATTTCAGGATTATTTTTCCTTAAACAAATATATTTCCAGCTAATTTAAAATTGCGAACATCGTAAATGTTACTAAAAATTCCACATATAAGCTGTAAATATAAGCTGGAATATTCTGAAAATCTGGCCGGGGACTCGTTTTTATATGTCGTAAATAAAAATGGTAGGAAAGCAGCGGTATTAGTACAACGACGGCAAGTGATCGCTACGCCGCGCGAGTCGCCACGTACGGCGCGCAAGGAATGCTGAATAATACATTTTGCACAACTGTGACCGTTGAGTGGGGCTATCTAGGGCTTAAAGGATAAGCTGAAGCGGGAGCGATTTTCTTTGCTTTAAATCCGTGTTTTTGCATTTGGATTATTTTGTGACTTTCATTAACCGACGTTTTATAGAAATATTTAATACTAGCTTTTTATATTATATTGGGATTAGAAATGGATACAAAAATAATTTAACCAAAAACCAACAGTGATAATCTCTTCCTTGTATAGGTCATACATCGGCCAGGTCAAGCTGTACCTCAGCATTCGTTGAATTAATTAAGATAAGAAGTCTACCATTTTTTAAGTTTGAGCATATAATTTCTAACAGTAATAACAAAGTTAAAATCTATTTAGTTGTTTTTGCACGAAGCACAAACAGACAAGAATTTTAAAAATTACATTATTGGATTCGGAGACGTTTATCGGAGACGGAGACGTTTATATACCCTAACCCACTTGTTTTTTTATATCTTCAATGTACAGACACAGCTTTTTTACGATTCTATGATAGTAGTGACTGCATACTGCTATATCTGTCCAGTTTCGTAGTTCAACATACTTGAGTCATAAGTTCTTATGTTGCCTGCAAAGTATTTAAAAAGAATATTACACACATGGAAGTTGGTAATATACTGGTCATATTTTGACCTTACAACGAAATTTGACTCTATTATCATGTAGTTTGCAAAGATTTGAAGCACTTATAAAAGTTTATACTTCAATAATTTAGAATAAATTAATAAAAAGATCATTTATCTAATAGCCAGCTATTTTATTTTTCATAAACACATATTTTTGTTTAATAAATAAACAATGAGAAATATGATTGATTGTCCGCTTCCGCTCATGACTAGCGCCACACAAGTGCACAGAGAGGCTTTCCTAGTGAACGAAGTTAGTTCAGGTGCCAATTCTAGGTCGAGCTTGGTTAGGCTTGTTTTACTACCCCCTATGTGCAATGCTTTTTCAGAGATCACCAACGAAATTTTGATGTGAAAACGAAGCTTACTCTATATAATATAGTAGGTAAAGTGATCGATTTTTATACCTACACATCTCTTGATGCGATATTTATAATTATTTAGTTATCTTCGAAAACGTGCTACTGTTCATTTTTTTTTTTTTTATGTGGTAGCAGGCAAACGAGCAGACGGATCGCCTGATGGTAAGCGATCACCGCCGCCCATGGACACCCGCAACACCAGAGGATATATATTACCCTGTAACTGTCTGTCTGTTGTCTGAGTCTGTCATAGTCCAATTTATTTATCTGTATTATTGGGGTTTTCTATAACTTTTACCACCGCAGCTCGTTTGATTATGTACCTTTATCGTAGCAACTTAAGGCTCACTTTCTATTATCTGAGACTTGTATTATATATATACTTGTGTACCTAGGTCCCTCTCTGCCTATCCTTTACAGGAATATAGGGATGCCAGTGTTTTATATATTATTAAAAAAGAATACAAGAGTTTATTAACGTGCAAGTATTTTTTTTTATGAATAAATGAAACGATAAATGTCTAAGTAGATACACATCAAACTGCATAATTTTCAGCAACTATTTCAAACAAAGTTGTAAGTTTAATATTAGTTTAATAGATTATTCTAATTGATTAATAATTTTGATATATTTAAAATGAATGCAAGTTAATTGAGTAATGTGCTTACGCATACATTACAGATTAAATGAAAACGCGCTTCCGAATTTCTTAAATTTTAAAAGGAAAAAGCCCCAAGTTTTATATTATTGATAATGGCGTGCTTAAAGATCGTGACACACATTTTCACGAATATAATGGATATCATTATGAGGGTAATTTTCTTCCGCTGATCTGGGGGAGTGTAAGAGAAAAACAGAATAAATTAGTTCTTTACGATGTTTTGTTGGCTAAGGGATGAGTAAGATGAAACTTTTGGACTATTAAGTAAATTGAAGCGTGTTGTGGAACAATTGTGTTTGCGAATCTCATGGGACCAGATTGAGAAAATTTACTGACGGAATTAATTTTAATTTTTAAGTTATTTATTTCCCACTAGCTGACCCGGCGAACTACGTAGGTACCGCATCAGAAAAACTTTTATTTTCATATTTACTCACCTTTAAAACCTTCCCTGGACTTCCACAAACATTTCACAATCAAAATCAGCTAAATCGGCTCAGCCGTTCTTGAGTTTTAACGAGACTAACGAACAGCAATTGATTTTTGTATATATAGATAGATGATACAGTTATGTACGATTCACAGTGGTTTCTGCACTAAGTTTGGGGCGTATAGCAGAAACCAATAAATAAGCTGTTCTGAGCTGCTATTGAGAACTTTATAAAAAAATCCAATAACACTGATTGACCTGGGTATCGAACCCAAGACCTCTTGCTCAGCAGGAGCACTGACGAATATCCCCGAATATTACTCATTACGAATTGTTTTTGTTTTCAGTGTATCTACGGCTGTTATGTACACTCAGCCATCTTGCCGACGTTTCACCGAAGATGCTACTGGCTTCTACAGGTATGTGTTATCACATTCTTTATTAATTTGGCCATAATTTTATTTAAAGTTAAAAGAAAGAAAGAAAATAAAGTTAAGAAAATTTGCGGGAATTTCTATCCAACATGTTTCTTATTTAACGGTTGTCATACGAACATCTATGACAGTTTTTGGTGGTAGTCGGAAGTCCGAAAAGCTTGACAGCTAGTCTATCCTCCGAATATCGGTATTGCCCAGAAATGGATTGCGGACTCGGAGGTCTGATGGCAGTCGCTTCTAATAAAATACTGTTATTCAGCCGCATCTGGGTACACTGGAAGCCGACCCCAATATAGTAAGGAAAAGGCTTGGAAGAGAAGGAGGAGGATATTTTATTTAAAGTTAGAGCCTCAGCAATACACCTAAGGTGCCTAAATTCCCTATGTAAATACATTGATGCGACCCCTTTCGTCTGAGCACGCTTGGCCCGTATGTGCACGGGTCGCACGTTGAGACGTCTTTCTATCGCTCCATACATAGTATTCCTACATCCCCTTGATAATATCCTCTCAATCGGCAGTAACGACACTCTAGGGAATAATTGAGACAGTCCATTTGTGGCTGTCACCACATATTGGTAAGGGATATTAATCCGAATAACCTTATACCTACAATAAAATGGCTACTATTATTAAGATATTTATTTTTCTCGTGGGAGAGCCATGTTTCGGCTCGACCGGAGTGATACCACGGCCTCACAGAAAACCGGCGTGAATCAACACTTACGTTGTGTGTCACCCAAACCCTTTTAAGAGGCGTGCAAAGAACTTGCGACTCCTCTGTTAACCCCTCGTGCTAAGCTAAAATGCTTGTGTTACGAATGGGTTCACGACGGTAGTGCAGTGCTAATGTGACACTGCGATCTACGATGGAGCGCGCTTGCCTAGAAGAAACCGATTCACTGGCGATTTAAAGACACCCCATTCACAAATAATAAATAAAGGCATTCCAGATTTTAGCGGTATTCATAATAAAAGTGGACTTAAGCTTAAGCGTTTCGTTCGGGTTTTTGAAATGTCCGTCATGGATCGATGTCGTTTTTTCGTGTTTCTGGCCTCGCGATAGATTAAAAAATCTGATAAGCTAGTTACTTTATGGCGATGTTCCAGACCTGGCATCTCGTAAGACGCGGGAAAATACCAGAGTTTCACGATAAAGTCGTGAAAATCTCAATTTTTGAAGTCGGTTAAAATGCAATATGAAATTAAAAAATTAAAGGCACAAACAGAAAGTACCTCGAAGTTTTAAAAGATGAAGAAATGTACAGGCATTTCTTAGATTCAAGTTGGAAGTCGGATAGAAATATATATACGGTAATCTTTCGTCGCTGAAAACATTTTTCATGCTGCTGAAATATGAGATTTCGAAATACGCTTCTTTGATATCCCCGCTATTGATGAAACCGCGAATTGGAGCCGTTTTCAATATTACTGAAATATTTTCAGCTGCTGTAATATTAATAGGTTCTCTTCAGGTTATGAAAACTACTAAAAACTTTGGTAACTTTTAATTTATATACTATCGCTTTCTATGAAAGCTCACAGGCGGCTTGCCTTTTCCCGACTTTTCAACAATTTGTACCTACACTTAAACCTTCCTCATAAATCCCTCTGTCTATTGGTGAAAATCTCATGAAAATTCATTCAGTAATTTTGAGACAAACGGGGTTTGACCGGGGTTTCACAGGCGGAACT
The DNA here is from genome assembly GCA_947256265.1 of Acronicta leporina. Taxonomy (NCBI): domain Eukaryota; kingdom Metazoa; phylum Arthropoda; class Insecta; order Lepidoptera; family Noctuidae; genus Acronicta; species Acronicta leporina. The sequence goes on from OX366524.1 coordinate 1,990,803, forward strand.
TAAATCCCTACTAATATTATAAATGCGAAAGTAACTCTGTCTGTCTGTCTGTCTGTTACGCTTTCCCGCTTAAACCTCTCAGCCGATTTTGATGAAATTTGGCACAGACAATCTTTAGACCCTGAGAAAGGACATAGGCTATATATCATCACGCTACGCGGACGAAGTCGCGGGCAGAAGCTAGTTTATAATAATAATTATGTAAAGTTATATCAATCCCTACTAATATTATAAATGCGAAAGTAACTCTGTCTGTCTGTTACGCTTTCCCGCTTAAACCTCTCAACCGATTTTGATGAAATTTGGCACAGACAATCTTTAGGCCCTGAGAAAGGACATAGGCTATATATCATCACGCTACGCGGATGAAGTCGCGGGCAGAAGCTAGTAATTGATAACTTGACTCTTTAGAATAATATTCGTCAAAAATTTAAGTTCTCTCAATATTGCACATAAAATAATGAATAGTTTTGTGTTTGGCACTGTTTGAGCTGGCCGTGATAGGGTCGACGATTTAACACCGTTGCCTAGAAGTAAGCTGGGTACTTATTCATTTGTGAATCAAAGTAAAATGTCACAGTTTAGCTTCAAACCCAGTGGAAGTACCACACCACATAAAAGAAATATATGAGATACCACCTTAACGAAAGAGGCTGTCACAAAGACTTCTGAGAGCCTCATTAGGTCTTATGTTCTGTACTTGTACCTAAATAAAGAAATGTAGCTTACTAGCAAGAAGAACAATTCTAGCTTTAGATAACGACTTTCATGCCTAGACGTCTAAAAATAAAATTTTGATTACAAAAAAACTTTGACATGGATTCTGCTGACGTAATTTCGCTTATAAAACTACAAGAGTTGAAATGAGCTTAGTATACTTACAGTAAAACTGTTCTTATATAAATGGGTAATACGATTTAAAATGGGATGCGAAAATTGCTTACTAGTTTTCGAATTCTGGTTTGAATTCAAGTCGAGTACACAGTTTGGATGTGTAATAGTGACGATAAAAAATCTATTGAATAGAAAAAGCTATCTGCAAGATGAAAAGAAAAAACAAAGCAATAATCCTTCTAATATTAACACGTCAGGAGGTCTGAACGGATCTGGATAAAGGTTGGCACAGAGATAGATTATGCAGGCATACTTTTTATGCAGGTGAGGGGCTCGTGGCTAAGTAATAACTAAGCTGATCAACTGATCTGCACGGTTAAGCTACGCTCGCTGCGGTCAATGTGTGGATGGGTCGCAATTCTTAACACATGCGTAAACAGCACGTAAAGCCGTCGGTCCCGGTTGTCATATGGACATCTTTGACAATTGTTAGTGGTAGTCAGAAGCCCAAAAAAAGCTTGACAACCAGTCTATCCTCCGAATATCGGTATTGCCCAGAAAAGGGTTTTGGAGGTCTGATGGCAGACGCTTCGTGTAAAATGCTGATATTCAGCCGCATATGGTTACACTGGAAGCCGACCCCAACATAGGCTCGGAGGATAATGACTTTTTATGGTCGACCCCAATTTTGAAGCTAAGGTAAAAGCTAGTGCTATGCTATATAATTATGACAAGACAACCTATCTCTTTCAAACACACACACATAGACACACTGTGAATTATAAAGTCTGAGACAGTTACCTATATTACGAAGCATTAATGCAATATTACATCGAGGCGATTAACTGAATTTCGATTTTAGTATTAAAATGTGTGCTAACTTTAAGCGGCCACATACGTTTGTATTACCAACTTCAAGAGTACACTCCCACAATGTAATACAACATTGTATGTAACTTTAGCCATACCAAAACAACTTGGAGTACCATATATATAGACTATTGTTCACTTTAATGTTCCATACTTCAGTTCCCAATAGATATATTGTAACAATTCGATGTAATTTATATGTTCCTATATTGAATTCTGGAGTGAAAAGTTTACTAACTCATTTTTGCTTGTTGCTGGAACGGAAATTGAGGAGTAACAGAAGCGACTTGTAGCCTGCTTCTCTTGCCACAGTCAGTCTATAGATTGTGAACCATTCTCATCTACCATGTCGAGTCTTTTCCATGTCTCAGAAAGTAGCCGTCTTGGTGATCATACGAACACCTATTTATTCGTTAGGGGTGGTCAGAATAGCGAAATGTTTGACAACCACTCTATCCACAGATATTGGGTTACGGATGATAGCAGTTGCTTCATGTAAAACACTGATATTCAAGCATCTGGTTAGGTCGTAAGACGAACTGAAAGTTGCAAGAAAATAATGTTGATGAATATAATGAATGCTGGAAGTGAAATAGCGGGATAGTTTTAAACAGTTCTTGAGATGTTCCTAAAGATAAAGATTAAAAATTTAAATTTAAAGCTTAAAGGCTTAGGCAAAGGTGTAATAATGTACGCCCACCATTCGCCGGTATGTTTAGATCCCAAGTAACAAATCCCAAACTCTGAACTGCTACTGATAATTTCATAGAAAAACCCATTAACACTGCTCGACCTGGAAATCGAACCCAAGACCACTAGTGTAGTAGTTGCACTCCGCAGTACTAGGCTAACGAGGCAGATAAAGATATTGTGCCAATATCTTTCCGAATAAACAATAACTCCCAAGAATATAATGGTTAAGACAGATCCGTCGAGAGAGACCCACGCGTAACAGTCAATAGAGGAAAGCTGATGATGATGATAAATCAGAATGTATTCCATATAGGAATACTGATTTCTACTTATAAAGTTCCTAAGCCCATATAACTCTTCATTAGCGATATGTATGCAACGCAAACAGTACATAAGGATTGGATTCGGTGGTTGGCACCTAATGAAAATTTAATATTTGATCATGTTACTTCCATTATGCGCTCCTGTAGTGAATATTCAAAAGGTGTCGTTAGAAATATTCTATTTCTACCCTTTTGTAATTCATTATATTTAATTGTATTATAATGTAAATAGCTTTTGTCCGCGGCTTCGCTCACCTGAAGCTATATTAGGATTAGAAATGGATCCCAAACAATATTGAATCAAAAACCAACAGTGATGATCTCTTGACGCTCAGAGCGCGAGTCCGACTTGGCAGGTTTTAGTATGCCACATTTTTTGAATATAAAAATATTTATCGTTACGATCACAAATATTTAACGTTACCCAGGGGACGTCAAAATGTCACCACATATTGTAAATTTTGTATGCCGTCAACAATACTGATTGATGATACAGTGTGGGATGTTTATCACTATTAAAAAAGTGATTTAAAATATTACAATCTGTCAGTATCAAACATATTATTAATATCTACCTATTTTGATTTCTACAAATAACTTAAATAATTATTATCCAATTTTCGTGAAATTATCATAGCAATAATGGTACCAAAAATAGAGTTCTACTGTTTGTCCGATAATAATCAATATGCCTCTATGCTTTTCTATCGTTCTCTTTAAGTATATCATGAGTTAATTTGATTAGATCATTTATAGACAGTTTATCATTAACGCAATCCTTAAAGGTCTCAGACAATGGCTTAGAACCTCTCAAATTAATTGCCACCTTTGTTCCAACACTTCAAGGTGGGTGACATGCTCTAATGAACGTGCCAGACCCAACAGAACTAATCCCCGACTGTCTGACGATTACAAATTGACATTTTGTAAAATGCCATCACACCCGCATTGGGAAATGTCGACGGTAATTGAATTTCTGATTGGTGGTAGTTGCACTGTTTGCTTAACGTAACAGGTGTCAAATTCCATTGACGTAGCACTGCATTCGTTGGAATTTTGTCTCGCGTGTATGTTTGTTGTACCTGGGGATTATTCATAGATCAATATACCCGGATTATTCCTCTGACACTTGATTTACCTTCCAGTGACGACTCAAAAATTTCCAAAATCATTTATAACTAGCTTTTGCCCACGGCTTCGCTCATATGAAGCTAGATTAGGATTAAAAATGGATCCCAAAAATAATTTAATCCTAAAACAAACGTGATGATCTCTTCTTTGTATGGGCCTGTATACATCACAGAGGTCAAACTGTATCTGAGTATTCGTTCAATTAATAAAGAAAAGAAGTTCAACTATGTCTACAACTAGTGAGTTGAACTATCTGTATTCATTTAGTTTTTACGCAAAATTTTAAAAATATCGTTTTTGGGCTCGGAGATCTTTATATACCCCAACCCACTTCCTTTTTTTAATATCTTCAATAAACAGACACAGATTTTTGCGATTTTATGATAGTAGAGATGATGAGGGAAGAGAAGTAGAGAATTATTATTTTCTTAACTTTGGTCAAAATCAAACTATCACAACAAAATATCAATCAATTCTAATATTGGTTTAAATTAATATTAATAACTAGCTTCTGCCCGCGGCTTCGCTCGCTTAAAGCTCAAAAACCTTAGAGAGGTCAAGCTGTATCTCAGGCTCCGTTTAATTATTTGAGATAAGAAGTATACCAGTTTTTAAGTTGGAGCACATACTTTCTAACAATGATAACAAAATTAAAATCTATTTAGTAGTTTTTGCGCCAACCCGTAACAAACAGACAAGAATTTTAAAAATCACGTTTTTGGATTCGGAGACGTTTATATACCCTAACCCTTTTTTTTTTTAAATATCTTCAATGTACAGACACAGCTTTTTTACAATTTTATAATAGTAGAGATAGAGAAAAGAAATAATAGTAGAGAAAAGAAAAGAGAAAAGAAAAGACGCCAAAACATTAACTTCATAAAAAACGGTAACTGAGTTAGATATTTTTACAAAATATGAAATCAATATTCAAAATAATAAACATGAGGATACCTGATCATGACCTTTGAATAACTGTAGTTCACTTAATTCCAAATAATACTATTTATAATGAAAAGGGAACAACACCCACGGAGGTTCGATCTTACCCAGATAGTTCAATTAGACAAAGTTAATATTTAACGAGATAATTAACTTGATGGAGGCTAATTGTGTAGTCAAGCTCAAGGGATGGGAGGTATAACGAGGGAATTAAGTAAAGATTGTAAACGCCTATTAAGGGAAGGGGGAAACTTAGTAGGTATTCTTAGCAAATTTTGTTTTTAGTGGATCGATAGAATTTGGCTTGCAGTTTAGACTCGTACCGATTCTTACTGGAGAAAGTTTATATAACTGCATGTACTGAATTTAATCATGATACACACAAAATATTTCAAGATACTGTTAAATTAAACTGCTTTGACTTTAGAATTCCAATTCCTTTAATTTCCAGATGAACAATACAGCATTTCTATTCTATTGCTTTTTAAAGCGTTATTGTTTCCTCTCTCCGTTGTAAAACTTTATCCCCTAAAGCGATTATATCTAAATAGTCTCCAGTATATACATGCGTATGTTCAAACTGTTTATTATGTTAAGTTCTTATATGTATTGTATTAGGTGCTACATTATCTTTTTATGTCTTGTCACCAGCCCGATCGTTAGATCGTGCTAAACTCATAGAACTGCAACTAACTTTCAACTTTTGGTATAGAAAAACTAGGGTTGTCGGAATAAATCTGAATTTGTAGCACCTATGTACTGTATGTAATTTATGTTTTCTTTAATATTATATCATATAACTGATTTATAATGCTGTGTATAATCTAATTACGGTTAATAAAGCTAAAAATATCCAGGATGGCACTGTAAAATTATACAAAATAATACCAGCCAGCTTTTACTGCAATTTCCGAAGCATTTTATGTGCCGTGATTCTTTAATTCCGAGTCTATATTTATATCCAAGTCTATTTATTCTTCATGTCGCACACGTAAGAAGTTGAATGTCATCAATTAGAATATCGTTTTGTAAATAATAGCTTAAAATTTATTTTGATCTATTTACAAAAAGTCGAGTATATTTTTTTTTGTTTATTCCCACCAGAACAATTACACAAAACATTTCAACCTGAACTGCTACACCACAAATAATGATGTACAAATAATTTCACTCAACTGAAAATTTATTACTACAACATTAAACGATACACTGAAGCATTGTTACAACAAATCCACTTTTAACGGCGTGTTAATGAAAAACCACAACAATAATAAAGTGCACACGTGTCGAGAGGCAACCCTACGGCGTCGGCCATTACATAAATAATGACGCCATGTTTATTGCCGCCATTTTGAAGACAAATGGTTAGTTATTACGGCGCACTCGGTTTTACATTCGCTAGTCGGGTTGGCAAAATTAAAATATTGTGTATTACTTATTTTTATTCCAAATTTAACTGCGCTGGAGTCGATTTACTGGCAGTTTCGTATGTTGCTCTTTGTTTATGCCCTACTGAGTGCAGTACGTTGTAGTCCGAGTTTTTTATTCACGTAGACTCGTTAGTTCGTCCTTGTAACGTGTTTTATATACTGTTGTTTTTCACATATCACTTAACGTTTACGAATGCGTTTGGTTTTATGGTCCTTTTAAAATTTATTTGTTTGTAACTAACTAGAACAATAGTGGAGGCTTGTATTGTTAAATTGTGTTGGTTATCCGGTTTAAAATAAAAGGGAGGATCTTTGTTTCAAATAACTGTGTTTCATTTATTTGAAATCTGCTCTTATTTAGTTCTAAATCTTATCTCTTTAGATTAGGAGTTAAGAAAGTTACAGTAAACTTACAGTTACATACTCGTACTTATTTATTAAAATACAATTCTACTTGTAAATCAGAATATTATATATGTCGACGCGCGGGAAAATCAGCGCACGATGCACGATTTATTTGATTAACATTGATAGCCTTTATTATGGTAAATCATTGAATACTCATTTTATGTAGTTTCAATTGTTTGGAACTTACCATTGTTAGCACTGTATAACTAACCCGATCAGCGATAACATTATGGCGTAGTGGATACCCCAATGGTAGATAATAGAACACTCGTTTTATGAAGTTTCAATTGTTTTGAAATTTAGGACTGTGTAATTAAGACATCTGCATTTACACTTTAGCAAAGTAATAAACCCGCTGTGAGGGTCAGATTTGGGTTGCCTAATAAATTGTAAAGAATTATGTTTAGTCCTTCTGAGAAAGTTAAGTATGGGTTCGAAGAGTGGCGGTAACATGTGCACTGCAGATGCACTTTTTACTCAACGGAGTCGCGGGTCCGCCTATGGTGAAAAGGGACACATTGTAATTTCTGTGCTGGACAGCAATGGGTCATTCCAAGGGGCATTCTGTTTTGAGACATCGTGAAGTATAGGTGCGACCTGCGAAAACGTTCCGCTCTGTGAAATCTCTATGTTATTAGGTACTTAAAGTTGTGCGCTAGTATCATTTGATAGGTGTGGCATATTTACCATAACCCTTTTATTATTTATAGTCGCGTTACCACGCCCAATAAATAAAATCACTTCTGATTTCATACGAGAGCGACTCGCTAGCTTCTATCCGTCCGTTACGCTCCGATATATATATCTTTGGTAAATGACACTACTTCTTAACAACATCTTATTTTAATATTGTCCAAACATACTACGTCTACTAAGAAATTTGAGGTAAGGACAGGGTTACAATTAGTATCGCTCAGCAATGTTATTGCAAAGATCAGGTACAACTAAGTTACTCAGTATAATGAGGCTGCATTTAACTAGTCTGGACGCCATTTCCAGCAGCTAGTATTAATAATAAAATTTATAACACCCAATCAGTGAATTCGTAATTAAAATTCGTGTAGATAACGAAGCATAATGTTTTATATAAATTAAGTAAGCTGTTCAATTATGACGTAGATAACATTTAATATTCAAATGTTATAGAATAATTTGACTTATTAGCATTAATTAACCTTTCACTGAATATAATAAACGTAAAATAAATATAAAATTACTTATTTCATTCATAGCCCACTATTTCGCTATTAAAGCAATGTTGCTCTGAGATATTTTTACAAATAATATTACAAATTGTGAAATTTTGAGTTGTGTAGGCCCTCTATGTGAAGGTTGTAGGTATATCTGGAAAAAAATGTTTAATACTGTTAGGGTTAAATTTACAGGGGCCCGTTATTGTTTTAAATTTCAAGTGACCATGACTCGTAATAAATTATAATCCTCGCTTGTCAAAAAATAGGGTTAACACTCTCTCAACTCTCAACCCATTCCAATATTAAATATCTATACTAATATAGAAAGCTGAAGAGTTTGTTTGTTTGTTTGCTTGAACGCGCTAATCTCAGGAACTACTGGTCAGATTTGAAAAATTCTTTCAGTGTTAGATAGCCCATTTATAGAGGAAGGGTATAGGCTATATATCATCACGCTACGCGGATGAAGTCGCGGGCAGAAGCTAGTTAATGATATAATTTTAATGTACCTAAGTCTATTTTCAGTCACACAATGTTTGATTTAATAATGATCATTAGTGTTACAAAATAAAATAGTTATCATCATCATCTTCACCATCATCATCTTTGCGATCCATCACGATCAAGTGCTATTATCATATTCTTGAATAAAATAAAATAAAATTTCCGAAATTGATGCACTTTGTAATAATGTCTTAACTTTAAATGTCCTAATAATATCAGTAACGTTTCATAATATATATTGTAATTCTAACATTCCAGAATCCCGATATAGTGTTAGTGCACTATCTGAACGTGCCGTACCCTGACGACAACAAACTGGCGACGGTGGCACCGAGCCTCGCACTATGGGCGGACAAGAAGGAGTGGACGAAGGACGAGCTGGTCTGTCAGCTGAAGCCAATGTGTAAGTAGTCGATACACTTCAAAATAATCGTCAAAGAAATCTATATCTATACTAATATATAAAGCTGAAGAGTTTGTTTGCTTGAACGCGCTAATCTCAGGAACTACTGGTCCAATTTGAAAAATTCTTTCAGTCTTAAATAGACCATTTATTGAGGAAGGATACATGCTATATTCATCACGCTAAAACTTAGTAACTATTCCACGCGGACGAAGTCGCGGGCGGAAGCTAGTGTGAAAATAAAAGTGGACCTAAGATGTTTCTTGGTGAATTCCTCTATATGTATATTTTGTTAAGTATTGATATAGTATAGTGATAATGTTGTGTTTCAAGGTCTGAGATAGAACCAGACAAGCTAAAACATTAACTTAGTAACTTATCTAATATTATTTATAACATACAGCAAGCAGAATTCAAGTTTTAACAAAAACACAAACTTTCTGAATAAACATTGTATACTTACCAAAGTATATTTTAATAACTATAAGTCATTTAACAAATTCTATCGAAGTCAAACAGTTCATTTAGCGCTTTCTAAATGGACACCTCATGAATAAAATTATAAGATTCGTAAATAAGAAAGATGCCAGTATCTTCATCTTCACTGCGGATCAACATAAATTTGAATAACTCCACAGATAAGATTGTAATCAAAGGTTTTTTAGCCGCGAAATTTTTTATAAATATATGAAAGTCGTAGTCCATATTTTTAATAAAAAACAATACTATTTTGGAGGAAAAAAGTTTTGATGTAATATTCATTAAAGGATTTGATTGCATGCAGTTTTTGTTTACTTTCTTATTAAATATTTAAATGCTTTAATAATAGGCCTCCAAATTTTAATCAAGATCAACATTACTATGTTATATTGTTTCGCATTCTCTCACTAAATTGACAGTCAAAAAGACAGTCAGACAGTCAAAACGAATATTTTTATATCTAATTTGATTTTATATTTGTTCCAATTATAATAGCATCACTATGTAAAACTCCGTTCCACCAATTAACAAGTTTACAGAAAAAAATGTAAAAAATCTCGTTCTAATAAAATTCGAGAATTTTAAACAATGGAACCAAATTGGAACGTTGAAAGTTTCTGTTCCGTTGTTGAATATTTATGAAATCGGTGGCAAATATCAATTATGCAGCGCCGTTATTAATCCTATCTGATCGGAATAACGATGCTGGCACTGTTAATGTAGGACCACCCTGTTATTGATTTTGGATTGAAAATTAATATTACAGACGTTATTACGGAATTATTTCTGTTTGAATTGAAGACTGGAATGGGCTACAGTAGGAGAAACATAATTATTATGAATGAACATGGATTGGAATAGTTGCTTGACGCGAATATTATTAAGATAAAAATAATTAACTTACAAACTCCTGCAAAATCGAGATATAAACAAGCGATAATGGAACGCAAGAAAAATCAAATGATTCATTAGTTTTGAATCACAAAGATCTTTTGCAATTACCAGTATGATAAATGTTTTATTTGTCTTGTGTGTAGGAAGGTCGGTGGTTCATTGTCAAATTTATTTCCTGTGTACTTTTCTTTTTACATGTCTGTTAACGATTTTTTTTTGTTTTTATTTCAGTTTTCAGCGAAGATGATCCAGACAGTAACAATGATTTGGAAATTTCGGTGAATATAAACTCATAAATAATAATGTAGCAATAAAAGAGGAACATACAAAATAACTATAATTTAAAATCAGGGGAAAATGTTTCAGACTTCGGACACCGTGGAAATCATCGTGACTCAGCTTATGGAGAAGCAAAGAGCGGCAAGGGCTGCAGCTTTAGCGAGGCAATTGGAATGTGGTTGTCCAGATTCAACCTGCAACGATTCAAGAAACTGTGCCCATCCTATGCGCAGGGTTCAAGCACCTAAACCACCACCATCTGATCACCAAGTTTCCTCGACCACTGGTCCTTCACCGAGGCCAATGTCCCACCCACCAAGGCAGTACACCAGAGATCATAGACCCACCCAACAATCAGCATCTCCTTTACTCTTATCTTTAGGCCAAATCCAAGGAGGCGGTGGTCTCCTTATATTAAACGGAACGAGCAACGGCACCCAGCAAAATTCATCATTAGTGTCTCCGCTGTCGGTGACGTCATTTGTCTGTGAGGAGCCTAGGGATAGGTATAGGCAGCAGTACAAACCTACTTTTGTTTTAAAAAGGGAAATTCCAGACAGCCAACCGATTTCATGTATTCAAAATGCAGACATCAAATTCGAAATTGAGCCTAAGGAAGAAAAGATTGACGTAGATGTATTCGATAGAAAGATTAAAACGGAACCGAAAAGTAGGAGTCAGGTAATCGCAAGTGCACCAGCGACCCCATCGAGGTATCCAGATTTAGTAGAAAGATTAGAAAGTAAAGTTTTGACAGATAACTGTGATGATACATTAGTGCTACTCGGTACTGACAGCAATTTAGGTTCTAGTGGGTTCTTTGATGAAACTCTTGAGTTATCGCATGAAGATATTCAGAAGACTTTGTCAGCTAATATGCCTACTTGTGAACTAGACAGGAACGGTGTGAGGCATACTGACACGGCTAATGTGATGGTATCTGGAATAGATACGATGGACTTTATAGACAGTTGTGAAGTAGTGGCATCACCGACCACGGGAGTTGATGATAATGTGTTTGTGAATTTGGACGCTTTTGATATGCTAGGTGATTTCCCTGAATTGGAAGTGCTAGACCCCAGTTCAATTTCTACAAATCCTGTGGTGAGTTAATTTTATTTTTGATTAATTAATTTAATGTATGGTTTGAATAGGTAGGTACTGTAATTTATCTAAAATAACGAAAATTTTTATAACAACATCAATTCCATGTTCAACTTGTCAACTTGTTCACTTGACAAATGTGATTTGTTGGAAGGATTGTAATATTTTCACATCTGTTGTGTTGCATCTTGCATTTTATTATCATGTTTAAAGCCTCAGTTTCCTTTCATAGCTTAGGTACCTACCCATTGTGCTGAACTTCTAAAATAACTTTATCGTTTTACGTTTTCAAATCCTGGATCAATTGACAGATTTAATCAGTTGAGTAGTCTTTTTTTCTGAATTTCCAGACCTTATGCGATAAATCCCCGCCAGCTGAAGATAGCAATGAGAAAATGCAAACAGAAAGTAATAATGAGGGTGCTCTGAACATCACCGACTACTCTCCTGAGTGGGCCTACCCAGAAGGGGGAGCTAAGGTGCTGGTGGCAGGACCCTGGACGGAGACATCCGATCAGTATACTGTACTGTTCGATAACTTCCCAGTACCGTCGATACTGGTGCAGAATGGACTTTTGAGATGCTACTGTCCAGGTAAGGCAATATTATACGTAGAGTTTTTTTTGTCATAGCGGGCAAACGAGTAGACAGATTGCTTGATGGTAAGCGATACCACCGCTCATGGACACCCGCAACACCAGCCTTCTAAAAGGGTTTGGGCCTCCGGTATCCTCACTCACTCACAACGTAAGCGTTGTTTCACTCCGGTATTCTGTGAGGCTCCAGACTCCAGTCGAACCAGCCCATTCGTGCCTAAGCAATGCTGTCCCACGGTAACTAAAATTTTTACTTATACGTCATTATTTTCCATTCCAGCTCACGAGGCAGGTCTGGCAGCAATGCAAGTGGCTCGAGGTGGGCGTGTAGTATCGGACACAGTTGTATTTGAGTACAAACCCGGCCCTGCGCCGGCGCAATCGTCACCTGCGTCCGCACCGCTGCCATCGTTGGATTTAAGAAGATTTTCGCTTCTGCAGCGCTTACAGCGGTTACAAGGTCGCTTACAAATGAAGATTGAACCCGCTGATGACAGTAATCAGGTAAGCGTATATGAATTATACGGTTATCTTGGGTTTATTTTATTTAGTGAAGGAAAAAATCGATTGCGGTCAGGATCTTGGGCTTATTCGTAGACTGGGTGATATCCATCAATTATGGTCAAGCTACACAACGACTGATGTATGCGTGCCGTCAACTAGAACTGGTCTACTCAAAGCCGCTATAGTTCTTTCTTCAAAGGCTATCTCAGGCATTGCTACTACTATGTCTGGACTTAAAACGAGACAATGATTGTCTGAGATTGTTTCAGTGTTTCTTCTAAGACTACTATTTTAACTTTCAACAATCGTTCAACAAACCGTCTTCAAAACCAATAAAATGTTATGTACTAAACAATTTCGGAAGTCGGTGCCTTTGATTCGGTCGTATCTTGCACCACCGACTCGACCTTGTAAAATCTTTGTTTTATAAAATTTATATTAAATTTAATATATTTTTATATTTTCTGTGAACTATAAATAATAAAGATAAAGTCACTTTACTCGACCTGGGAATCAAACCAAGGACCTCTAGCATAGCATTCGCACTCAGGAGCACCAGGCTAATGAGGCAGATATAATTATATTATTCATATACCTTTTCTTTTTCAGATTGAAGATGTCCAGCTCTACTCCAACCCAAAATTTGAGGAGCGTTTGGTTTCCTTCTGCCGGATCCTAAGCAACAGGTCATCTGGTACTTCCGAGGGCTTTACCACGGAACCTAATGAGGATAGCTCAACGATCTTGCACTTGGCTGCAGCATTGGGTTACACCAAGCTGACCACTGTCCTGCTGAGGTGGAGGCAAGATGACACGAGTCTGGCGTTAGAGAAGGAAATCAATTTGGGCGCAAGAGACAGCGATAATTGTACGCCTCTGGTAAGTGACAACTGACAAGTTTATATTTAAGTTAATCGATAAAAAGATGAAACCTCCTTAGTGTCGCAATCATTATCCAAGAAGCGAGAGACGCTTTAAAGGCACGGCGACCCGAATTGCAACGCCGGCAACGCTCGAGTGATACATACTCCTAGTGCTGCAGGTGTCCATAGGCTACGGTAGCCGCTTACCATCAGAATAAAAAAAGGGTACATTACATGAACACGAAAACGTTTATTCCGTCAGTCACAAATACTAATTTCAAAATATCAATTTTCATAGTTCCGAATGGTTCATAATCTATACTTCTATACTAATATTGAAATTTGAAGCGGCGGTAGCCTAATGGCTAGGGCGTCGGACTTGCGATCATGTGGTTGCCGGTTCGAACCCTACCCATTGCACTACCGACGTGAACCCACTCGTAACACAAGGATTTAGCTTAGCACGAGGGGTTAACAAGAATACTAGTAATGTGTGACCCACATTGCTTATTGCTTGTAAGCTTTTTTTAAAAAAAAAAAAATATAAAGCTGAAGACTTTGTTTTTTTTTGCTTGAACGCGCTAATCTCAGAAACTACTGGCCCAATTTGAAAAATTCTTTCAGTGTTAGATAGCCTATTTATTGAGGAAGGCTATAGGCTATATATCATCACGCTACGCGGACGCAGTCGCGGGCAGAAGCTAGTTTCTAATATAACAACTTCGATTTATCATTCATCCTGTTCATCATCGTCATCATAAGTCCAAAATTTCAATATACCTTACGTTTATAATTGCTATTCTCAAAATACCGAGTTTCAATGGAACGTATAATAATAATTCAAAACATCAAATAGAAAATCTGAACATCGAAATTCGGCAAAAATTGAAGCACTTTAGTCTAACCTAACTTGTGCCTGTTGACAAGTGGCATGAACGCTAATCGAATAGAATAGAATTGGATTCTCACATGCTTTCGATAAATCTTGCACAAATGTCATCTTCATACATTATGTTTCTATTCGTTTTTATACAAAGCACGAAGAACTATCGAATTCGTATCGTCAACGAGTTTTTCTGCTACACATCACATACATACGTACATATTTTTACACCTGTCTCCCAATGAGAGTAGGCAGAGACTATAGATTTCCACTTGCTACGATCCTGGCACACCACTTTCACTTCATCTACGTTCATTATCCTCCTCATACAAATTATTCCCGATATAGATACGAATACGTTATTGCAAGTTGTTCGTGCTTGTGCTACTGATTGCCACTTGTATACAGGCCCTGATATGTTGGTAATGGCGTGATGTTCCATCGGCAGATGGTGGCGAGCGCCGCGGGGCACGTGGAGACGGCCGTGGTGCTGGCGCGCTGGAGCGCGGGCACGCGGCGCGAGGCGGGCGCGCGCGCCGCCGCCGCCGCCGCTCGCCGCGCGGGGCACGCGCACCTCGCCGCGCTGCTCGACAGGATACACCCACCACCTAAAGACGGCGTCTTTCTGAGACCACATAGGTGACTTCCTTAATGGGCTTGTAGATGATCAAACAAGCGGCGGTAGCCTAATGGCTAGGTCGTCGGACTTGCGATCATGTGGTTGCCGGTTCGAACCCCACCCATTGCACTACCGACGTGAACCCACTCGTAACACAAGCAATCTAGCTTAGCACGAGGGGTTAACAAGAATACAAGTAATGTGCGACCCGCATTGCTAGTAAGCTTTTTTTTTAAAAAAAAAACGTTTGACAGAAAAGGAGGTTCTTAGTTTGACCCGTACCTGTATTGGGAGCAACCCAACCGAACAAATAATATTACCAACTACTGAAGAACAGGTTTTGCAACGTATGCGGCGATCGGTTCCTTTTTACATTATGTTTGCATGTGTTTCCGCGATTATCTTGCGTTTGGCTGGCTTTTTTTCATTCTGGAGAAGGATTTGGTACCTACAAATCTAACAGATACTCCATGACGTTGTCCGTGTGGATCCGTTATTAAGCAATAGATTAGTTCAACAGTTGAACTTCAACTCGACATTTATAAAATGATTTTGGCTGATATGTTCGACCATTTCAAACGGTGCTTGATGTGCTCGACAAGCAACTAATGCTTGATGAAAGTTTATATCAACTATTTCTTACACTCTTTCACAAACTTAGAAGTTCTAGACCAGTAGCTAGAACTTCAATATGTCTTAAAGTTTGTTTAGATTATTTCTTTCTACCCTACTATCGCAATATTCCGCCACGGAGCATAATAATAAGCTAGCATTATTCTCAAAAAAATGTCATGTGCGATACACGTTCGGAAGTCGGTGGTGAAAACAAAAGTCCACGACACCCACTTTTGAAGTCGGTTGTTAGGTAGTAAAACAACATTTCTATATTTCCAGCTTGTCTCAAAAGAGTCGCGCCGGCAGTTTGGAGAGCAATCTAGTGAAGAGGCCATCTATAGATTCTGGAATCAACATGGCGGACGCATTTAGATCCAACTCGGCCATTGATAAATCGGAAAGCAGTTCTTCTGCTAGGTAATACATTTTATTTTACATTTAAATTTATTCCAGTGATCCTTCTCAGGGGTTGTTAGTTTGGAAACCTCTGCCCTAAAAACTGATGACCATGACTTACGAACTACAAATATCAGTCTTTTCTGTAGGCATCTCCGTAATACTATGTTCTATGGAACTAGAATAGAGTTATATGGAGATTGATGTGTATAAGACTATTCACTACTCAGAATTTTCCAGAAACATGTCTTCATCCTAAATGACATGTAAATTTTTGGCTATTCGAGATTTCACGGTTTATTAAGAGAATTAATACTATTAAAGCTAATAGAAACAAAATATTTGCACCCGTTACACTATACAGTAATGTTTGTAAAAGACCACTTAAAACTTATTACAAGAAAATTTTAATTTGCCAAATATATTTAATTTTCAGATGGGAGCGAAGCATGTCACTACCATTAGACTCGGACAATTCGCAAGACAGTCTAGGAGACTCTAAGATCGGCAGACGTATGGACCTAGCTCTCTGTAAGTCTTTGACTCACTTCGCCTCGTTCATAGTCGATTCGTTTTTCATTTGCTGGTTATTTTATATCGGCACGGCAGCTGATGACATTTGAAGGTCCTAACCTTGGTTTCTGGTTTCGGTGTATGTTTTGTATACATGGTGATGGTTCGTTCAGCGATATAACTGGTCAAACGTGTGAGTTCTACACTGAAATATGGTGACAGTTATTTTTTTTAAATAAAGAAGTAGTAATGACTGAGGAATAAAAATATGTGGATGAACATTCCTACTAAATTCAATTACCGTAAAGAAAATATCTTAAAAGTAACAGAAACTTAGTCCGTAGAATCCTATCCTTCTTTTCAGATAATGGGATAAACTTAAATTCAGTGACCATGTCCATTTTCAAAACATTTGCATTCGTATATCAACGTCATTTGAAAGTCAAGACGTCAGTAGGCTCACGTCGTTTGACCGGTAAGGCTCCGTAGCGGCTTAGCGGTATGTTGAGCGCGGTGGTTCCGGGTTCCGCAGGCGAGACGGCGCCGCGGCGCGCGTCCAGCCCGCTCATAGACGTGGAGGCGCTCTCCGACGCTGACGCCAGCCGCAGCCCGCCTCCCCCGCCCCCAGGTCCCTCGCACGCAGGTCAGTGTCCCACTGCCAGAGAAACGGTATAGACAAGCGGTACCAAACATTGAAAGACAAAATCCGAGATGATTCTAAATGTCTCATCTCTTTTGGCATATTTGTTGCCCCCAAAATTGTTTGCTCCAAAAGTGACGATCGATAAATCTGATCTCACTAAAATAAACAAAATTAGTAGCAAAATTATTTTTTTCCTATACTTTTCTGTTTTTCTTTTCCAAATGATTAAAACAATAATCACTATAAACAAAATAGATTGTGATAAAATTGGCATATTCTTCAAATATTTGTTGGAATATTTCTATCATTCTGTCTTCCTATTGGCAATTTTTACTAGCCCTAAACGTTCTATACCATTTCGAGTCGCAGCATCGATAACTCCGCTCGTCCTGTCGATGTTGTGTATGTAGTAGTTGCATTGCCTCCCTCTTCTTCTAACAAAAGTTGTCTATATATCTTTATCTCCCTCTTGTCGCCAGTCTGTAGCCCTTGTTCACTGTATGTCGGTAGACCACTTGTAGTTTCTTCTGTACTTTGTGTTCCAATGAGCGGAGTTTCCCTGAGTGTTTGATGTCTGTAGTATCCTTAACTAAACCGAGTTTTATAATCATACATATTAAAATTATTATTATATTTATGGTAAAAACTAATTATTCTAAAACGCAGTAAAGAAAGATATAACTATTATTGCTTCAAAATAGAGTTCGGTTTAGTTTACTCGATGTTGTCCTTCGATGTCGCTTTCAGTGGTTCGTATTGGTCTATCCACTATCACTGTATCACAACCAAATCGATTGGCTTCTACTTCCAATTTCAGTACACAAGACTACGTTGTTCAGTCAGTACACTTGTTTTCAAAAATACGTGACAATTTACAACACTGCATGAATGCTATACGCTTGCATGAGTATTTAGAAGCTTTTTATGTGTAGATGAATTTAATGTTGCCTTTATCTAAGGTAAGTTTATTGGCAACAGTGTTATCGTGCACTGGATTCTCGTAGCACTTTTCATTGATCCTTTCTCAAAATTTTAATTTTAATTTATCATTAATCTTATTTAGTTTATAAGTTAACATCTTTTTTTTCAGTAGTCACGAACAAATAACGATATTATCTCGGAATATTATCAGATATCTGTACAATTTAATTGAATCGTTTTATTATATGAATACCTATAAAATAATGATTAGGATTATTTTTTAAATATAGGAGTGTATAATTAAATACTCAAATATTTTATAATGTTTATTTAATAAAATGTTAAAAATAGGTGTCCTAGTTAGCCTCTTTCATTTAATGAGGCAATTTGTTTATTATGTGGATGACTTTTTTGTTATGTCATTTTATAAATAGACAATTCATAGTATGTGTTTAGTTGTATGTAGATCTATGTTGTCCAATTAAAAATATCCCCGGTAGATATAATAATATTATTCACAAAACGCAAAGTAAGTTTGCTATATGCTATATCTCAGGAATAAATTTAATCACGTTTATTCTTTTACGAAAAACAAATTCAATTCAAAACGTAGTGTTTGATTTGTGTTTTGTAAGTAATATCAAAACCCTTCAACTTGATGAATATTGGATTCAAGATTGTTTGTACCTAGATTAAAAAACTGTGGGTTTTATAGGTTTTTTAAACTATATATATCAGGGGTCACATCCTATCATGAACCTATGTCAGATTGCTACACTTATAATTAATAATTCAGATTTCCATCATTACAGCAAAATGTTTGATTTTATTTAACTACATAATTATATTTAAAAGCATGCTACACAACAGTTTTTAGTTATGAGTATTGTTTTTTATCGATATACGATAATGACTTTACATTATAACCAGAATTCAGTAAGCTGAAAATTTTAATATATTTTTTATTGATCTGTTGGTCATGATTTGTATTCAATTATGTCTGCAAATGAACAATATCTATTAAAAAAACTATTTTCAGGTTGTCGTTTGAAGATAGTGAACATTGCTGCATCGATGAAATGCCAAATTTACTATTATTGTTATAAGTTTCCACTTCACAACAATCTTTTCAGGGGAGCAGGATGACCGGGTGTTCACGCTGGCAGAGCAAATCATAGCCGCCATGCCAGAGAGGATAAAGGTGAGAACATAAGATAATTACTTTGAAAATGTTAGCAGATACTATTGTTAGAAAAAATACGAGGAACTAAATTGTTGCAATTGGGGTTTTGATAGTTTGACGTGTAATTCTTGTGAGGTGCCAAGGTTGCGAAATCCACTGGTTTATTAATTAGAGATCTCGGACCTGGGACACTCAAGTAGTCTGTAAGAGACCGGCCGACCGACCGGGAATAATCATCCACCTTTCCTTTATGAGAGATTGTATCACATTGATGAGGATATTTTCTAGGATTAAAAAAATGCTAAGCCGGAACCTCCAGCCAGATTACTTTATGATCACATAAACTACGAAAATCTTTACCAGCTCGCTAAAATCAGTAACATTAATATAGCAAACCACGATTATAGCTTGATAGAACAGACTATTAAAACTTTAGTGAAAGAAAATACGACACAAAAGATAAAAATACAGAATTTACCACAGGATGACTGGATTAATAAGGATATAATAACCAAAATAAATGTAAGAAATGAGTATTGGAGAGAACTAAAAAATGATCCTGAAAATATAGTGTTAATGGGTTCTTTTAAAAAACAAAGAAATGAAACCACCACTTTGATTGCTAAAACAAAAAAGAACTACTATTACCGCGAATTCGATAAAGTTAATGCTGATCCTAAATTAATGTGGAAGCTCATAAATACATTTTGTAAAAATACAATTAAATCGGACCCTATACCTCCAAAGCTTATGACCGTCTCCGGTTTGGTTACTGACGGTGATCAGATATGTGAACTGTTCAATACATTTTTCGCTACAATAGGTCCCAAATTAGCCATGCAAATCCCTCCAAAATACCATACTGATCAAATTTTTGATTGGAAAAACAATGTTGAAGAACATAACAAATTAGAAAAATTTACACCATGCACTCAAAAGGAAATTGCTAAAATAATTGATGATTTAAATGCTCATTGTAGCACAGGTATAGACGGGATCAATACAAAGGTAGTTAAATGTATTAAAGAGTATCTTATCCCTGCTTTAACAACGAATATTAATCATTGTCTTAACGTAGGCCACTTCCCAGACGAGCTCAAAATAGCAAAAGTCACACCCATTTTTAAAACTGGAACAAAAACAGATCCTAGTAACTACAGACCTGTATCGGTGTTACCTGCAATTTCTAAAATCTTTGAGCGAATTATCTATGTCCGATTAAACACTTACCTAAATAAAATAAACTTTCTTTTTGAACGACAATACGGCTTTCGCCCAAAATCAAATACCTTGTCCGCCACTGTGGACCTTATCACTAAAATCAAAGAAAACATTGATGGAAAAAGGCTGGGCCTAGGTATATTTATAGATCTAAAAAAGGCGTTTGATACCGTGAGCCACAGCCTCCTTCTTAAATAATTAAAACAAATTGGGATCACTGCCAATGCGCTCAAAATTTTGGAATCTTATTTAACAAACCGCTTTCAAATTGTAAAAATCGGAAGATACCAAAGTACTATCCAACCTATTACGTGTGGAATTCCTCAAGGATCAATAATAGGACCCCTGCTCTTTTTGATCTACGTCAATGACATCAGCCATGTATCTTTGAATGGTGAAATTAGCCTATACGCTGATGATACATGTATATTTTATTATGGCTCCTCAGTAAACGATCTAATACATCTTGCACAAAAAGACTTAAATAATTTACATGATTGGTTCCAATATAACTTACTAACGATAAATATATCAAAGACTAGCTATATGATATTTAAAGCTAAAAATAAAGTATTGCAGGGCTACCCTAGTTTATTTATCAATAACATGCTTTTAAAAGAATCAGCCGAAGAAAAATACCTAGGACTGACTTTGGACAGTGAATTAACATGGAGGTCACACATAAATAAAATTAGATCTACGTTGTCATCACTATCAGGACGTCTTTACGGTGTTGTTCGATGTATTCCACGAAGAGTAAGACTGAATATCTATAATTCCCTCGTCAAACCGCATTTAGATTATTTAATAGAGATATGGGGCAGCGCAGCTAAAACCAATGTAAACAGTATCCAAACTATCCAAAATAAATTAATAAAAATCTTATTTCATTACGACTATCTTACACCTACGCATACAATTTATTCCGAAACAAAATTAATGAATATAAAACAAATTTATTACTATAACACATGTATACTTATAAAAAAAATTAAAGATAAAAAGATACACTTAAAACTAAATTTTAAAACGAATGCAGAGGAAGGGCTAAGACCTCTGCGTAGCGCAAATGATATCTGTCTTGCTAAGACGCGCACGAACTATGGTAGGAAAAACATAACATACGAAGGAGCGCAGATGTTTAACAAATTACCACAAGAAATAAAAACCTCCAATAGTTTTCAAATCTTTAAAACAAAATTAAAATTTTATGTCATTAATAACATCTAAATACGGCCCTGGAGACGGATTCTTACCCTACCCGCGTAAAATTATTTCTGTTTCGTACGAATCTTTTATTGCTACCTACAATAACCCATTATGTTACGTTATTTTTATATTATGTTAAGATAATCTGCAAATTTTTGTATTACTAGCTCTATTCACTAATGCTATGTTTTAGTCAAAATATGTTTCTCATTAAGTGAAATTTGTTGTGAATTTCTTTTGAGGAATAAAGTTTCTTTAACCACATATTCTCAAGAAAAAAAGAATAATATTTGGAATACTATAATTTTACGCGCTCTCTGAGGCACGAATGACTCTCGTGCTAAGAATGTTATTGAAGCGGCGGTAGCCTAATGGCTAAGGCGTTGGACTTGCGATCATGTGGTTGCTGGTTTGAAACCCACCCATTACACTACCGACGTGAACCCACTCGTAACACAAGCATTTTAGTTTAGCACGAGGGGTTAGTAAGAATACTAGTGTTATGCGACCCACATTGGTTTTAAAAAAAAAAAACCATCCATAGACTGATCGAGGATTGCAAATTAATTGATTAGCGTAATTAGTAACAAAGATCAAGAAATGTACGTTAAAATAAATTAAGCTTTGGGCATGTAGAGAGTGGGTGAACGGAGATTGAAGAAACGAGAGAGGGGGGCAACGTGCGCCAACTTCGGCGAATGTAGGTACTACAACCAAATTCCGAACGTGCTCAAAAAGGTCAGGTTGAGAGCACCATAAACCGACGATCGTGCAAGAGGAGGATAATGAATGTAGATGAAGCGAAAGTGGTGTATCAAGTAGCAAGTCGAAATCTAGTCTTTGTCTTCCCCGAAGGGAAATAATAATTAGCCCTTTGTTTGGACTGAAATTCCATGAATACCACTATTTTTTTATATACAGAACGAAAGCTCGTCTCTGCTGTCGGGTTGCGGGCTGGACAACGCCAGCGGCGGCGGCGAAGACACCCTGATGGTGCCGCTCCTGGACGAGACCACCACCTTCAACAGTGACTTTAGTTTTGAGTTCTGCGATAATACTTATAGGTGAGTGTTTGTCTTGAGTATTTTCTCATAAAACTAAGTTTTTTTTTTAAGTTCTTACATTATTTCTCTAGATTTTCCATCTCGTGAAACCAATTTTCGTTCATGGAAAGAGGAAGAAATAAGATTTCCTTATAAAGGACACCTGAATACAGAAAGTAAAATAATATTAGCCTTAGCCTAGCTTATAAGTGGTCCTGAGCGCGACTGCTACGCTAGAGGTTCTGGTTCCATTCCCAGGTCTAGCAAAGTGTTACTCAGTGGGAGCTTGGAGTTCCCAAGTCGAAGTGCACTGGCACTTCGACCTGGGATCTTTTGTGCTTCCCCTAGATACGTAATACTCATCCTCTCCCAGTTTTTCAAACAGCTCTTCCATGAGCTTTGTAATAAGTCCTGGGGCTATGAGTCTGTAGTCCTCTGGCATGATGGTATGGTTTTTAATATGAATAATTATACTCTTTCATATCCTAGGTACTGCGGCGGTTCAACCCCCTGCTCGTCAGGCTCGGTGTCGCCGGGCTCGGCAGCGCTGTCCCCACCACCACCATCGCCACGCTCCACACTGTCGCACCCGCCACTCTGCACCACACCCTCAGCAACGCTACAGGAATTCCTCAACGCTACCACTCACTTCTCTAACCTTACGCTTAATGGTGAGGAATTCTGTTTATAATAATGCAATTAGGAAAAGGGTCCTAAGATAAAAGTGTATCAGGTAGCCGTTAGTATGTTAGTTAGTTAACTTTTTTCGATTATCTTAATGTGTGTTCAATGACGTACAATTCTTGCTATTAAAAGATGTTTATAAATATATACAGGAGGCTGAAAATATTCTGAATAACAAATTATTATGTAAAACTAAAGTATGCGACATCGTTGAGTTTTAAAATCATCATCATTATCATCCTCCTGCCCTTACCCCAAGTTAATTGGGGTGAGCGCAATATTCCGTCTCTTCCATATATCTCTCTGAAATCACGAATTTACAAAGGGCATGAATAGTTAAATAACAGATCATCAAATAACATATCGAACTTCAAACTAGCTCGTATTAATACAGCAATTTCCGTAACTACCCTGGATACCAAAGCAATAGATATTATAAGATTAAGCATAGACGCAATGCTTAATCTTATAATATTAAAAATAATTATACGGACATTGATAGGTGAAAATCGGCAATTTCATAAAGTTTCCTAACACATTTTCGTGAAAAATAGTGATTTCCAAATCGCAAAAGCATTTGATGCTTACTTCGGCATTATGATCATCGCTGGCCTTGTTCACAGATCGAGAACAACGGGAGCTGTACTCCGCGGCCATAACAATCCAGAAAGCGTACCGTCAGTACAGAGGTAGGCAGCTACAGCGAAGAGCAGCAGCCGCCGCCATTACCATACAAAATTGTTATAGGAGATACAAACAGGTGCGTTCATATAGTCAAAACTGTGATTTCAGAAAAATATAGTTCCTTCCAAAGGATATAATCATACCATCTTATTTTTTCCGAAATATTAGGCAAGAGTACTTACCATTATACTACCACAGTTCGACGATATGTTTAGCTCCCATGTAATAAAAGGCAAGCCTATTGCTATTTTGGGCACAATTTTAAATTCCGCAAAACTACTACTGAGAATTTGATAGAAAAACTATGCTGGACTGGACCTTTAGTATAGCACTCTTGCTAAGAACAACTTCTTTCATGAATGAAAACCTAATTCATTTTATAAAAATCCAATTAATTTTGAAAAACTCCAATTCATTAAAAAAAAACAAATCATTTTAAAAACGCCTTGCTAGTATTACTGGTCTCGGTAGCACCTCGGAGTTTGAATTTGTCTCCGGTCAATGACAATGGACATGAAACCTAAAAATACCGGAGAACCATGTATGGGAGTACTTTAATACGGTTCTGCCTAATTCTTCGATGAAAACAGTGTATAAACAGTATAGTGTATGTCAATTTTCATAAAAACATTAACATTCAAACTTTAATTTGTTATTAAGTATTTACATGACTTTTCAAATGTGCAGTTTGCGTATTTGAAACAAATGCACGCGGCAGCAACAGTGATACAGCGCGGCTACCGTGCTATGCGCGCGCGCAGAATGGCTACCACACCTATAAAGTAAGTTTAGAACATAAAAAATAACAAAAGTACTACAGTTTTCCATTAGGTATTTATAGAATCATCCGGTTTAAGAAATTATATTACATACATATTTGTTAAAATAAGAATACATTTCTTCATTTAGAGAAAGATAACTTACAGAATTATTGGTTTTTATAATTTATAACTATGCTAAGTCCTATAAGAAGTATAACTAGGTATCTATTCAGAATAAAGTACTTACCTAAATAAAGAGTTAGTTAAGGTATATATGTATGTATTTTAACTCTCCTTGAAACTAATCTATTGCTTTTTATCAAATGTTACAAGCCAACTTTAACATTTATAACAACAAGACTGTGAAGGCATGACACTTTAGACACAGATTTTAGTAGACATTCTGTTATTCAGGAGGACATATTCTCAAAGACGTCAGAATCAAGCAGCGAGGAAAATTCAACAGTTCATGCGCCAGTCCAAGATCAAGTAAGGCATAGTTTTTTGACACTCTAGGTGGTAAACAAGCATATAGCCATTACGATGGTAAATGGTAACTGTAACCTAAGGATGCTATCAATACCAGTGATATTGCTGGCTCTCTTGCTACCTTGAAACGTCGGTTTCTTAAATCTCATTTTATTGGAATATACATAATAATGTTGGTACACTAGCAAGAAGTATTGGATTATTGTAGGAATTCGTTTTGAAAGGTCAGTCTCGGGTTTTTGATTGTTGCTCTAAAGTTGATGACGCACGATAGGAAGAATTTTACTCGAACTTTTTCTCTCACTCATCTCATATACCTCTTCTTTATTTATTCTACTTTGATAAAGTATTCTCTGTTTATCTCGAATGATGGCGTGACATAATTAGTTAATGCTTTACCTATGGATTGATATATTGGAAGTTTATTTATTGGTTGGTGTACTGGTTTAGGCGAGAAAAGTAACAAACAGACAGATGGAGCTAACCCTATGATGATTTAGTACCACATTAATAAAGCCTAGTTGATTATTACTCGGCTGCTCCAGAAGGTTTATGTTCCATGTTCACAATAACGAAAACTGGTGTATAAGTACCTACGTTAAAAATATCATATTTTTTATTATTCTCATTATCGTCTGTACAAGTCTAGAGTTAAAATGAAATGTCGTTTTTTTTAATTTCTATTCAATTAATTCAGATATATTCTTCACATTTTAACTTTGAGTAACTTTTGTTTTGCTTGAATTGAGCCCAATATATTGGATCAAATACCTTTTCTTTATTATGCGTGTCTTGCGAGAGAATGCTTTGACTTAAGTTTATTGAATTTTTCAATGTGGCGAGCCGACTTCTATCGTATATCGAGACTTTAAGACATTCTATTGATGGAATCATGAATTTTAATTAACACCTAATTTAGAAGTTATAAAAAAAACTACAATATGAACATTGAAATTATATTAATTTTGGATTTGCATTGCATTACCTTATTTGTTGCTAATTACCTAATCCTCTTTAAGCGATTTTCTTTAATTACTTTTACGTTTCTCATTTCAAATTGTAGCTTTTTTATTCAAACCTTATAAGATTAAGGAAACGTTACTTAATCAGACTTAAATAAAAAGATAAAATGAATATTAACGTGGGAGAGCCATGGCACGAATGGGCCGGCTCGACCGGAGTGATACCACGGCCTCACAGAAAACCGGCGTGAAACAACGCTTGCATTGTGTTTCGCCGAGTGAATGAGGTTACCGGAGGCCCAAACCCTTTTAAAAGACGGGCTACGCACTTGTGACTTCTCTGATGTTGCGGGTGTCCATGGGCGGCGGTTATCGCTTACCATCAGGTGATCCGTCATCGACAATAAAACTATGCACAAAACATAAGGTTCCAATGTCAAACCTTTTCATAAAGTCAATAAAATACTCGTCAATCTATGTACATACATAATAATATAATAGTATCCGATCCGTACCGCGTAATAGATATTATTTACGAAATTTATTCGCATCCTATATCCACTGGGAGTTCTGAATTGTTTACCCGGAACTAGTAAAGCGACTCCATTATGCCGCAACAGAAGGGCTAAAGCTTTTGAATGGAAAAGGTTATAAAAATATCATATATTGCCAGGGAGAAACGCCTCCCGATCTCATTTTTGTATTTAATAATTCAGCGAAACGAAATGCGTGGTTTTTGAACTTATCGTATTTGATTTTATCCGGATTTGTTTGGTTAATGGTAGAACGAACATTCTTTTTACCTCTCTTTGTTTTCATTTTATACACATATGCCCACTAAACTTAACAAGATATTGTCTATAAAGATGGTTGTGATTTTCCTCCTATCTGTAATGGGAACAATAATTTTGTACAAGCATTTCTGAACCCTATTAAGTTTAGTTTTTGTCTGACCGGTAAATGGGTATTGCTATATAAAACATAAAGCTGATCAGTTTTCCTAAAATTGTTTTGTGTTAAATTTGGAAAAAGATGGAAATAATGATTTTTGAAAATGGATTACGTTTTACCTTTTTAACTTTGAATCACAAGCACATCATTTTAGAAAACGATTTAATGGTAAAATTGATTTTCGATTAAGCTAATGGATATCACCAGTTCCTTCTTGGGTCTTGTAAATTTCAATTTAGTTTTCATCGCGCTTTTATTATCCTATTGACGAATCCTATTATACGAATGACTTTATCTTACTCATTAATTACTAACAGATAAACGTTTACACATAATGTAAGCTTACCGGGTATTACATTATTGAATTATCAATTTACCTCGATGATTGTTTAGGTTAATGTGGTTCCATAAACAACATTCCTTATAAAACATTTTTAAGTATTATTCTTAATTGCCAAACTTGCTTACTTTTTATTGTTCTTATTCCACCAAATTACAGGAAGTTGAACACATAAAAGGTCGGGGTTTCCCTAATTTACAACGGTTAACTATGTCTCCAACGTTACTGTGGTATTTGAACATAATGGTTCCTTTTTGTGGGCTTTCGTATCGTAAGTTAATTGTGTTGGCCTTGTTATTGTAGAGGTCTTCCGGGATTTCGGGGGCTTGGAGTTAATTCGGTTCCTGAAAACTGGTGTTTTATGGAACAGTTTATGTAGGAGGGAGATTTAATTGCCCCTTTCGGCTAACGACACGAGTAATTAAACCAAAGTATCTTATCGCATTGGATTTATTTTGTTTATTTATAGGTATATGGATAATTCTAGGATTATTCAACATATGATTATGTATAGGGATTAAATATGATGAATCAAAATTAAAACCGAAATTGGTTTATCTAAAGGACTGCCTAGTACCTAATTTAAGGCATTTTCAGCCTCTTGAAATTTACTAATGCTATTTTAGAAAATGGTATTCATGTTTACACCTATTAAAAAGGTGAGCTTGAAATTTATCTTTTAAATACGATTGTAGTCTTTGAATTTAAATTGAGTTTAAGCCCGCACTA
This sequence comes from Acronicta leporina, assembly GCA_947256265.1. Classification (NCBI taxonomy): domain Eukaryota; kingdom Metazoa; phylum Arthropoda; class Insecta; order Lepidoptera; family Noctuidae; genus Acronicta; species Acronicta leporina. Next base: position 2,019,100 of record OX366524.1, read on the forward strand.
CTTTATGGAAACACGCACAAAAAATAAAGCAATCATTTTAACAATTATTATGACAACGATCAAATATAAAACGCAAAATGTAAATTTCGTTAAAAGGTCAAATCGAACATTAAAACGAAAATTATTAAGATTTCATACAAAACTGGAGTCCTACTTTTGAAATATTGATGTCGTCATAAATATGTAATAAGGAACAGGAAGGATCGTTTTGAAGGAACAACTTTTGGGTTCCGAACTTTTAAAGGTTTTAATAAGAAAGTTAAAGATTTACACATAATTGGTTCTTGTTAAATTATATTTTTATGATCGATAAAAAGAGAGTTTTCACATTAAGATGTACGGTTATATATGTGAATAACACATAGAAACTAAAAGATAAATATATTATCTCACGTGGGAGAGCCATGCTTCGGCACAAATGGGCAGGCTTGACCGGAGTGATACCACGGCCTCACAGAAAACCAGCGTGAAACAACGCTTGCGTTGTGTTTCGTCGAGTGAATGAGGTTACCGGAGGCCCAAACCCTTTTAAAAGGCGGGCAACGCAGTTGTGACTCCTCTGGTGTTGCGGGTGTCTATGGGCGGCGGTTATCGCTTACCATCAGGTGATCCGTCTGCTCGTTTGCTCCCCTATCCCATAAAAAAAATATAATACTAATCAATAAACTTTGAAAGACAATTCCCTTCACATCCAATTTAGGAAAACAGAAACGGAAATTCATTGAATATCCCGAATTAAGGCCTTTATTCGTTGGCTACAGTCAATGGTAAATTAATTTTGGCCTAGCGGCTCGTACCCGATCCCCTTCCAAGTAATCTAAGCCCGAATCAGTTCGCTACTTTATGAATGAAACATTTGAGATTTTCGAGAAACTTCAGTATCTGCGGCGGATAGATAAATCAACTGTAGCAAAGTTTGTTTTTTGGCTTCGATAAGAGAATCTTTAGAGCATGATTTTGTTAAACTTTTAGACTTGTTGTTATATTAAATTAAAGGAGAGTTTTTTTGTTCAGGCTTGTTTATTCGAGATTCGTTAATATTTCCAGTTTCCAGCTACGCAACTTGAGATCTTGATACTATTAGAATTAGGGATGTTTTTAATGCCTTTATGTCTTCGTTTGGGTTTTAAGAGTCTAATTATCGTTGTTTCACTTTGATTCGTTATGACTAGCGACTGGATTTGCCTAATGAGTATCAGCATTGCGATTTCTGTCTTCAGTGAAATAATTTTATATATTCTCTTAACTACAATAATAGAAGTTTATTTAATTTTCCCAAAACTATTTTCACGCTGCACAGTACATGGGAGGAATTTACAACCAACGTAAGTTATCGTAGTGAGATAATTACAGGTTGGCATTTATATTGTTTTGTAATCAGAGGCAATTATAACTTATTATTGCAATCGTTTTGGGATTGAGAGAGTAGGATGCCGCTCTTCACTTTAAATAGTGCCATCCTTTTCTTTTAACCTCATCATGATCACGTTTAGTCTCTGTAGGTAAGTTTATATGTTTAAATACATTTCTCCTGTTTGCGGCAGGTTGCAGAACGCACGAGCCGAAAGCGTGAGGGGGGTCCGGCGGTCGCCGGATGTCCGCCAAAACTCATTGCCGCGCATCACCAGTACTCCACCCACGCCCAATAGGTGAGCATTAGAATGGTTGAAGAACTTGATGAATAATTAGACTTGCTTAAACTTTTGTATACCCGGAGGATCTGTATCTAAATTATTGTATTTATATACTTTAGTGGCACTTAGTACTTGCATATATATTTTTCTCTTTTAATAACTATTGTAATTTTTATTATTATTGTTAATAACTAAGAAAGTAATGCTGTTTTAATTTTCTAGAATCGTTGATTACCTTGCACCTGAATCACCAATGAACGTGGATGAAGACCTCCTTCTTGAGCTTCTGTTTAAAATCTGACAGCGGCAGTTCTTTCACGGACCCTATCCATTTAGAAAACTATGTTCAGTTTATTTATATCCTCAAACAGAGGTTCTCCTGTACCTATAATTTACATGTCGAGATTTTTGTTGGAGTTAAATGTTGTGACATTTTTACATCGAGTATAACAAATTTCGCATTAACACCGACTGCCTTCCACATTATCAAATAAATTGTCTGATTTATCTAAGATATCTACTTTCACGAAACAGGTTTCTTATCGGAGTTGTGAACTAATTCAGGCCTTGTCTATTTGAAATGTTTTAACTGTTGTTTTATATAACCGTATTTTGTAGATGATCCGATGAGTTTTGACTATCACGTTTTTGCTTTAAGATTTTCCTTTATCGATGAATCAACACTACGGCTCTAAGCGTCTGAAGGAGTATAAATGATATGGTAAACATCAACGTGTTTGTAGTTTTCATGTTAATCGAAATAATTATATTTGCGCATATTAAAACGGATTGTAGTAACAGGTGTGACTCTAGGAACTTAGTTTTTTCCTTAGAAATGACTTGTTCAGAGTTTAGATTTCGATTTATTCTTTATTTTAAACTCTTCAGGTCATAGACAGGGTTATATTTAGTATAAATTTTATCGTATTTGTATTATATTTTCATAATGTATTTTTGAGATATTTGTTTAGAACATTTATTGGAATCATATTTTTGAAAACTCTAAATTGGATGTAAAGTAATTAAACCTAGATCATCAAACGTATTGGCTGAAAGTTTTCGTAAGACTTAACGCAACATTTAAAAAATCAAATTATAAATGGATGCGTAATGTTTGGCTTTTGCGATTCACGTCAATTGCAAACGTTTGATAGTTAATTTTAATGTGTACACTTTTGTTGGTTTATTTGCTTGTACATTTAGATCGAGTCAAAACTTGAATTCTATTCTATGAATGATTTCAGCAATGGAGTTTAAAATATGTAGGTTAAGTACAAATTCAAATTATTAAAAAGCCACTGTTCTTATAAAGTAGATGCACTTAGCGTATAATACAATAAACCCGACGAGCTGTGAGTATTTTGAGATTTTATCGTATTTAAGATAAATAAAAGTAATTACGCAGTTAGTTTCGGTCGAACGTCTACAATAGGTTTCATTCCAGCCTAAATAGTTTTAATTCTTTTAGTCTATGCAGTGAAGACGCCTTAGACATCATCGAACATGATCTGCGATTTTCGGGACTCCCTTTAGATTAGATATTACAAACTTATGAAATACCTTCGACCGTTTATATCATTATTTTATTTTCTATCAGTTCTTCGTCTTCTGTCACGACTATATTGTTTATTTCGTATTCCTCCTCCCCTAGTTCCTATTCCAATAAGTGCGAATCCTTAATATGAATTTTCATCGACTTAGATTAGTACCTACCTATTAGTTCTATAGATAATGAACATTTTGTTTTACTTCCTCGTTATGCTACCGCCATACTTACCTAGCGTTCATGAAGAAATAAGGTTGTGCACCACTTAAATATAGAAAATAAAAACCTAAATATTCCCTTTTTCTGAATTCTCTGATATTTTAATGTAGTAAACATAGTAAAGTTTTATAGTATAAGAAATAATAGAATAATCATAGCTTAACCATAAGAAGACGTGCTACAGTCGAGATATTTTCGATTCGTATTTTTATAAAGCAAAAGTTTCGAACGAATAAGGACGCTTTGCTTGAGCAGGGCCCTGGTACACTGAGTTATTAAACTTTTTTCAACTGTCTAGTTTAATTTATTTTATTACATTCAGTTTGAAAGAATTAAGTTTCACTTAAAATTAAGTTCTAAGAAAATTCCGTTAATTTAATTGAACTGTTCGAACATTCCGATATATTCCTGTTTATTTAGAGTTTGAAAGGCCCGGAGTTGAAAAATGTAGGTAAAAGCAATTGGTGAATTCGCAACAAAAGTTGATTTTTCGCTGTTCGATATCAAACGAAGTTTTGTTGGGAATGTGCCGTTGTTTATTCGATTAGAAGAAAAATAAACACGCGACGAGGATTGAGAAAAACCGTCCAGTTGTGGCGGCTTTTGCACCCTCCGGTAGCGAATGGCAAAAGTCGCAAAATTCGCGAGTTTCGCAAACACAGCGGGGTCATCGACGCGGCCGGGGGCGCACTAATACAACACGTATATTTCATATTTTTGGATCGCTAATTTTAAGATGTTATATTTATATATGTATATGTAGTAATGGCGGGTACGATACCAGTATTTCGAGATGTATTGCGCCAAAAGTTTTGATGTATTAATTTTCCATAAAAGTTATTCTATCATTTCAGTCTTGATTTTCGAACAAATAGTTCATTTAGCTAGTGGTCATGCGTATACCTATATTTTTAGATAGCGTGCACGATTGCTTCTGGAGCGCTGAAATTAATAAAATGCGAAACGGGTGGAAAAACGTAGAAAGTAAATTGAATAAAAATATTTTTCACAGCAACGCAGAAAACCTCTGAAAGTAATAATATTTTTGTGGTGAATTAAACTCCGATATGTGAAGAAAGAGTATTTTGATATCCACGCGATCGTCACAATACAGTTAAAATATAGACGCTTCTTAGTGCCACCGATAACTGTGTCATTTTTACTATCTTAACTTTACTAAGTATGATTTTTTAAATGCCAAAGTTAACACCAAAAATATTTAATTTCCTTATTTAGTTTTAGTGTACTAAAATGTCAATTACAAAAATAGTAAAAAAAGAAAATCATTTTTGTTAAAAAAATATTATCTACAAAATATTTTAGTATTTTATTTTTATTGTTTTATTTTTATCTGGATATCAGAAATAACTAAATGTATTTATGAGGAAAATAAAAGCGGCACAATTACGGCGAGGCTTAGTAATTGACCACAGCTAAAGATAGTGCACTAGAAGTAGACATAGTTAGATAAATTACTATTATTATATGAAATAATAAAAAAAAACTTGAAATCTATACATAGAATTTAAAACTAAAAGTTTAACTAATACTTTTTATTATTATATTATAAGAAGCTTGTTCACACATTTTAACTTCATATTTAGTAAGTATTTCTAAGACTAAAAGATAGTAATTGTTACTAACTGGTACTGGAATGAGATATTAGTGAGACTATGATTGGATTTCTTTTTAATTTTAGGTTGGGCTGTACTAGATGAGCTAAAAATATTATGCCATAGGCGCGTTTCTTTTGATGAAAATGTGATAAAAATTGCAAAAGGCATTAATTTTGCGTATGATTTTAATATAGTTATAAGTTACGTACGTTTAAGTAATTTCTTATACTTAGTAAATTAATTCGCGGTAGCTTGCGTATACTTTTTGGAGGAGTATTATTTTATTTTTAGTCATTTTAGTATTTTAGTTTAATAAAAAAATATTTTGAATATATTCAAAACTTGTTCAAAATTAATGGCTAAAACTAATTTAGATTACCTCTGTGTATGTTGATTTCGTAATCAAAATGAGCCTGCCTAAAGTATATTGCATATCACTTAGATACTTAATTATTATAACTTTGAACATTTCCACACACGCGTATGATATTAGTTGTACTTATTTTGTTTTATAAGAGGCTAGATCAATAGAAATTCATTTAAATAATAATATTTATAGCTGCTATATCCTTTTATGAGGATTGTAATAATTTTTAAGTACATGTTTCAGTGTAACGCCAGTACGTAGTAGCGTTGTCCTATTTTTACCACGTAGCTAAAAATAAAAATAATATTAATATGTTATTTTTTATGATAATAAAAAATGCAATAGTGCCTGATTTAGCCGTAAAATAATATTTCCGTAAAACATTTAGTTCCATTAGTCAATCGTTTTAATTTAGGAAAAAGTAGTACACAAATTTTATTTAAAAAAATCATTACAATCCTATATATTTTTATGGCTAGCTACTAGTATTATTGCTTTATAAACAAATTTATATAGATTACGAGCGTTTGATAGCTACTTTTTTGATGTTATTTAATTTTTTAATTAATATAATTGTTTATATTGCAACCTTTAGCATTGTATACGTGTTTTTCTTTAATATTAGCGAATGTAAGAAATTGTTAATGTACTGCCAGTTTCAAGGTTTCTAAAACACCAATGTGGAGGGACGAATGAATGATGACTGTCCAGGTGAACAATTCAGAATCTCTTTTATAGTTCATCTTTGAATTTTCATGTAAAAACGCTATATGACTAATTAGTGGATTACAGAATTGTGTGAACTGTATTTTGGACAACTATTTTGTATAGGTGAACTTGAAAATGAGTTGTAAATAATTTCAGAAACGATTATTAGTGTGGCTTACCCAACAATTTGCTAAATACGTTTAGCGCGAAAAATAGTAAAAAATATTATTGTATTGTCTCTATTAAAATGATTGAATGAATTATAGGGACAATGTTTTATTGATTAAAAACGTTAATTGTTTTCGGCGTATAGCTCTTATAATAATAAAATGCCATGTTTGTCACAATTTATTTTTAGAAATCGTTGAAATTTTTAGTTTTATTTTTAATTCGGTGAGTATTTTGTGTGAACTGTAAATAAACAATATTGTTCCTAAGTATTTATAATCGTAATTAATCGTGTAATTATTTCTTATGAATGTATTCAATATGTAATGATAATTTTTTGAATGAGAATTATTTTCAAATTTATTTTAATACAATTATTATAGTACATTTTTAAGTTTTATTTTATTTTGATAGTTGTTTCATAATTTAAACTGTTGTATTTATTTTTTAATCAAACGCTGTTGTATATTTTTATTAAAGTAGTTTTTTTTATTATTTTGTAATTATTTATTTTAGAAAACAAGATAATGTATTGTTGTATTTTCGTTGTAAAATATTCTGAGACGATGGACATGAGTGCATGACGGCGAGCTGTTGGATAAGTGTACTTTGAACAAAAAAATAATCTTCCTTTGTAATTATTATAATCTATAAACACTACAAAATTGTGATTCAAAGCAATTTAAAATATTACTGCTGATTATATTTTGTGTTTTATTTAAACAATCCCTTGTTGAATTTATATTATCTATACTAATATTATAAAGAGGAAAGGGTTGTATGTATGTTTGTAACGAATTGGCTCAAAAACTACTGGGTCGATTTCAAAAATTCTTTCACCATTTGAATGCTACGTTATTACAGATTAACATTAGGCTATAGAACATTTTGAAGAAAGTTAGGGATTTCTCGACCGTGCGAAGCCGTGGTGGGCCGCTATTTATTATAAAATTTACCACTGCTCTACTCTTTGAATATCTATCACGCTTCTACTTTGCAATGTTTTTCTGAAGTGAAAACTTCTTTAGCGGCGCTGTGCACTTTTTGTGATGGAGAAAAAATATTAAACTCGCGACGGATCATATCGCGACAGATAAGACCATAAGACAAAAGTGAAAACAAATGTTTTATTAGACAGTACAACTGAACATTATCATTTATTTAAGTGAAATCATCGTTATTCAAGTTTTCACTTCTGCAGGCACTCCCAAAGTGCAACCCATTGTTTTTTTTCTCTTATAAGATGACAAAATTCCTCATTAGTCTAGTGGTTATAAGCGCAACAACTACGCTAGAGGTCCTGGGTTCGATTCCCAGGTCTAGCAGTTGGGATTTTCTATGAAATTCCCAGAGCGTTGCTTGTTGCGCAATGCTTATTTGCCAGACTATTTGCATTCCGCTCCAAAAGGTTTTTTAAGGTGATAGGGGGCAAACCTGATGCTATAACCGCCGTCAGGAGTTACAAGTCCGTTGCAGGCCTTTTAAAAGGGTTTAGGCCTCCGATATCCTCACTCACTCGGCGAAACACAACGTAAGCGTTGTTTCACGCCGGGTTTCTGTGAGGCCGTAGTATCACTCCAGTTGAGCCGGCCCATTCGTGCCGAAACATGGGTCTGCTACATTGGAGCAGAGGTTTACTATACAGTATGATCCTCAGTTGTTCATGGGACCTAAACATACCAATATGTTTAGTAGGTAAATATTAGCTCGACCCGGGAATCGAACCAAGGACCTACAGCGTAGCAGTTACTCTTACAACCATCAATGAGACAGTGTATTTTAAACAGGTATTAAAAATATATACTGAACTGAATAAATACCTAACTAGATTAAGACAAGGCTGATAACGGTCATCCTACTAATATTATAAATGCGAAAGTTTGTGAGGATGGATGGATGGATGGATGGATGTTTGTGTTACTCTTTCACGCCGGAACGGCTGAACGGACCTGGATTTTTTATCTGAAGCAGACGAAGTCGCGGGCAGAAGCTAGTAGTTAATAACCTTGTTAATAAATTCAAAAAGTTAGCGAGGAGAGTTACTTTACAGTAATAATTTAGACAAGAAAATTGTTACTCAGTTGAAATCCTTATATTTATCGCAAGACGAGGCAGCTAAGATAAGACGAGGAATAAAGTTCCCTAACTAAATATTTAAAATGTATTACTGTCTTCTTAACTTACCTGAGGACTTTCGAAAGTTCTTACATAGATATTTTAAAAGTTTAAGGACACTTTCTCTTCAAAAAGGTTGAACCAAATCTATATTACCTACTTACTTTTTCTGGCACATACGCGAATATTAGACATTGAAATGAACCTTTTTAACCCCCGACGCAAAAACGACGGGGTGTTATAAGTTTGACGTGTCTGTGTGTGTGTGTGTGTGTGTGTGTGTCTGTCTGTGGCATCGTACCTCCCGAATGGATGAACCGATTTTGATTTTGTTTTTTTTGTTTGAAAGGTGAATAAGTCGGGAGTGTTCTTAGCTATGTTTGATGAAAATCGGTCCAAGATGGCCGCCGCCACAAGATGGCGGTTTACATATTTTTTCACAACTCCCACAATATTGGTATCAAATGAAAGGGCCTGACTAGTAGAATACTATACACTATGAAAAATTTCAAATCCAAGATGGCCGCCTCCACGAAATGGTGAATTTATTAATTTTTTTCACTACTCCCTCAATAAAGGTATCAAATGAAAGGGCTTGACTAGTAGAATACTATACACTATGATATAAGATATCTAATAGCTATGAAATAATTGTACAAAAGTTGAATAACTAAACGAAGAAAATACCTAATTAAACACTAAATTACCTGGATCTTAAAACGCAAGAAAATAAAAGAAATTAAACTAAATAACTAAGGAGTCCCTACAAAAAGTGTGAAATAACAAATTAAATTAAAAATTTAAAAAAACCCCCGACACAAAAAAATCAACTTAATAACCTAAAAGAAAAACTATGATGAAATAACCACAAATAGAACAAAAAAGGTATAAACCTGAATCCCTATAAAAAGAAAAAAATAATCTTGAAATTATAACCCTTCGTAAGTACGTATGAAGTTTTTTGATTAAATTTTGTCGCGTCGGGGGACCGCTCTCTAGCTATCACGTGTCTGCCCGCTCGGGTCGCCAAACTTGAATATGTTACGCTCCGCCCACTTTACGCCCTCCCGCGCCTCGCGGCGATGTACGCGCCATCCACATCAATTCTGAATTCGCGCGATTCACATTCGGGAAGCAAAAGGAAAGGAAAAGATTCACATAATTAGAGAGCGGTCCCCCGACGCGACAAAATTTAATCAAAAAACTTCATACGTACTTACGAAGGGTTATAATTTCAAGATTATTTTTTTCTTTTTATAGGGATTCAGGTTTATACCTTTTTTGTTCTATTTGTGGTTATTTCATCATAGTTTTTCTTTTAGGTTATTAAGTTGATTTTTTTGTGTCGGGGGTTTTTTTAAATTTTTAATTTAATTTGTTATTTAACGGATTTCTATTGAGATATTATTTAATTCCTGACGTTCCGGATTCTTGACAGTATCCATGGTCACGGGTAAACTAAAGTAGGTACTAACAACTACCTTATTTTTTTTGTTAATGGTTAGCGATCAGACTCATGCAGAATGAGCTCACCGTGTCTTTTGGTTTTGCAATTTTGGGCTTGGATTAAGATTAACCTAAATGGGCCTTACCAGCTGCTTGGAAATCTAAATCTATAGGTGATAAAAATGCAAAAAAAACTATTTGTTTTATTTTATTTTTTATTCTACATTTTAAGGGACTTTTATGCTTAGCGTTTGCCAGCCCTATCATAACCTAAACATAATTATATTAATTCTAACAATTTTATTATAAATGGGCCAAAAATTCGAACAAAACTTTAACGTTTGTACGGTTAGTTTGGGATAAAATTCCCACGTCAGTTCTTTTCAAATTTAAGGCTGTTATTAAATTATTTCTATCAGAATCATATCGAACACATTCCATCAACCTGCGCAGCCTGGGTGGTTTGCAGTTTCTATGAGTGGGACTCGCGGTGGCTTAGTGGTCATAGCGCATATTTAACCAAAAAACACAGGTTCGCAATTTATGTTGTTACGTGTGGTTACAGTGTGTTGTTAAAGTCAATATAGATACTTTTAGTACCTGTATTATATATACCTACGCACATGGTCAAAATTGTATGCAAAAAAGGATAAGAAGAAAGGAATTTATGCGGTGAATGTCAGCGGCAGCGTCGTAAGAGGTCGTCGTAGAAGGACATCCGTCGATCTTATGTGTTCTCGCGATGCGCATATGTATGATAAGATACCTACCTATATAATTAATATAAAAGAAGTAAAACATACCATCACGCCTGTATTTCCCGAAGGGTAGTCAGAGGCGTACTAATGTACACCCACAGTTCGCCAGTAGATAAGTTTGGGTCCAATACCAGCGAGCATACCGGGCACAAATTTATAACTCCGAGCTGCTACTGAGAATTTCATAGAACCTACTAACTCTTTGCTCAACCTAGGAATCGAACCCAGGACCTCTAGCGTAGCAGTTGCGTTTAGGACCACTAGGCTAATGAGGCATGGAAGAAGCAGAAGATGTATAAAAAAATCGGAGCAACTGAAATTCTGCCTAAACCTGTGGGAGAAAGGCGTAACTTTATATATAACATAACATACCATCACGCCTGTATTCCCCGAAGGGTTAGGCAGAGGCGTACTAATGTACACCCACAGTTCGCCGGTATGTTTAGGTCCCATGTAATAGGGGGCGAGCCTATTGCCATTAACCGGGCACAAATTCCTAACTCCGAGCTGCTACTGGGAATTTCATAGAAAAACCCAATAACACTTTGCTCGACCTGGGAATCGAACCCAGGACCTCTAGCGTAGCAGTCGCGCTCAGGACCACTTGGCTATTGAGGCAGTTTTTGAGGAACTTTATATATGTACAAGAGATACCTAAAAATATCCCTTATTAATTCCCCACTAAATGAATCATAATTTAATTTTTCAATAAGAGTTCTTTTTAATTTATCCATCACCAAGTAGTACCTACACTCGCACGCGAGCCAGTTTTTTAGCGTGCCAGTAGCCGCCTACGCCAGTCTACTACCCTCTTCTAGAAGTTGTATAATGACTACGTAAGTTAAAATCTTCTGTTTGAAGTCAAAGTCAAAGTCAAAATCATTTATTCAATATAGACTACTAGGTAGTACTTTTTGAACGTCATTTTTACATTATAGACAGCCCCCAAAACGCCCGCCCTTCACCGCTTCCTAGTGTTTTCGCTGGGAAGAAGAAGCGGCGCATCAAACTCCCCAGCAAACACATTTCTGTCTGTTAAGTTACTAAGGCGTTATACAAGATTTCAAATCATTGTTTGGGGTACTTAATAATTTATTCATTGCTACTGTCAGCTGGCGCACATGTTATTATTATTAATTTTCAAGCAGTATTTATAATATTAGCAAGCCTCCTTTCTATTGTAGTTTAAATGACAATTTTAACTATTAAAAATAGTAAACCTGCCTACACGAGCAATGATAATATGCATAATTAGAATCTACAAGGCGATTCAGTTAACTTTTAAAAAGCTAGGTTAGTTTAAGTTTAAGGCCCACTTGCACCAACTTTATAAATTGTAGTTAAATACAATTTTTCATTGTAATTTTGTGTTTTAATACAATTTAAACACATTCAAGAAGTTGGTGGAAGTGGGCCTAAATGTTTTCAATTCAAATAAGCTTTTATGAGTGTCTCAGAAACGTTATTGAGTCTAGTTGCAAGGTTCCAATAAGTTAAACAATAGTGTTGTTACAGGATGTTAGAACATTGAAGGTTAATGTCCAAGTGGGATCGAAGTCGATTTTATTAAAAGGATAGAAAGTTCCCATCCAAGAAGGGGGTAGAAATGTTACCCCATTCTGAAAATATATGCCTAAACAACATGGAAAACTCATCGTAAACTTCGTATTTATTTGTGGTAAGTACAACTTTACGCCTGCTACGTCACAGCCTAAAATAGCCCGCATTCAGGCGGGCTATCAATCACCGGCGCATCAACGGGTGACGTTGAGTGAATCAGTAGATATACTACAATATGTAGCGTATATTTTATATACTGTATGTGTATTTACTGATTGTATTTATGAAGCACTTTTGTAGTATTGTACTATGTTACTTTTAATTTTTTTGTTGTATTTGGCCTTATTAGGGAACTAGCTTCTGCCCGCGACTTCGACCGCGTAGCGTGATGATATATAGCCTATAACCTTCCTCAATAAATGGGCTATCTAACACCGAAATAATTTTTCAAATCGGACCAGTAGTTCCTGAGATAAGCGCGTTCAAGCAAACAAACAAACTCTTCAGCTTTATATATTAATAAATAGATATAGATTTGCACACTATTATAATTATAATACGTACAGACACTCACGCCTTTCTCCCACAGGGGTCTGCAGAAAGTACACCGCCACTTGCTACGATTCTTGCATACTTCTTTTGCTTCTGCCACATTCATACATAACATAACATAACATGCCATCACGCCTTTATTCCCCGAAGAGTTAGGCAGAGGCGTACTAATGTACACCCACAGTTCACCGGTATGTTTAGGTCAAATGTAATAGGGGGCGAGCCTATTGCCATTAACCGGGCACAATTTCCAAACTCCGAGCTGCTACTGACAATTTCATAGAAAAACTCAATAACACTTTGCTCGACCTGGGAATCGAACCCAAGACCTCTAGCGTAGCGGTCGCACTTGAAACCACTAGACTAACGAGGCAGTTTATCGAGACATTCATACATCTGCTCATAAATATGCGCTGCTTGCGAGTATTACGCACCTTACCTTTCTGAAGGACCTCGCACGGCGAGACCTCGCACCTCATACGACGCTGCCGCTTACATGCCTTATAAATTCCTTCCGGTAATCTTCTTTCATTTTTTTTTTGTTAATAAAGCTTACTAGCAATGCGGGTCGCACATTACTATTTCAAGCAACAAGTTCTTCTTCTTAATTAAAGAAAACAGCTAATCAAAGTCAGACAAACAATTACAAAATAAGTTTTAACAACATCTTAATCCCTAAAATCTAAAATCCGGCCCTTCTACTAACAGATTGGTCGTATAACTCTCTTTATGGGGCACGTAAAATTTTAATGGCCCCATATTTTATTGGCAGGGTGCTCAGAGCTTTGATTAAAAACCTTTAGGGAATATCCAATCGTTAGGGCGTGATTATCCTTTTGTGATCAGTAGGGTATGGTCATTAGAATATAGTTAAGGGCTGTGAGTTTTTTTTGTGCGTAAAATATGGTAATATTTTTGGTACATTTAGTTTTTCTCGGCTCATATTTTGTGCTTATCCGTCTTTATTTTTATGATTTACATTTTTCATGCTAAAATTATAAAGTTATATTAGTGAAGGAAAAAATCGAATCGCAGGCAGGATTCGAACCTGCGTCTTCTGGTTTGATACAACAGATGAAATTTGTTTTTTTTTTTAGAAATTTGCCTTCCCATTCTTATCTTACGTCTTAAAGGTGACCTCAGTATCATCTATTGACAAGCAAGTAGAATAGAGATAGTTAATAGGTATAGTAGAAACGTATGACTTAGAACTAACCGTAAGCAGAGATGTAAGGTAAGTCATGTCGGTTGAGAGGCAAAGTAACTTGCTTGTCAGCAGACGTTACTGACGTCACTTTTAAGACGTAAGTTCAGAATGTGAAGGCAAATTTCGACATAGCAGGTGGGACTCGTGGTGACTTAGTGGTCATAGCGTCTGGTGTATCAAACCAGAAGACGCAGACTGGTTCGAATCCTGCCTGCGAGTCGAATTTTTCCTTCACCAAAATAACTTAACCGCCTTTACTTTTTGACAACTACCTACATGTAAATAAGGCTTATTTTTAACGTTTATCGTTCCTATCTGAGGGTTACAAGGTGTTGAATAAAAGGTATTGAAATATTTGTTTTTATGTATACATCAGCTGTTATGGAGGCTAATTATAAAATATTTTATTTCGCACTAGTTATTTCCCGCGGTATCACTAACGACTTAAAGTGACGTTATGTTTAACTAAATAAGGTCACAGTATGCCTAGCTGGAATAAAGTAGCTTTCCATAGGTGAAATAATTTTTTCCTAATTATAATATAGGTGTAGATAATTTTAACTACCTCAATGGTGTAATGATAACAAGCGCGGCTGATTAGTGTGAAGTCCTGGGCTCGATTTCCAAGCAAAGTATTATGAGGTTTTTAGTGAAGGAAAAATTCGACTCGCAGGCAGATTTGAACCTGCGTCTTCTGGTTAGATACACCAGACGTTAGATGACCTAAGCCATGCCGGAATTTGCCTCCAAATTCTGAATTTACGTCTTAAAGGTGACGTCAATAACATTAGAAGGTTTGAATCCTACTTGCAAGTTGAATTTTTCTTTCACTAAAATAACTTTAAAAGTTTAGTAATCTTAACATGAAAAATATATAAAAATCATAACAAGATAAAAATAAAATTCGTTTCTTGAGTAATTAAACAAAAGTACAAATAGGTGTGTCACTTGGCTTCCAAACTAAGTATAACTTGTATTATGAAAGCCAAGGTACTCTCTTACTAATAATACAATCAGTGTATTGCAGTGTTGCCATGTATGTTCTTAGTAGTAGTAGTTTACCTTCAACTTGTCCTACTTATCAGATGAGACTAAAAATATACATACTAAGTAGGTAGGTATACATTAGTAAGTACTATTCTGCCGTTCCCTCTGAAGATACAGTCGTGAAACATTTTAGGTATTTATAATTTTTATCAGCCTCAACCTTGGAAGGGAAAATAAAACTCGAAGAAAACACGAAACAGTTCGTGAGTCCGAAACCAAACATTGAATATAATCCTGATTCAGTCCGGTAGGTACATGTACGAAACATCCGGGCTTGATGTGATTTTTACCCGGCACCGCAATTTATACCCGGATTTACCCGGCCCGGATTAATACTGTCGCTTTTTTGGATCCACATTCAAGAAACACGGGTTATTTGGTAACAATTTTAGGATTACGCATGAGAGACAATGAAACCTTTTTTGATAGGACGGAAACTTGATGAAGCAGAGTAATACAAGCGCTTATTTTTTAGCCGAATGAAGGTACATTCGAAATTCAAATTTATTATACGGGCGAAATAACTGTGCAACGTCCCGAACGTCCGCGCAGGTTAAATAACTTAGGTAAATAAGTGTTTTCGTAAAAACATCGCAGCTGCGACCATCAATGTGCTACACTTGCACACACACATTTATGACCGCGTTTCTTAACTAAACAATTTTTTTGTTGTACAAAATCCGTACACTTGATACGACATGACGACTTCTTCAGAACTTTACTAGAAGGTAAAATTGAAGGAAAACGAGGAAGGGGTAGACCTAGACGAAGTTTTGTGGAACAAGTAAAGGAAAGGATTGCGATCGGGTCGTATCAAGAGGTAAAACGGAAAGCAGAAGATAGAGAACAGTGGCGTTTGCTCCACTGACAAGAGCTGAGCTCTTAAATTAAAGAAGAAGACAATATCCGTGTGTTACAATCTGATCAAAGTGTTTCTGCTAGCATATTCAGTTATTATAAATATAATGTACACTTGCTTGTATGTTTAAGTTCCATCTAATAGGGGCTAGCCTATTTATTGCCTTTAACCGGACACAAATTCAAACTCCAAGTCACTACTGAAAATTTCATAGAAAAACCTAAATACACATTGCTCGATCTGGGAATCAAACCCAGGACCGAGGCAGTCGCGCTTAGGACCACTAGAATAATGAGGTAGTTATTTTAAAAATAATATATTGTTGATATTTTTATCGTTCCATATTCAAATACAAAAAAAGCATTGTATAGAATTTTATCGTTCCATATTCAAATAATCAGCATACGGAACCCACTCGATATGTTACTCTCGTCGCAGGTATTTTTTCTATGTAAGACCTT
Source organism: Acronicta leporina (assembly GCA_947256265.1). NCBI lineage: Eukaryota > Metazoa > Arthropoda > Insecta > Lepidoptera > Noctuidae > Acronicta > Acronicta leporina. The sequence continues at coordinate 2,035,363 of OX366524.1, forward strand.
CTTTTAGGCTTTGTAAAACGTCGTGCTCGGCTTGTAATGAGTTGATGTAGGTTCAAACTAATCAGTATATAGGTTCAGTTCATGCCTCATAGTGAATTTTTGTCTAGAGTTTTTTTTATTGTTCTTCTTACGTGTTGATTTGGTTCGCTCTTGTGATATTTTAAATTAATAAACTTCTCGGTCTCTACCTTTTACATCGTTCAAGATTCATACGAGTGATTCTATGACTAATAAAGCATTCCATCTACACCATAGTTTTCCAAACTAACTTAAAATTATATTGTAGGCCTTATTCCATAATAAAGTTTGATCTAAATATAGAAGCTATTTTCCGGCCCAATGATGCTTACAGTCGTAATGAGATTCAATCTTAATTCGAAAGACGTAGGTACGACTTTCAAATTATCATTGAATCTTTAGATTGGAGTATTGAATAAAGAAGTAGATTATAATTAAAGATGGTTTCTGAAACTGTAATAAAACTACTTAGCTTTTTGTAATTCCTTTTTTCATTTTCTATGGTAAGATTATAAACCTAGTAAAGGTTTTGAGCGCGGCTTCGCTCACATGAAGCTATACAAGGAGTAAAAATTTAAAAATCAACATTGGTGATCTTTGCTTTGTATCGATCTGTATAGGTACATCAGAGAGGTCAAGCTATATCTATGGTTCCGTTCAATTAATTGAGATAAGAAGTTCACCAGTTTTTAAGTTGGAGCATATGCTTTCTCACAGAAAACCGGCGTGAAACAACGCTTGCGTTGTGTTGTGTTTCGCCGAGTGAGTGAGGTTACCAGATGCCTAAACCGTTTTAAAAGGCAACGCACTTGTGATTCCTCTGGTGTTGCGAGTGTCCATGTGCGGTGGTTATCCTCACCATCAGGTGAGCCGTCGGCAGGTTTGAAACGTACGCTATAAAAAAAAATACTAGAAGTTTCCACACTACCAAACAACGAACTTAACCTTTATCCCTGTTATCTTAAGAGCTCTTAATAATTGATTACAATGCAAGTTCGGCTCGGCCTAATACGATTACTGTCCCTTAAGGATTCGCCCAGTTCTACTGTTAAGCTTTTAGGCTTGAGTTCTTCTGATTAGTGAGAGCCTGATTCTAAATGTGTTTGTCTAAGATATATCGGTACTAACGTCGAAAGAATCTGAGCAGATGTTCATTTATTTAGTTAACTAACCATTTTTCGTCGTAGGGATTGAATGTGATGTCCGATTAAGAGGATGTTTCAATCGGATTCTCTATCTATACTATAATATATAATATATCTATACTTAATATATAAAGATGAAGAGATTGTTTGATTGTTTGTTTGCTTGAACGCGCTAATCTCAGGAACTACTGGTCCGATTTAAAAATTATTTCAGTGTTAGATAGCCCATTTATTGAGGAAGGCTATAGGCTATATATCATCACGCTACGCGGACGAAATCGCGGGCAGAAGCTAGTAATATATAAAGCTGAAGAGTTTATTTGTTTGTTTGTTTGTTTACTTGAACGCGCTAATCTCAGGAACTACTGGTCCGATTTGAAAAATTCTTCCACTGTTAGATAGCCCTTTTATTGGGGAAGGCTATAGGCTATATATCATCACACTACGCGGACGAAGTCGCGGGCAGAAGCTAGTCTATACTTAATATATAAAACTGAAGAGTTTGTTTGTTTGTTTGCTTGAACGCGCTAATCTCAGGAACTACTGGTTCGATTTGAAAAATTCTTTCAGTGTTAGATAGCTCATTTATCGAGGAAGGCTATAGGCTATATATCATCACGCTAAGACCAAGAGGAGCGGAGCATAAATGAAGAATGTTTCAAAATCGGGGTTTTTTCCTTTTGAGAGCTTCCGATGCATGCGCTGCGTAAACGATTAAAGTTACGCAAAAATCATATATCACAGAATTGTTCCTCTTTAAAAGTTCTACAAAAAAGTCCGCGACAGCATATGTCTATCTTTTAAGCTTGGCTCACTATAACCGTTTTCATGCTAACTTTGTTCTAAAATTCGTTTTTTTTCCTTTTGTGAGCTTCCGATGCGTGCGCTGTGTAAACGGTTAAAGTTTCGCAAAAATCATATATGACAGAATTGTTCCTCTTTAAAAGTTCTAAAAAAAAGTCAGCGACAGCATATGTCTATCTTTTAAGGTTGGCTCACTATAACCTTTTTTATGCTAACTTTGTTCTAAAATTCCAAATGCATTATTTGCGTAGGTGTTTTTATAAACATGATATTAATCCTTATTCAAATAAATACGTTATTCATCAGCCTTTAGAGCGTTTGTTTGGTCTCCGAGCGGACCGAGCTTGGGTCCGCTCGGACCCAACAAACGCTCTAAAGGACATATCCTCATTTAGCGTTCTTTTATTATTCCTGTTCCCGTAACATATTTTACTAAAGTTCCGCTCGGATACTCAATTATCAACTAACAATATTGGCTATATCTTGAAGTGAGCTTCAATCAAAATATACTACAAGCCTGTCAAGTGCCACCTGCTAAGTTTGCTTGAACGCGATAATCTCAGAAACTATTGGTCCGATTAGAAAAAATCTTTCGGTGTTAGATAGTCCATTTATTGAGGAAGGCTATAGGCTATCATCCCGCTAAGACTAAGTAACTATTCCACGCGGACGAAGTCGCGGGCGGAAGCTAGTAATATATAAAGCTGAAGAGTTTGTTTGTTTGTTTGTTTACTTGAACGCGCTAATCTCAGGAACTACTGTTCCGATTTGAAAAATTCTTTCACTGTTAGATAGCCCTTTTATTGAGGAAGGCTATAGGCTTAATATATAAAGCTGAAGAGTTTGTTTGTTTGTTTACTTGAACGCGCTAATTTCAGGAACTACTGGTCCGATTTGAAAAATTCTTTCACTGTTAGATAGCCCTTTTATTGAGGAAGGCTATAGGCTATATATCATCACGCTACGCGGACGAAGTCGCGGGCAGAAGCTAGTTCTATTATAATTATGTTCCAGTACGAAAAACTTTTTTAGTCTTTCGTGAAAACACTAGGAGGCGGTGAAGGGTGGGCGTGTTGAGGACTGTCTATAATGTAATAATGATGTTCAAAAACTACTACCTGGTAGTCTAGACTAGTAAGGTCTTACCTTGCGATAAGGCCACCCGTTGTACCATACCTTATGATTGATAACTTATACTTTAAATTAGTTTTTTGGTGCAATAAAGGATATTCTATTCAATTCTATCTTTAAAAAAACGATTTTGACGTTAACTTTGTTATTTGTTCCTTCCAGAGGATAGTGAATAATAATATTATTTTTAATTATTATTTTGTTCGAAGCGACTACCATCAGACCTCCGCAACTCAATTTCTTGGCATTACCGAATATCTTTTTATGTTTTTTTTCTCACTACCACTGACGATTGTTACAGCATAACATACCATCACGCCTGTGTTCCCCGAACGGTTAGGCAGAGGCGTACTAATGTACACCCACAGTACGCCGGTATGTTTAGGTCCCATGTAATAGGGGGCGAGCCTATTGCCATTATCCGGGCACAAATTCCAAACTCCGAGCTGCTACTGGGAATTTCATAGAAAAACCCAATAACACTTTGCTCGACCTGGGAATCGAACCCAGGACCTCTAGCGTAGCAGTCGCGGTCAGGACCACTTGGCTAATGAGGCAGTTGTATTGTTACAGGTGATTGTTAATAAAATTATTTACTTATCACTCGCTTGAATAATGGAAAATAACATTGTCATTGTATCACGTTCAAGTTAACATGAAATACCTAGGTATGGCTTGAATTGAAACTCAACTGAATTCAGCAACCTTTCGTCATAATGGCTATTAATTGTAAAATTTTCATCAACTCAGTATTTCATGATAAAATAATTGTATATGCCAGAAAATATTTAGTATTGTCTACTCCTTAATTATACGCAGTAAAACGTTTTAAATTAATTGCTTCAATTTAATAGTAAGTTGAAATAACAACCTCTTTGTTAATGAAGCGAAATTGAAGCCATAAAAGTCTCGATATATTCTCTGGTGCCAGTAACAACTTAGATAGTAGATTTGCTTAATAGAGATCAGATTTTGACATTAATTGTATGCACCTTATGTCAAAATCCTATCGCTAGTAAACAAATCTGCTGGCTGAGTTGTTATTGGAATGGCAGGTTTCATTGTTATTAAAATGTTCTAATACATTGAACATGTTTTAATGGGCAGAAGGTTTGTTTTTATCACAAAAATTATAAGTACATAGTAAGTATAGTTATAATACTGTTCTCAATATGTTTCTATTATTTTAGGGTATAATATAGTACCTACCTATTATGTTGTTCAGTAAGTTTTAAAGACCTCAAAAAACACAGTTTGTTTAATTTTTAATCTCTCTAAGTAGGTACTTAGAGAGATTATTCTATAAGTAGGTAATTATTCTATTATAAGTAGGTAATTATTCTATTATAAGTAGGTAATTATTCTATTATAAGTAGGTAATTATTCTATGCAGTTTTGATTGAAACAATAGTCTGTTCATTTTATATTCTTCTAAATGCCCAAATATGTTTAAAAGACTTTTATGTTAATTCAATTTCATGTGATTGATTATAAAAATAATTTGATTATAAGTTCTGTTTAATTAATGAAAAATAAACTAACATTACATACCATCACGCCTGTATTCCCCGAAGGATTAGGCAGAGGCGTACTAATGTACACCCACAGTTCGCTGGTATGTTTAGGTCTCATGTAATAGGGGGCGAGCCTATTGCCATTAACCGGGCACAAATTCCTAACTCCGAGCTGCTACTGGGAATTTCATAGAAAAACCCAATAACACTTTGCTCGACCTGGGAATTGAACCCAGGACCTCTAGCTTAGCAGTCGCGCTCAGGACCACTTGGCTAATGAGGCAGTTAAAAATAAACTAAAAACACTCAAATTATGTTTTTGCTACTAATTACTTCAAACTTCAAAGTACTTCAAAGATATTTATTGTCATAAAAAACTACAGTCACTTATAGTCACTCTATCTCACGAAGTCCTGTATGATGACCTGATGATTGAAATAAAGTTCAAATTTCAATAATGTAACGGCTTTCGTGAAATAGAATATCTATAAGTGAGAATATAATTAACAACATAATAAGTACAAAAATAATTATACAGTGGTTGTCCACTCTTATAAAGCACTCGATAGTAATTTTATTCTTAGTATACTTCTAGTATACTTATACAATATTTAGTAATATTTAGACTTAAACAATAGGAAATACGCCTTCTGGCAAGATGGAGTGATGATTTGCGAAAGGCTGCCGGCAGTAGCTGGATGCGACAAGCCGAGGACAGGGTGAAATGGTGCACATTGGGGGAGGCCTACGTCCAGCAGTGGCCTGTTATAGGCTGATGATGATGATGAATAGGAAATAGGGTCCAGCGGAGCTTGAATTGCCCACAAAAACGTAATTACAAAAATAAATAAATCTTGATACAAACAATATATTATCAAATTGGGTTAATATTCGGATTGAGACATTGTTCTTAGCGAAATAAACAACCTAAAAACCGTTCAAAAACTTGGTAAAGTTAACAAGAATTGCATTCGCTTACATTTATTTCCAGTGAAGTATTTTGGACGAAATGGTAAAGCAGGAACTTGATTAACGGTATCGGAATCCGAATAACTTCGGAATAGTAATCGAATAGTATCGGAATCCGAATTCTTGGTAACTTTAACAAGTTTAAAACGATTTTCCGGTCGTTTATTTCCAGTGAAGTAGTGGTAGACGGAATGGTACGGTAGGAACCTAGATCAGAATTTGATTAAATATTGTTTGTATTACGATTTATGTCCGACAGAATCTTAAGATATCTCTACTATTATAAAATTGTAAAAAATCTGTCTGTACATTGAAGATATTAAAAAAAAAACACGTGGATTATGGTATACAAAGGTCTCCGAATCCGAAAATGTGATGTTTAAAATTCTTGTCTGTTTTTCTGTTTGTTACGGGTTGGAGCAAAAACTACTGAATAGATTTTAATTTTGTTATCACTGTTAGAAAGTATATGCTTCAACTTAAAAACTGGTGAACTTCTTATCACAATTAATTAATCGGATCCTGAGGTACAGCTTGACCTCCATGAAGTATAGAGGCCCATACAAAGAAGAGATCATCAATGTTGGTTTTTCATTTTTACTCCTGATACTGCATGTGAGCGAAGCCGCGGGCAGAAGCTAGTTTAAATTATAATACTGCGATATGCATAACTTTTTTCTGACCCAAATATTCAAGTCCAGGATTACCAATGCTTTAATGGTCATCACAACTTTAATGATGCACAGGTCTGAATGAAGTCATTTGGTTCGGCACAGACTTACTTTGAGGCACATTCTTCGTGTAAAATAAGCTTGTATTCGTGTATTGATTCTGTTTTGTACCATGAGTGTGTTGATATTGGATATGTCCCCTTCCATACACGTATTGGGAAAAGCTTGTGGGTTTTGGTATGCGGGACGAATGGGAGAAATACTTTTCATGCTTATCCAGCCAGCGGTTAACCTGAAAATTACAGATTGCAACACATTTTTTTTTATAAAAAGAATTTAAAATTAATTAAAACACGATACGCTTAGTTTAGTGGCTGAGCGATCGGCTTCTGTGACACGTTTCGTGGGTTCAATCCCGCACGGAGTAAAAATTTGTATGATCTATAGGTATACGGGCGTTTATGCAATCTCAGATTGGTGCAGACGTTTAAAAAAACCACTTTAATAGTTATTCTATCGTATCATCGGTGTAACATAAATATTACATTACAGTTCTCATTAACCCCTAACTTTCTTAAAAACATACATAAAATACCATCACGCCTTTATTCCCTGAACGGATAGACAGCGGTGTACGATATATTTAGATTCCGTGTAATAGGGGGCTAGGCAATTAAAATTAACCAGACACAACACTTACTTAGGACTTTGTTCTACCTGAAAATTGAACCCAGGACCTCTAACAGAGTAGTCGCGCTTAGGACCACTAAGCTGACGAGGCAGTTATTAATAAAAAAACTTTGAAATAAGCATAATTATGTAAACCACTGACACAAAATTTAATCAGAGATTTACTTACTTTTAATTAATATAACACAGTTTGTCGGTAAAAAAGATAATTAAATAATTAACTAATAATAAAAATTCCACTCACAAAGTCACAGCGACACGTAGGCATCTCCGAGTGTGAATCCATAATCGTGAAAAACAAAACTATTTAGTTATTTTAGTAGAAAAAAAATAAGAATCGAGCTTACACGTGAATTTATTTTGCTAAAACCGATACTAGAATACTCTAGCAAATGACAAGATATTTCCAAATTCACCGATATTTATAAAAAAGTAATTAGTTAATAGTAACATAATTACCTTATGACTGTTTTTGTTGTAATAGCGTTCTATCATTTACACTAACACGAATGAAGTTCAATAATTAATAGTTAAAGCTTCATTAGCGATAATGAGCGGTTGACTGTGTGCATTTTTAAGATTTAAAATAACTGTAGTTCAGATTAAGTCATTAATTATTAATATTATACATTTTTTATTGTCTAATGGGAACGCATATTTCAAGCGGCTATAATTAGCAAAGGTTTTTAAGAAACGATAAATGACTACTAAGTACCAAACAAAATATAATGTGTTGGTCCTTTCCTTTATTGAGAATAAAGTATAAAGAGAATATTGAAATAAAGTATTAAAAAAACCGAGTGGGTTAGGGTATAAACGTCTCCGATTCCAAAAATGTGATTTTTAAATTTCTTGTCTGATTGTCTGTTTGTTGCGGGTTGGCGCAAAAACTACTGAATGGATTTTAATTTTGTTATCATTGTTAGAAAGTATATGCTCAAATTTAAAAACTGGTGAACTTTTTATTTCAATTAATTAAACGGAACCAAGCCGTGATCGCCTAGTGATATGACCATTGGACTGCCAAATCAAAGGTCTCGAGTTCAAATCCAAGGCATGCACCTCTGACTTTTCGAAGTTATGTGCGTATTAATAGTTAATTATCACGCGCTTAAACGGTGAAGGGACACATCGTGAGGAAACCTGCACGTCTGAGAGAATTTCTCGACGGCGTGTGAAGTCTGCCAACCCGCATTAGGCTAGCGTGGTGGACTATAATAGCCAAAACTCTCTCATTGTGAGAGGAGACCCGTGCCCAGCAGTGGGCCATATAATGGGTTGATTATGTAAACGGAACCATAGACAGCTTGACCTCTCTGATGTATACAGATCGATACAAAGCAGAGATCACCAATGCTGATTTTCTGATGTATAGAGTCCCATACAAAGAAGAGATCATCACTGTTGGTTTATATTAAATTATTTTTAGGAACCATTTTTAATCCTAATATCGCTTCAGGTGAGCGAAGTCGCGGGCAAAAGCTAGTTCTCAATAAAACCATAATTATGTCACTTAAGAACAATACTAAAATTCAGTTACAAATTAGTTATTAATTAATTACCCATTCAATGCATTCATTTCTCCAGAAATTATCTATTGGTAAGTTGAGTTCAGTATCTAAGTTGAGTTTTGAATGCAATTTATGAGTTTACATTTCTTATAAATAAATAAATCCCGGATGGTATGTTATATTTTCAAAGTCAAAATCATTTATTCAATATAGACTAGATACTAGGTAGTAGTTTTTTAACGTCATTTTTACATTAAATATAGCCCCAAAAACGCCCGCCCTAGTGTTTCGCTGGGGAGAAGAAGCGGCGCAATAAACTCCCCAGCAGCACATAGATTTCCTGTCTGGTCGACTGTGTGTGAAAATCTAAAACCATGTCGGAAAATCAAGACGAGTGACCTTCACGACCCCATATGTTGATCCCGCGGATGGTCCAAGCCTTTGAACAGAGCGAATAAAAGTAATAGTAAGTAGGTACTTACTATACACCGTGAAATTTTAGTTGTTTTGGAATCGAAACATGGTTACTTATGATAATTAATAGTATAAAAAATATTAAATTAACTGTACTTCTTATAATAAAAAAGTTTTGATCAAAAAAGTTTTTGTTTACTTTTTCGAGTTTGGTCGTAGTAGTGCACGAGGCATGTTATACCTTGCATGTTTACCTGCTTACTTGTGTGTGTGTAACAATGAATGACATCGATCGTAGTGATTATAGTACCTAAAATTGAGAGGAGTACTCGTTTTTTGTTCGTATATGACATTGCATATAGTAATAATTTAAAAAAAAAAACTTTAAATTATACATTAATCGGTTATATTATCGATATAGAGTCTTACATTTTCGGTTCCAAAACGACTAAAAAGTCTCGGTGTATATTATGGTGTATACATTGACCTAAAAAAACAAAGTAATATTGTGATAAAATATTACTTCTACTACGAAGCGGTGGTAGCCTAATGGCTAGGGAGTCGGACTTGCTATCATTTGGTTGCTGGTTCGAAACTCACCCAATTGCACTACCGACATGAACCCACTCGTAACACAAGCATTTAGCTTAGCATGAGGGGTTAACAAGAGAATACTAGTAATGTGCGTCCCACAAAGCTAGTAAGATTTTTTAAAAAAAATAAAGATTTAAATAAATACATATTAATATTTTCGCCTTGTGGGTACTGGATACAATTAATTCCTTAATAATATTCAGATAGCCATTTCGTTCGGCAAAAAATGCGATCCTGTCCGTGGTCGACTTTTTCTTCACGAAATTTCATAATTTTAGAATTTGAATTATTTATTTATTTCTAAAAGACATAACAACAACATATTTACAATTAAAAATCATGATGAGACCGTGACCAAAAGCCTTCATATGGTAAATTATGTCACTTACAGGTATGCACAACATTTTTGACAATCTATACTAATATTGTAAAGAGGAAAGGTTTGTGTGTATGTAACGAATAAACTCAGAAATTACTGTGCCGATTTCAAAAACTCTTTCACCATTTGAATGCTCTACAATGTTTTGAAATAAGCTAGGGATTTCCCCACCCTTGCGAAGCCGGGGTGGGCCGCTAGTATTTAATATTATATGAATCAAACTAGCTTCTGCCCGCGACTTCGTCCGCGAAGCCTGATGATATATTTTCAAATCGGACTAGTCGTTCCTGAGATTAGCGCGTTCAAGCAAACAAACAAACTTTTCAGCTTTATTATTAGTATAGATTAACAATATTGTTATATTACCATAATAATATTTTGATTAAATAATTTATCACATTGCATAGAAGCCAATTATACTATAATATATCATTGTTATATGTAAAAATGCACATTGATTTTCCGTTTCCTATAAATTAAGCCAAAGTCCATACGCTATCAAGCGAAAAATTTGCCCGAACCCTTTTCAAGGGAATCGGCTATTAAAACACGAACTTTATACATACGGGACCCTGATCTTTTGCGCATAGACACAATATATGGCCCGAAAATTAAGGATTGGCTACCAAATGTGGCCTACTTTTTAAAATTAAATTAGGCACGAACAACTATCGAATTCGTATTGTAAATGAATGAGTTTTTTTCTCATGTATACATACATATTTTCACAAGTCACTCGGCCAACCCCAATGGGAGACCCATTGGGGTAGGCAGAGACTACACTTGTTATGATCCTGGCACACCACTTTCGCTTCATCTACGTTCATTAACCTACTTCACATACAAATTATTCTCGATTTCGATACGAATACGTTTTCGAAAGTGTTCGTGCTTGGCCTTTGATCATTTATATCTAATCTACACTAATAGGAAAGATTTGTATTTTTATTATGTTTGTTTGTCTTCCTCTTCTCTACTATTATAAAATCCTAAAAAAGCTGTCTACACTTACATTGAAGATACGTAAAAAACAAGGGGTTAGGCTATATAAACATCTCTTGTCTGGTAGAATATCGCTATTAGCTAAAAGATCCCCCTTGTACCTACACTTAGTTTAAAAAAAACTCATTTTATTTCTCTTAGGGTCTACACAATAAAGATTATTCTCCGAATCAAAAAATGAGATTTTTTGAATTCTTGTCTGTTTGTTAGGGGTTGGCGTAAAAACTACTCAACAGAAATTAGGGGGATAAATCTAAGTAAATTAATTGCTAATCTTCATTATCCAAATCATGAATTTGAAGAAAATAAATTAAGGTTCCAAAATATAAAATAAATATACTGACTTGTTATTGACCATTAGTCCAGGATGTAGGATGATTGATGACGAAATTAACTATGTAGTTTGAAAAGGATAAGCTCTCGTATTCTATCGCAAAAGAAGTAATTTTAAAGTGCAGTTGTATTACTCAGCTTGATATGTCGTCGTGTGTACGAAGGAATCAATATCATTAAAGAGCTTTTTGTTCGCAAAGTCGTCGGATACCATAAATTTGCGGCGTGTCTCGTCCGACGTTATTTAGAGTAAACGCCTTTGCAGACGTCGAATACTCGCGTTGATGTTATAATAGTTGACCTGATGAATATTTCTTTAATTACTAATGCCTGTATTCCCCTAAGGGATCGGCAGAAGTATAATAATTTACAACCTATTGTTTGCCGGTATGTTATGTAAGCACAAAAAAGCGACATTGATTCATGGTGGATATTCCGAAAAGCTGAATGCAACGGTTTAAGTCCACACTTATCATGCGTACTACCGAGATGTGGAATGCGCTTCCCGAGTGGGTCTTCTCCTATAGATATAATCTGGGTGTCTTTAAATCACGAGTGAATAGAAAGAAAGAAAGAAAGAAAAAGATTTTATTTTCGTCCATATGACGCACAACAAACCAAAAAATACAAAAAATATTAAGTACTATAAAACTTACTATTTTTATATGTTGCTTATAGATTACCAGCTGGCAACACAGCCAACTACTTTTATTATAGATTTTTGTGTAGTCTATGAACAAAACGAAAGAGGTACCAACACAATAATAACATAATGTTAGTAAACATAGCACATTAAAAATGACAATAGCAGAATATTATTATTCATTTAAGTGGAAAGCAAAACAATCAGACAATATTGGAAATTAGTACCTAAATAGTTTATAGAGATGTAGTACTTATGAGTAAAAACATGAAGAGGATGTGCGCCATCTCGGTACGAAAATTAGGTCAACGCTCAGCTTAAATGCTGTGGTGTCAGTCGGTTTATTCAGCACGCGGCCATCTTAAATCGCAGTGTCGCTTAACATCAGGCGAACTGGCAATTAACCGTAAGCCTATCAAAAATCATAAAATAAAACAATTCTCATGTAATAGGGGGCGAGAGAATTTAATAGAAAGCCTCAATAACACTTTGCTAAACCCGGGAATCGAACCCAGGAACTCTAGCATTGCAGTCGCGCTTAGGTATCACTAAGGTAATGAACAGTTACATAATATAGACTAAATCAATCTCACTACCTATTTTTATAGTCGGGTAAAAATTACGGGGTATCGATACTGTTTACCATAACGGCAATACCACCATGTTCTCCAGCAACGATTGGGGGCTTTAAGAGAGAAAATATTGCCAAACATTTGGACCGCAAATTGATAAAAGAAGAGACTATAAATAAAGTTTATTGTGTGTTTATAGCTCATTGTTTATTACAAATGTTTAATGAATGAGACTCGATAAGCCCTTGAATTGCTAATGCTTACTTATGATGAAGAATAATACAATAATCTATTTGAATTTCGAATTAATAGTTCTTTTTTGTTTTATGTGAATAGTTTTGTAGTTCGCGCAAAATAACTTGACCCAAAACTAACGGAGAGGGGGAAAGTTTGCGCAGTACATTTGCGTGCAAAATGTACTAAAAAACTACTACTGCGCATCCACCATTTTGGTTCAAGTTATTTTGCGCCAACTGTAATACTTCACTTAAGTATGAATTTCTAGATGATTCCCGCGGAGCGACTCGGATTCTTTTATTTTTTCCCAATAACCAATGCTAAAATCATTTCTTTCCTTAAACTTCTGAGGTAAGAGATATTTTTATTTCCCATATGAATAACTATGATGATCTGCTAATTCTATCTCTACGGACACAATCTGCTACTTTCAAGTTTCTTAGCCATAATAAATATAGTAATATAGCAGTGTGGTATTTAGTTTTTGGTGTATATAATTTTCGAATGTAATAAGGCCACTTGCACCAATTTCATAAATATGTTTAAATTGTATTTAAACATGATTTTTCATAGAAAGTGTTTTAATACAATCTAAATACAATTAAGAAGTTGGTGCAAGTGGTCCTAAGTCTGTTTTGATTTATGAAATTAATTTAAAAATGATTAATAAGGAATATGATTTATTTTGTCGAATTAGACAGTTAACTTGAATAAAATAATAACATTCCTTTTTAACTGTCTAGGTCTGGCTGTTCCGAGCACAGCAGCTGGTAAACTTGAGGCCCTGTGTACGATTCCCAAATCGGGCAAAGCGAAATTGTTAGTAGCAGCCCGGAGTTTGGATTTGTGCCCGGTTATTGGTAATAAGTCACCCTCTATTACATGGGACCCAAACGACTAATAAGGCAGTATTTTAAATAGTTACCCACAAATAATAACTTTATCATCAGACAGCACCTTGTGAAATAATTTCAGAATATTTAACCTAAACGAAAATATATTTCATGTATGTATTTCAGCCGTCAGCTTAGTTTAGTAGCGCCATCTACCGATACTTCGATTTCTATTCCACTATCGAAGTTGAATGGAAACAACTTTGAGTCCATTCGGCGTTGAAAAAAAAGCGTGCAGCATTTTATAAAACATGTCGGGATCTGTACGATTTTTAGATAGCAATGGAAAAAGTTACGCGGTTTTTACCCGAAGCGATATCGACGTGCGAATGTTTTTAATTTTTTTTCACACTAGAGGCAACGGATTCGATAAAAGGTTATTCTTTTTTCAAATTTCAACATTTTAAAATATTTTGTAGGCATGTGACACCGATTAACTTTATTTGTAAACAAATTACGGACTTAATTAGAAAAATATAATAGTAAAAAGCCTGTTCACCAATAGGAGAATAGTCTATTTACTATAATAGTAGAAAATTTGAAAAAAAGTGAATCATTTTTGCAAATCTCGAAAAAAGAAATCAGTAACTTACGATAGAACAAATGTAACCAAATAGGATAGTATAATAATAATATAATAAAAGATAGAAAAAGTCTCTGATAATGTCAGAGGTACCCTGACTTAACACTCTGTGATGGCGGGTGTCAGTTTAAAAAAAAAAAACTTCAATACTCAGTGATCAGTGTCATCACAGAAAACCGAACGACAACTCCTACAGCTCAAAGCGCGTGAATCAACACATTCTAATTTTGTACATTTCTTGATTTTTCATGTTTCATGTCGGCTTTTGCACCACGTGTTGTGGGGTTCGATCCCCATACGGAACAAATATTTAAGTATGACCAGCAAATAGTTGTTCCGGGTCTGGGCGTTTGTGTCTGTGAGGATTTGTGTTTGTAAAGGCACCCATGATACAGGAGAAAATACTAGCATGGGGCTACGTTTAAAAACACTGGATTTCGATGCCTTCACGATACGGAAAGAGCTTTCGCAACATTGTATAGGGATCGTTGGATAAGATAAGAAAACCCAATGCACATTATTATAATTTTACATCGGTAAGATTACCGAAGCCTATAAAACCACGGAACCCTACAAACAAAATCCACTACCATTCCACCAAAACCATTTCAAAATTGGAATTGGCGCACCTCCTAAGCGGATTTTTATGCTAGCCAACGTGTTCCTGCAGTTCTCTTCGACTTTATTACTTTAAAGTAAGGTATATATTTGCTTGGTTTAGGTTTCAGAGTAATGTTGTGTTTTTCGAAGCCCGTGCATAGAGAACAGAGATTTGAAATAAGGAACTCACAGCTTATCCTATTGGTGGGAGGAATAGTGTGACCTCTTCAGTACACCTGTGCTTAATACTCTAGTGGAACTATGTATCTATTTCCCCTGTATTCATATTACAAGGTTAGGAGAATTGGAAACAATGGTCTAGGTACCAACGCATATGTCATTAGAAAGTGTTTTTAAGCATTACAATTTAAACAAGTATAATTCGTAAGTGCTGACCGACTCATCTTTCAACGCACAGCCAAAACTGAAATTTGTATTAGCAACAGCTAAGAAAGAATTTTTGGAAATTTCACCTCTAAGGGGAGTGAATGGGGAAATGTAAGAAAATTTCAATTACACTTACAGAAAATAAATAAATTACATACAGTTTAAGAAGATGATTACTAGGTCGAGCAAAGTTATTACGTTTTTATATGACGTTTTTGAGATATACATGGGACTTATACATACCAGCGAATTGTAGGTGTTCATTAGTACACGTCTGCCTAACCCTTCACCGAATACAGGCGTGATAGTATGTATGTATATCTTTGAAATTTTACCTGTAAATCATCCTGAACCCTGACGATAATTCTATTCATCTTTTGAGCAAATAAAGATAAACAACGCTTATTACCTCAGAATCTTAACTAAATTACACACTTGACATTTAAATCTAATTACAATCACGCACAAAAGTAATTAATGTCTCCGTCAGCAACACTTTGTCACAGATAGGTGAGCGTCAGCAAAAAAGGTTATCGTCATTAATCCCTTTATTAATGGCCCGTGAGCAGCCCTTGTTTTTCTGACCCTACATCGTTATGTCGTGTATTGTACGCAATAAATTATGTATTTATTTACCTAGTTATACGAGTGTTCACGCAATTTGTATGTGTTACTAAAGAGGTAGTTTTCCAAGGAGCGGGCCAGCCTGGGCCAGGAAGGTTCTCGAGTGGAGACCACGCACTGTAAAACACAGTGTGGTACGACCCCCAATGAGATGCACGGATGACCTGGTGAAGGTCGCTGGGAGTCGTTAGACGCATAATAATAAATAAATAAAATCTTTATTTCTCACCACTAAAAAAGGTTACAAAACTGGTGACATCTTACAATATTTACGTGATGGTTATAGGTATTACAGAATGTTGACCCTATCTCCTGAACTAGGCGGGACCTGTATCTCAGGAGATAGTGTTCAGCCGTTAACTTTAAAATTTCTATTTAATTATCATGGTAATAATAGTAATAGTAATTGTAATGAAACTACTTTTTACGGATTTTATCGCGGTATATTGATATTATTTTGTTCCCGACGTTTCGGATCCTTTACAGCATCCATGGTCACGGGCAGACTGAGGTGTTGGACGTCTTGATGTTAAAATTACTAACAGCTACCTTACATTTTTGTTAATTATTAGTGATCCGATTCACGCAGAACGAGCTCACCGTATCCTTTGGTCTTGCAGTTTTGGGTTTGGATTTAGATTTTATAGATTCTATAATGGGATTCCAAGCAGCTGGTAAGACCCAACCATCTTCTCTATTGAAATTTATATACTATGATATAAACACTGCTATTTTTATGAGCGATAATTTGTGTGAGAGAGAGTTGTATGTTGGTGATGGTGCATTTGTGAAATGTGTTGTGTGTGTGTGAGTGTGTGTGTGTGTGTGTGTGCATGTGTGCTTGTATGTGTGCGTGTACGCGTAAACGTGCGTGTATTTGTGTGTGAGAGAGTGGGTCAATATGGAATGAAGGTTGTGTGTTGATGTGATGACAGACCGAATTCCATGGGGGCGAAGCCGCGGGCAGAAGCTAGTTTAATATATTAATTTCAGTTTGTGGGTCAAGATTCATCGGCAATGTAAATATGTTCCCGAAAATTTGGGTCCGCTCCTTTCGAAGTTATTGAGTTCCGATTTTTTGATAGGTGGACAAAAAAGTAACTTTCTCATGGTTCGTGATTGATTTGTTACGTAGTAACTTCGAAAAACTTCGAACTAAAACTTCGGCTAGAGATTCAGTTTCTTTTTTATTTTGAAACCAGCTTAGTTACGTACAATTTTACTCGTATCTCAAAATACTTTTTGAGACAAAATGTAGTAGTATGTTCTGCATCAGGATGCAATCAATTTTCTTGCCAAATTTAATCAAAATCTGTTCAATGGTTTAGGCCTGAATACCTAACAGACAAACTGAGGTACTTTTATATTTATAATACTAGTTGCTGCCCGAGGTTTCGGCTGTTTGAAACCAAATTTTTGGTCCTTTTCTAAGGTCTAATCTATATTTATATAAAAATTCAAAATTTGTGTTTCTAAGAACCTATTTATTTCTGTTAAATATTTTTTTCGTCGTCATCGGATCTTTAAATACAAGTTGAAAGATGTTAATCTACAAGCGACAAGCCTTTCCATCTACGTTTTAATTAGCCTTGCTGTACTTTATAGGTATAGAAATAAAAAAGGTGTATCTTTTGAGATATTGAGTCTAGAGAGAAATAAGGTTAAAAAGAGGCCACGAAAAAAGGTTTGACATAAAATACAAACATTTTTCATATCATCACTATATTCCCGAAGGATAAGTAGATGTCTATGAATGTATACCTACGTAAAGATTCTGCAGTATGCTTTCAACCCCAGCCTATAGGTCTATTTTATTTATTCTATTCTGCCCACGACTTCGTCCGCGTAGCGTAATGATAATAGCCTATAGCCTTCCTCAATAAATGGGCTATCTAACACTGAAAGAATTTTTCAAATCCGACCCGTAGTTCCTGAGATTAGCGCGTTCAAGCAAACAAACTCTTCAGCTTTATATATTAGTATTAGCTTCTGCCCGTGACTTCGTCCGCGTAGCGTGATGATATATAGCCTATAGCCTTCCTCAATAAATGGGCTATCTAACTCTGAAATAATTTTTCAAATCGGACCAAGCGGCGTTCAAGCTAACAAACAAATTCTTCAGCTTTATATAATAAAGTATAGATAGATGATAAGATATAGATTCACATTAAACTGTTCGAATCCCGGTGTTGCCATATATTGTATACTCGATAACACTGCTCGATTTTCCTTAGGCCTCTGACTAACCATTAGCGGAATACAGGCATAATGGTATGTAATGGTTTATTTTAAGAAAAAAAACAGTTTATAATAATAAATTAAAAATTTAAAAAAACCCCCGACACAAAAATAAACCTGAATCCCTATAAAAAGAAAAAAATAAACTTGAAATTATAACCCTTCGTAAGTACGTATGAAGTTTTTTGATTAAATTTAGTCGCGTCGGGGGACCGCTCTCTAATTATGTGAATCCTTTCCTTTCCTTTTGCTTCCCGAACGTGAATCGCGCGAAATCAGAATTGATGTGGATGGCGCGTACATCGCCGCGACGCGCGGGAGGGTGTAAAGTGGGCGGAGCGTAACATATTCAAGTTTGGCGACCCGAGCGGGCAGACACGCGAGAGCTACAACACCCCGTCGTTTTTGCGTCGGGGGTTAAAACACCGTGCCCGCGACTTCGTCCGCGTTGATATTCCAATTATAGCCTATGTGTTATTCTGAAGTATGAAAATTCGAATAATTTTATATTTTTTAAGTTTCAATCGTAGCAAGTGGTCTCTGCCTACCCCTACGGGAAAGAGGCGTGACTTTATGTATGTAGGTATGTTTAAGTTTCATTAAAATCTATACAATAGTTTTTGCGTGAAAGATTAACAAACATATACATACAGATATTAGCGACAAGACCACCCATTGTACCATATTCTATGATTGATAACTTATACTTGACATTCGTTTTTGGTGTACAATAAAGGATATTCTATTCAATTCTACATACATATGTATAGGTACATTAGAATAATTTCATGTTCATTTTCGCAAAAATCATGAAAACCAAGTCGATTTCCAAAATGTCTGGTACACTACCAAAATAGTATATTCTCGCCGGAATCACATCTCATTTCCGAGACTCGATTTGTCTGTATCTAACGAGGCATGCAGCTCCAACTGAAATGTTGGCAATAATCTTCCCGCATCTAAATTAGGTGTAACATAAATATTACATTACGTTGATCATGTCCTCTCTTATTTTCTTAACAAGAAATATATGTTATGTCTAGTATGCTGAGTGTGTAGTCACATGGTGCCTTAATAATAGGCATGATGACGGTTAGCAAGAATTACTAAAATAATATGTTCATATACTGAAATATAATTAATATGTTTAGAAAAAAATATTTATTTTTATTTATAAGACGGGATTATTAATTTATTTGATAAAATAAAACTCCAAAATACACAAGTCCGCCATGTTCAGTTGAACACCAATCAGATTCAATTACGTCACATGTTTGTTGAACTGTCACCGTCACGTAAATTTCGTACGAATTTTGACGATCTCCGCGCTTAAAAATTGTTTATTATGTATTTCCTATATGTATATTACTTAGTTTTTTGTTCTACGACTTGTTAAGAACTTATTCAGTAATGGAACAAGGGTTTACCAAGGCAAACAGCTCTAATTTGCCCAGAGTTGATTTGTTAATGCATGCTGGGGCAGTTCCTGGCATCAAACAAAGACTTCTGTTCAGCAGAATTTAGAAATGTTAAAACTACAATGTAAGTATTATTTATTATTAAATAAAAACTATATTAAAATTACTGTAACTATACGTTACAATAGTTAAAAAAATAAAATCACTTTTAAAAAGCACAGCTTCATATGTTTAGTTTTAATAATGTTTTTATTTTATAAAATATGCTTACCTATCGATTTCTTTGTTTTAGATCCTCCAGGCCATCTTATGGGGACGACGCGATTAGCTACTCTCAGTTAAAACGAGATGGAAATCTGTGTATAGTTTGATCAAAAATCTGCACAGAACACAAGGTCCACGCGAAGTTATATGCAGTAGGAACGTTAATAGTTGACGAAGTAAAGGAAGAAGTTGTATCGGTAGAATGCCTTGACACTGTTGCCTCACAAGGGGGCTGCAAAAATGCCATTGCATTTCTCATGTGGGTCCATCGTAGGTGAAGAACCGTCCGATATATCCATTGAATGCTACTGGATGAAATCAAAGCTATCTCGGGTTTGGACTACATTGAAATATATTACAACAAAATATTTATCCAATAGTAAACCTAGTTTGCAATTAAATACTGGAGTATTTGAAAAGTTTATTAAGGAAGGAAAGAAAAGGAAGCTGCAAAACTGTGTGGCTTAATAAGCCACTTATATCTTATTGTTTTGTTGTGTGGCACGTAAACAAGTAATTTATCAGGGTATTTTTTTTGACGTATTATCACACTGGGGAACAGCACACCACTTATACACTTGCGAAGTCATGTCTAAATAAAAATTAACAAAAATATCATCTGATAAGTTGTTTAATCTCCTATTGTGTACGATGCCAAAACATTGAAGTGACGTCATAAGCAGACGCCATGACACCAGCGACCGTTTTCGCGCTAATTGAAAAACATTGAAATAAAATCGCATTTTTGTATCAAAAACCATGTTTTATTGCAGAAATAATTTATTTTTCGGAAATAGTATGTACATAAGAATATTTTAGGACAGTTTTTGAAAATCAGTCATCATGCCTATTATACTTAAGGATCCGGCAGAGCTTGAATTCACCACAAAAACGTAATTTCACGTGGGAAAGCCATGCTTCGTCACGTCCGGCTCGACCGCAGTGATACCACGGCCTCACAGAAACGTCGTGAAACAACGCTTGCGTTGTGTTTCGCCGAGTATGTGAGGTTACCGGTAGGCCCAGCACCAAAGTGGTATCGCGAAACGCCGAGGTTGGTTTTAGTCGGTAGATCGCTCTTTTCAGAGCGGAGTCCGACACACCCCACCGCTCTCCCCGCAGTGGTGGATAGTGCATAAAACATTTCCAACCCCGTCAACAAAAAAAAAAGTCCCAAACTCTTTTAAAAGGCGGGCAATGCATTTGTGACTCCTCTAGTGTTGTCCATGGCCGGCGGTAATCACTTACCATCAGGCGATCTGTCTTCTCGTTTGCCGGGGCTATCCCATAAACCATTTTTATACATCATGTTTCTATTAATTATTTGATAAAATGCAATTCTATAAGCCCAAGTCTAGACTTTAATTAACACACATTTTCATTTTTCTTAATTAAAACCAGTTTTTCTTGTCTTAGATTAATCAACATTTATTACCAATAAATTTTCCATTGCCTTGGAGCACAATTTAATTAACTTTGACTTTTTTTACTGTAAATTGAAAAAATGTAACAACATTCTTAAAGTTAAAGATGTTACATGATTCAAATGGCGAGGATTCATCATGTCAAGGAAATTAAACTTGAATACGGTTTTTTTTATATTTTGTAGGCCGTTAAATTTGTGTATAAAGAAAATATATAAAAGCCTGTTATATTTTATTTAATAAGAACTAGCTTCTGCCCGCGACGGCTATTCTATTAATTTATCTCTGTTGTAGCGTTCAGTAAAAAACATCTATACAGCCAAACTTTCGCATCCTTACATGTTATAAAAAAGTCCTCCCATCGCATCTGTCTGTCTGTTCGCGATAAACTCAAAAACTACTGGTCGGATTTTCATGTGGTTTTTACTAATGGACGGATTGATTCATGAGGAAGGTTTTGAGCTATTTACCATTACGCTACGCTCTTAGGAATGGGGCAACGCAGGTGAAACTGCGGGCGGTTTGCTAGTTTATAATTTTATACGGAGAACTTGATTTAAAAGCAACCATGAGTGTTTTAGTTTCCATCAGATTTGGTGAGACTAGATGCTGACTCCATCATAGTTGAAAAGGGGTACTGCGGATGTGTTGACAGTCACAGTTTTTTACGTGGGAGAGCCATGCTTCGGCACGAATGGGCCGGCTCGACCGGAGTGATACCACGGCCTCACAGAAAACCGGCGTGAAACAACGCTTGCGTTGTGTTTCGCCGAGTGAGTTGAGGTTACCGGAGGCCCAAACCCTTTTAAAGGCGGGCAACGCACTTGTGACTCCTCCTGGTGTTGCGGGTGTCCATGGGCGGCGGTTATCGCTTACCATCAGGTGATCCGTTAGCTGGTTTGACCCACTATCCCATAAAAAAAAACAAACCTAGGAAAAAACATAGGAAAACTCAAATTTTTATCATAAACTTCCTCGGTTTAATTCTACACAGAGTTATGTAAGACCACCGTGTGCAGTGAAATTATCTTTTATTAAAATCTTGTTGAGTCACTTGCAGACCGGGCCGGTAAGCGTAAAGCGGGCTATTCAGGACATTTTTATATGCGATAAAAAAAAGATAAATCTCGTCAAAATTTTGCCATTAAATGTGTAGCCTAGCTCTTTTGAAAACAATAGTATCATATCTTAAAATAACTGAATTGTAACATAAATATTTGGCAAGGGCATTTGGCGTCATAAATTAGGTTTAAATCTACTATAACTTTTATTATTCTAATTTATTTATTCACTTATCTTCTTTTCTACTCTTGTAAAATCGTAAAAAAACTGTTAGTGTTTATTGACGATATTAAAAAAAAAACAAAGGGGTAAAAATGTGATACGAATGCAAAAATTGGCGTTTTAAAATTCTTGTCTGTTTGTCTGTTCCTTACGGGTTGGCACTAAAACTAACAGATTTTAATTTGGTTATAATTTTTAGAAAGTATATGCTCCAACTTAAATACTGGTGAACTTCTTGTCTCAATTAATTGAAACTATAATAAAATACAGCTTGACCTCTCTGATGTATACAGACTTCTACAAAGAAGAGTTCATTCTTGGTTTTTGATAAAATTATTTTTGCGTTCCATTTAGAATCCTAAAATACGTGAAAAGCTAGTTTTTATATATTTTTAAATATTTTTACGAAACAAAACCATTTTAAAATATAAAAAGTATTAATATATATAGGTATCGTGAACAGGGTCCAAGCTACCGGTGGTCAGGGCTCCAGGGAAAGGAACCTCCTAACCATACGCACCGTATCCAGGAGTCCCGTTTTCTGTATCAGGCCCTTAACCCAGCTGCCTAACGAGAGCCTCCGCAGGTGTAAGTCGAGGCTCTTGGCTATTAGACCATTGACGGTTACAACTATCGCTATTACTATTCCTTTAAATATTAGTTCCTATTAAAAAACAACAAACATTATCTACTATTATAAGTAAGTGACTGGGTCCTGTATCTCCGTCGTTTCCAATCCAAATGAATGAAACCTCATGAATGAATGAAATAATTTATTTCAAGAACTTCAATACATTACGACAGTGTAATCTCGACCCCTGAACTAGGACATCCTGTATGACAGGGGTCGAGATTTCTCCAGTTTAATGAATCGGATACAATGAAGAATTAGTAGTAGGTATTATTCAGGTAACACTAAAAGTAGATTTAGATTGAAGAAGAAGAAAAAGAATTAAAACAAGACTGTCATGATATATGAGACCTTACTACAATTTTCTGTGACACGATTGGTCAAAACAGCAAATGTATTTGTAAATTGTTACCTCGTAAACGTCTGGCGGTGAATGCCAAGCTTTGCATGCAGTATGCACTTGACAATGCTGATAATTTTAGATTCGGCAAAGATATTTTGGAATGAATCCAGGAGTCTGTGTTTTATTTTTTATTGAGTTTGGATGTTTATGCCATTCGGTGTGCTTATTTTGACAGCTCTATTTTATAATGTTGGTATATAATGGAGCTTTAAGATTAATAATTTAATCTAAAAGCGACTGCTACGCTAGAGGTGCTGGGTTCGATTCCCAGGTCGAGCAAAGTGTTATTGGGTTTTTCTATGAAATTCCCAGTAGCAGCTCGGAGTTAGGAATTTGTGCCCGGTTAATGGCAATAGGCTCGCCCCCTATTACATGGGACCTAAACATACCGGCGAAGTGTGGGTGTACATTAGTACGCCTCTGCCTAACCCTTCGGGGAATACAGGCGTGATGGTATGTATGTAATTTAATCTATGCCTTTCCATCAATGTAAGCAACTACTATTAGAACGTAGTTGATATGTATTTTATAGGCTCGCCCCTTTTAGAAGGGACCTAACAATATACAGGATAACGGTGAGAATATTTCTGCTTAAGCTCTTAGAAAATACAGTTGTGATATTAGTGATTGTTTTTATTATAAGCTGTTATCGAAAATTAAAACTCGTTAGTAAAAAAATTAGAAACACGATTCAAATCTATTGTTGTTGAGGCACGAAGCCCTTGCGCGTTGTGCAATTAAAATAATATATATCTTCTCTACTATTATAAAATTGTAAAAAAGCTGTGTCTGTACATTGAAGATATTAAAAAAAAAACAAGTGGGTTAGAGTATATGAACGCCTCCGAACCCAAAAAGGTGATTTTTAAAATTCTTGTCTATTTGTCTGGTTAACTGTTTGTTACGGGTTGGAGCAAAAACTACTGAATAGATTTTAATTTAGTTATCACTGTTAGAAAGTATATGCTCCAACTTAAAAACTTGTGAACCTTTTATCTCAATTAATTGAACGGATCCTGAGATACAGCTTGACCTCTCTGATGTATAGAGACCCATACAAAGTAGAGGTTATCACTGCTGGTTTTTGGTTGAATATTTTTTTGGGTTCCATTTTTAATCTCAATATAGCTTCAGGCGAGCGAAGCCGCGGGCAAAAGCTAGTACAATATAATATTATTGTCTTAAATACAGATTAACTAATGATCTGCCAGTTGTGTTGAATGTTTGCCACTCGTGTTGAATGACTTGATATATAATCTGTTATGGCTCGTTAGCGGTACGCGATAAGTTTGTTGTTACAATCGTGAAGGAAGTCGCCGCGTTCGGAAAATTATTAATGAAATTATGAATATGATATTTACTTTGGCTAGTTTCTGAGATGAATAATGATTGTATCTTATTCTTGCCCTTGTTCTAATTTAGTTGAGGTCGATACAGTATGTCCTTTTCTTCCATTCATCGCTGTCCGCCGTCACCTAATCATTCACTCTCTTTCCCATCATGGAATTTAATTCCTCCAAATGCTATGTTATGAGTTTTGGCCGAGGTCGAAGTCCTTTCTCCTTTAATTACAAAATTGATAACAGAATTATTACTAGAACAGATTGTATGAAAGATCTTGGTGTCACTTTCGACCAAAAGCTAACATTTCATAGTCATATTGTTGATGTTACGAAGGACTCTTGTAAGCGACTTGGTTTCATACTACGAAATGTGAAGGACTTCGATAGCATCGATCCTATTAAAACTATTTTTAGTGCCCT
Organism: Acronicta leporina; assembly: GCA_947256265.1. NCBI lineage: Eukaryota > Metazoa > Arthropoda > Insecta > Lepidoptera > Noctuidae > Acronicta > Acronicta leporina. Next base: position 2,060,502 of record OX366524.1, read on the forward strand.
TGTACGCAGTAAACTGGAGTCCAGTGCATGTGTTTGGAACCCATTTCAGAAAAAGTATACTTTAATGCTAGAAAAGGTTCAAAAAGCCTACCTGAGATACTTGTATAAGCGTATTTATGGATATTATCCGTTTATGTACCCTACAAAGTTCTTATTAGGTTGTCTGGGATATAATTCGTTAGAAGTTAGAAGGAAACACGACCAAATAATAACTGCGTGCAAGATCCTTCGTGGGAAGTTTGATGCCTTGGAACTGCATAGTGAATTGTCTCAACTGTTTTCCCCCTTAAACTATACCCGTAACAGGAGACACAGATTGTTCGCCGTGCCCGCGTGCCGAACTGTCACACGAGCACAGTCTCTTGTTCCTCGCACGCTGTCTGCGCTTAACGCTCTCCTGGAGGCCAAGCCTGAATGTGATGTGTTTGCGGATGAATGGAAGACATTTTTGTCAGTATGTTTGGAGTATTGTGAGAGCAGTGTGTGAATGCTATGTCTTTAATTAATGTAATTGGCCAGCGGCCGTTTTAATTAAAGTAAAAATAAATTAAATAAATTAAACAAATTAAATAAATTAAATAAATTAAATAAATTAAATAAATTAAATAAATTAAATAAATTAAATAAATTAAATAAATTAAATAAATTAAATAAATTAAATAAATTAAATAAATTAAATAAATTAAATAAATTAAATAAATTAAATAAATTAAATAAATTAAATAAATTAAATAAATTAAATAAATTAAATAAATTAAATAAATTAAATAAATTAAATTAAATTAAATTAAATTAAATAAATTAAATATCGGCCTTATAGGTCCGGTGGAGCTATGATTGCCATAATTACAAAAACGTAATACAGCAATATATCCTAATCCAAACAATATGTTGTCAAATTGTGTTACTATTAGGATTAAGATACTGTAATTTTAGGGTCCTACCATGTAGGGTTCCATTTTGTATAGTCTACTTCACTGGAAATAAACGACCAAAAATCGTTCCAAACTTGGTAAAGTTATCAAAAATTGCATTCTTTTACATTTATTTCCAGTGAAGTATTTTGGATGAAATGGTAGAACGGGGCCTAGATCAACGGTATCGGAATCCGAATAATAAATACATTTGATTAAATTGAGTTTGAATTACAGACAACAACAACTGAGAAACGACTAGTAACGGTTGTAGGCGTCATTTAGAATGGACTTTTTAGGTGATTATTCGCCATCTTTGGTGTTCCCGATCTCGATGAATATTTAGTATACGGTGGCTCGTCTTGGCGACACAACAAATTAAAAATACTTTTAAGAATTTCATAGGTGTCAGCTCTATCGGAAAGGTCTACAAAATAGGAACTCTATTTTTCATGCAGCCATTAAAAAAAAGAGATTTCCGCACGACATGGCTTTGACACAGCGTCCACTTTTTATCACACGCTCGCCAAGCCAACAGATTTATGTCTCAATTTCCTAAAGCTTATAAATCGTCCCCATTTCAAAGACACTTCTTTCGGTTGGAAAGTTTTGTTGTGAAAAATGTACGACACGATATTTCGCCTAAAATTTTTGCTTAAGTTTATTTATGGAAATAATTTTTATAATGTTGTATAAACGACTTTGTTGACGTAATCATGAATCTTGTATGATGTTGATTATAATCATTAGTTTTCGAGCAAATGCACCTGGGTCCTAATTTTGTTCAAAGCTTTTATTAGATTGAAAATTAACTGATACAGGTAAGTAAGGACGTACCATAATCATATCGATCACTACTCATTACATAGTATAAAACAAAGTCACTTCCTGCTGTCTGTCTGTCCCTATGTATGCTCAGATCCTTAAAACTACGCAACGAATTTTGATGGGATTTTCTTAAATAGATAGAGTAATTCAAGAGGAAGGTTTTAAGCTTTTTTCATAACCCTACGGCTCTCTTAGGAATGGGACAGCGTGGGTGAAAACGCGGCTGCGTCGCTAGTCATAAAAAAATGTATCAACTTTCAAAAACTTTTAAGGGGTACTTCGATATCTTTCGAATCAAACATACCTATTGTTACACAGATTTGTCAAGCTTATGACTAGAAGCTCTGTAGTTTGTATTCGAAGCAGGTCATATATGCCATTATCCACGTCTTCTCGGCATCGTTAAAATGGACTCGATGAGCATTTCGTCTGGAATCAGTTCAGCATATTTAAAACCACCACAGTTCCTTAGCAAATTTCTAAAGATAATGTTATTATGATTCATCAAAATCAGCCTATTTAGCCTAATACTATCTACTTCAGTTCTCAGAGAGGTAATAGGTGTGCATGTGTCACGGAAAAATAATCCTTAAAGCACTAAATGTCATACTTACGCATTTCAAATTGGTTTCAACGACGAAAAGTATATAAATATGCCTCGACCATACCCTCGTTGGGTCAAATAACCCTCTTGTGATAGATTTATAGTCATCCTGTCGCCGATAGGGTGCGTTCCACGCGTCCCCAGACAGGGTCATGTACAATAGTGATGTATTATTTTAGATTGGAACAACCTTGTTAAAGATATGCTTTACGATTTTTTCTGTAAAAAAGACACGATTTTCCTACGCATGTAGTTTTTTTTATGGCATAGGCGGGCAAACGAGAGCAAAGGGATCGCCTGATGGTAAGCGATTACTACCGCCCATGGACACCCGCAACACCAGAGGAGTCACAAGTGCGTTGCCAGCCTTTTAAAAGGGTTTGGTCCTCCGGTATTCTCACTCACTCAGCGAAATACAACGTAAGCGTTGTTTCACGCCGGTAGTTTCTTGTAAAATAATCATTAACAATGATATACCATTAAAGAGGTAATAGATAATTATACTCATTAGAAATCTATTTTATCATTAATCCATTTATTGTTGCACCGTATAGGTTACTCTTAATGAGAAGGGTTAGGCCTTTAATGATAGTTTGACGTCAAAGGTTATCGACAGGCCGATTCATTGAAAATTTTGTCATTTGAATTATACTAAGTGAACTATTGAGCAAATCATTTCAGAAAAGACGTGTGCTTTTGTCTGACTGATTGACTTAGAAGTTGAATTTTATCTGTATACAAATACATCCATACATACATCCATAACACTGCTTGATCTAGGAATCAAACCAAGTACCTCTGCCGTAGTAGACGTGTAAGGACTACTAGAATAATAATGTACAATTTCAAAAGTGACTTTTTCGTGAAATGACTAATGCCACATTTTAGATAACAGGAACATAAAGCATTGGTTCAAAAATACTATGTACATAACCTTTTAATTAATATTTTAAGAGAAAATCACTTTAGAATTTTCTGAGTATATACATATTTGTGTTCGTGACTGTACATAAATAATTATTCTAGTGGTCCTTACACGTCTAATACGGTAGAGGTACTTAATTCGATTCCCGGATTGAGCAGTGTTATGGTTTCTTCTATGATATTCTTACTAGTAGCTTGTTATTTGATTTATGCTCGATTTATGTCAATCATCATATAAATACACCTCTGTCTAACCCTTCAAGGAATACAGGCGTGATGGTAGTATATTAGCAAGTCAATAGTTAAGGCTTTAAGTTATTCGTCCAAAGCTTGCATCAAGGTTAAGCCGCTTCGGATGGACGAGATTATCGGAGATCAATCCAATTTAAATTTGCGGCGTAACTAATAATTAAATTCACAGCGGTTCGGATCCACCGGCTTTGCATAGCTACTGAACTGTGATTGAAAAAGAATTAACAACGTGATTTTTTTTATTGGGGGTCAAAGCTGGTATGATAACGGAGTACAACACTAATTAAGTCACACTAATCTAAGAATAATAAGTGCGGTGATAGCCTAGTGAAGTGTGTAGTGTAGTGTTTGTATCAAAGGCACGCACTTTTCGAAGTCATATGCGTATATCACGAGCTTAAACGGTTAAGGAAAAAGTCGTGAAACTTCAAGGATTATATCACGTTATATTTAAATTATCAAATTCAATATGTCTAATATTCATAATAAAACATGTGGGCTGATTTTTCAATCGTTATTTTTAATCTTTTAACTGAGGAACAAATTTGACGTATGACAGATTTTGTCTTACTTAGAAAAACTGTTTTCGAACAAAAATTCGAACTTATTCCTCCGATAAAGTTATCTGGTGATGGTAAAATCGGACTTAAGGGCCACTTGCACCAATTTCTCAAATATTCTATTTTCTATTTTTTTTTCTTATAAAAAAAAAACGTTGCCCCACACTAGGATTTTCTCCTGTATCGTGGGTGCGTTTACAAACACAGATTCTCACATACACAAACACCCAGACTCGGAACAACTACCTGTAGATCATACAAATATTTGCTCCGTGTGGGGATCAAACCCACAACACGTGTCGCAGAAGCCAATTACTCAGCCGCTACGCCAAACGTGTCGTCCAAACGAAATATTGTAATTTTGTGTTTAAATACAATTTAAACATATTTAAGGAGTTGGTGCAAGTGACTCTAGTTTCTGACACTTACTGATAATGTTGTAGTTCAGGAGGCAGTGCTTTTATGTAGCTGTGTACAGGTACTTACTTTGTTTTCAATAAAGAAAAAAAAATGTAATTAATGTAACGCGATAAAATCGACCAAAAAAGTGTTCAGTTAATAGACAGATTGACAGATGTATTAGGGGACTTTGTTTAATGATAATTATGTAAGGATTAAATGCTTGAGCTAGCTCAGCTTAGTACAGTACTTAGCTTCCTCTGGTAAGTACTTCAAACTTTAGCTCTAACAGCTAAGCCAGCACTTGACCGGGATGTGCAGGGTTAGATACTTTGACGTAGCTTAGCGTAAGTTTGGACAAAGTAAGGGTTAGGTTTAAAGACATTTATTCTCATTAAAAACAAACAGTCACTTACATGAGAACATTATTAACATACAAGTAGAATATTATAGGGTTGTCGTTCATACTCTCATAATGCATTCGTAGGTGGTCCTAGTACTTAGTATACCGATTCTTCGTAGAAAACTGGTTGTTTAGTATTTTTTGATTATATATTCAGCGAGTTTTACCTTGAATGCATTGAAAGAGTTTACATTTTTTATTGTTGAGGGTAGGTTGTTAAACAGCTGTGCGCCTTCGTATGTTAACATTGATTTGCCGTAGTTTGTTCTTATCTTGGGTAGAACTAAAAAACTGGCTCGACGGGTACTGCGCTTGGACGTTTGTTTCGACCGTATGAAGGATAAGTTAGTATGGAGTGAGCTGTTTAATATTTTTCTGATTAGAATGCAGGTGTTATAAATATACAATTGTTTTATGTTCATTAATTTTGTTTCTTTGTATATTTTGTTAGTAGGTGTTAAATAATGATAGTGGAAAAGAATTTTTATAATTTTATTTTGAGCAATTTGGAGATCGGCTAGGTTGGTTTTGGTTGCGCTGCCCCATATTTCTATGAGGTATAAAAGGTGAGGCTTGACTAGGGAGTTATAAATGGCAATGCGGATTCGACGCGGAATACACCTTACGATGTGTCGAAGTGACCCTATGAGTGATGTCAGTTTGGATCTGATGTACTCGATGTGTGCATTCCACGTCAGGCCGCTATCCATTCTAAGACCGAGATATTTTTCGCGCGATTTTTCTTGTAGGACTACATTGTTTATCTTAAGAGGTTCGTGGGAGGTTATTATTTTATTTTTTGCCTTAAAAATTACGTAACAGGTTTTAGATATGTTGATAGTAAGGAGGTTGCACTGGAACCAAGTAAACAACGTGTCAAGGTCTTCTTGAGCCTTAGAAATTATGTCAATTATGTTTGACCCAAAGTAAAATAGGGATGTGTCGTCGGCGTATAGAGCTATGTGACCATGCAATCCCAGCTCATAAATGTTATTGATGTAGATAGTGAAAAGTAACGGAGCTAGTAACGACCCTTGTGGTACTCCACATATGAGAGGTGCCGTTTGACTTTGAGCATTTTCTGATTTGACGACTTGGGATCTATTTGTTAAGTACGATCTGAACATCTCCAGTGCCGAGCCTTTGATGTTGATGCTTTCTAGTTTTTTCATAAGTACCTGATGACTGACCGTGTCAAAGGCTTTTTTTAAGTCGATGTACACTCCGAGTACAATGTTCTTTTTATCAATGTTGGATTTAATTTTCGTGACTAGATCTGCAGTGGCAGCAAGAGTATTACTTTTAGGGCGGAAACCATACTGACGTTCAAAAATAAAATTGATTGAATTCAGGTAATTCTCTAGACGTTTATGTAAAAGTTTTTCCAAAATTTTAGAGAGAACTGGCAGAACTGAGATCGGTCTGTAATTTCCAGGGTCATGTTTTGGGCCTGATTTATGAATTGGTGTAACTTTTGCTATTTTAAGACTGTTGGGGAATTCACCACTTGATAATAATTTGTTAAAGCAGGTGGATAGGTTATAAGCAATGTGGTGTTTTATAGATTTTATAGTTTTAGTGTTGATTCCGTCTAAACCGGCACTGGTGTTTGAGTCGAGGTTATTTATTATTTTAATGATTTCAGTACTACTACATGGTTCAAAATCTGATAGTTCACGGGAATAAACGGTACGAGGGAGAGCTTGAGAGATGTTGTCATGCATTTTTTTTGGAATTTCATTAGCTAGGGAAGGACCTATGGTGGAAAAGTAATGGTTGAATTCTTCGCATATTGCTCTTGCATCAGTTATTTGTTTGGAATTTACTATGAGTTTCGCGGGGATATCTCTTACCGTAGTTCTGTTGTTTGCCAGTTTATTGACCAGGTTCCACATCTTTTTCGGTTTGCTGATACATTGAGTAAATTCCTTGTAATAGTATCTATCCTTTGTGTCTTGAATTAATTGTGTTAGATTGTCCTTGGTTGCTTTGTAATCCTTTTTTATCATTTCATTTTCAGGTTGTTCCTTTAGTTGTGCCCATAAATGATTTCTTTGATTGATACCATTGATAATATTTGAGTTTATCCAATCTTTTTCTGGAGGATTCAGTATTTTGGTTTTTATGACTATGCAGTCTTTTATGTGGTTTTTTATTATTTTTTCCAATCTCATGTAGTCATTTTCGGTTCCATCGAGAGTAGTTTTATCGAACATGGTATATAGTTTGTTGTAGTCTATAGCTTCGTATTTTGTATATATCCTTTTGGCAGGCTTAATTTTTTTTAGTTCCAGATAAATCTGTTTGTGGTCGGACATAGACGATTCAATGACTGCCATATGGAAGTTGTCATTTTTTAAGGTGGTACTAACGTGATCAATTATAGATTTTCGTGTGGCTGAGTCTCGCGTGCAATATTTTTGGCTGACTTTGTTAAGTATTTTGTGACCCGCGTCATTCATAAGTTCTCTGTATTTTTTGGTTTTTTTATCTTTTGTTAGTAGGTCAACGTTGAAGTCTCCGAATACTATCGCTCGGCCTTTTTGTTGTAGTTGGGAATTGTAGGTTTCTAGGAATGTTTTGTAGTTTGTGTCCCCTGGGTTGTATATTACACCGATTTCAAGTCCGTATTTTTCAAGTCGAATCCAGAGGTAATTGTTCCCGTCTAAATAGTTCGATTCGGTGAGGCTGTGTTTGAGGTTATTGTGTACAAACGCGGAGACTCCACCTCCGATTTTTCCCGTACGATAGTTGTAGTAGTGAGTGTAGTTTTGTAATTGCAATTCTAAGGCTTGCGCTTCATTTCCAATCCATGTTTCGGTAAGTAGAATCATGTGTATAGTTGTGGGTATTGATCGCAGGATGCATTTTAATTCATCGAATTTTCCTTTTTTACGAATACTCCGAGCATTTAGGTAGAAAAAGGTTAGTCTAGACTTACTAATTTGAAGTTGTCCATAGCCGTTAAGTGTTTGATAGGTGTTATTGTTGATAGTAATACTTGTATTTCCGGTGGCATTTATTGTTTGGAGTTTTTTGAGTTGAAATTTAGAATTCTAGGTGTCCCTTTAACATATTTGATGATAAGGTCTGTTTCACCGTCAGCTTGGCGACGGGCTAGTTCATCTTTTAGAGATTGCAGGTATTTTTGCTGTGCCGGAGTTTGGTCCGAGTATAATTTAATATTTTCGGGAAGTTTTTCTTTGCTGCGTAGCAGTTGTTTTGCAGGCCCTTGTGTATTGAAGCATACTTTAAGTCTTCTATTTTTATCTTGCTGATATTTACCAATGCGAATAACCTTTATTGGCTTTGGGATGTCCTTGCAGACTGTGCTAATAATATTGAAGATGTCAGCTTCGTCCTTATTGGTTCTCTCACCAACATTATGTGAATGCTGTTCTGGTAGGCCTACAACTATGATGTTTCTTTCTCTCTCGTAACGCTCTTGTGTCTCACGAATAATTTGTTCGTTTACGTGTAGTTGAAACTCGGACCCGGGGGTTGATGGCGATGAGCATGCAATTTTTGTTTCTAATGAATTTAGTTTGTGCTCACGCTCAGCTATTTTGCTTTCAAGGATTGTCATTTGCGCTGTGATTTTATTTTGTTCAGTCGTTAAGCTAATGGAGGATACTCTAATATCGTTGATTTGGGTTTTCACATCCGTGATGTTTTCACGAAGTAGCTGGATTGTATGTTCATTGGCTATTTTAATTTCGGTGATTTGGGATTTAACTTCCGCAATAGATTCTTGCATTTTTTGCAATATTTGTTCATTGGATGCAGTGTATTTTTCTAATAGAGAGGTCATACGATGTAATTCGGTGCGCATTTCTTTTGTTTCATTAGAACATTTACAATCACTATCAAAAGGTTGTTTGCGTTTACGGAATGTTATTGAAGGGTCCTTCTCCATATTAGTTAGCTTTGACAGATCGGGCTGCGATCCACCGCCAACGCTGAGTGGCTTATCGGGTGAACGTAGTAGGCTCATTATGCACAGCAAATAAGTTAAAAGTTCTGTGATTAGACAATATTACAGACTGTACCGTGCGCGTAATGATAGGCACTATTGGTCACCGTTGTATTAGCACACAGCAATGTATGCGATTCCGCACCGTAGCTATCGCCGTTGCAAGTAACTGGTGTTGTCTAGTATTAGGGAGGTACTTGCCGGTGTAGTGTGAGCGAGGCGAAAAATGGCAGCTGTACTATTTCCTCGAGGGGGTGAGGGGAGCCACAAATGCACTGTCACTACGGATCTTTTGCTTCTGCGGAGACGGTCACAGAGACGTAATGTTCCAAATCACGGTCACCAAAAATACACCAATTTAGCACAACTGCGGTACTGGTAAGTTGCAATTTAGAGTGGCACAGAGTTTAAATAATTTAAGCAGAAACATAAAACACGTCTACTCTGAAAGGCGTACGAACGACTTAGGGTTAGGTAAATATTTCAGAGTTAGTATAGCAAGCTTTCATTAAATATTAACATAATAATCTACCATTCAACCATTCCCTATGTCAATACTAGAAGCAATAGTCAAAAACTCTAGTTGCTAAAGAGATTTTTTTAGAAAAAAAATACAATAACTCACAAGAAGGAAATATTTCCTGTCCTTTTCAAAAGAGGTACATACATAGATTCATTCCTTTCTCCCTTTGACTATCTATCTTTCTCCCAATGACAGGGGTAGGCAGAAACTATAGACTGTCACTTGCTACGATTCATGCATACCTATTTTGCTTCTACCACATACTTACATCTTCTCATCCCCACGGATGACCTCGGTCAAACTTGGACATCCTTCAACGTCCTCACATCATTTTATCGCAATATTGTAACAGTGAAGTTTGTAATTTATTTATTTAAAAAAAGAGTGTCCATGGAGTTTCTTGCCGGATTCTTCTCCATAGGATCGACCTTTTGGAACCGTGCAACTAGAATCATAACGTTTCGAAAACGCTTGTAAAAGCTTATTTGAAATAAAAACATTTGAACTTGAACTTGAACTGAACACGCGCTAGAGTCCTACGCACCAGACCTTTTTGAAGAACCACGCCAATAAGATCGGCTATGTCCTTCTAGGGCGACCTCTTCCGACGCTGCCACTGATATTTGCCTCATAAATTCCTTTCGTTACTCGTCTTTTTTTCATTGTACCAACATTTCCAAATAATCTCAGCTTAATTATTATTTTCAATACCTGTCACTACATTATCATTGTCTTGCCACACTGTTCCACTGTTCCACAAGCCCGAAGTTCAAATAAATTAATAAAACTCTTTACAGAAAACACAATAACAGAACTCATTGGGGGATGAAACGAAACAGCTTGCGAGAGAACAGAATTGAGTCACTCCCATGAGGGTAAAACTCACGACCAAATTGTACGCGGCAACTTACATAAACTACGACATTCAGACATATTGTATTATTGGATGTTGATTTATTGTTAAAAAGGCATATCTACCGATTTTAGAGCAATTGGAACACTGAATTGAAGGAATGTCTAGTAGCTAGGAAGCGCAGCTACTGACTGTGAGGTCCTTATTTCTATTCGAAGTAAGATTTTTTATGTAATTCTAAGTAGTAGGGTGAATATTTGAATACGTTAGACATAACATAACATATACCATCACGCCTGTATTCCCTGAAGGGTTAGGCAGAGGCGTACTAATGTACACCCACAGTTCGCCGGTATATTTAGGTCCCATGTAATAGGGGGCGAGCCTATTGCCATTAACCGGGCATAAATTCCTAACTCCAAGCTGCTACTGGGAATTTCATAGAAAATCCCAATAACACATTGCTCGACCTGGGAATCGAACTCAGGACCTCTAGCGTAGCAGTCGCGGTCAGGACCACTTGGCTATTGAGGCAGTTAGAACGCCATTAATAACATCCAAAAGTTAAAAACAAAAGATGTTTGAAAATACAATCTTGATAATGAAAACTTAAACTATACACCACTGCCGTCAAGCAATAAAACAAAAAAAATACAATCTGAAACTACTGATAAGAGAGATGAGAAGAATTGTTTGATAAATAATGTTTGAAAAGCGGCGGTAGCGTAACGGCTAGGGCGTTGGACTTGCGATCATGTGGTTGCCGGTTCAAAACTCACCCATTGCACTACCGACGTGAACCCACTCGTAACACAAGCAATTTAGCTTAGCAAGAAGGTTTAACAAGAATACTAGTAATGTGTGACCCACATTGCTAGTAAGATTAAAAAAAAAGTTCGAATATTCACCCAGTAGCTAGGAGTTCGGATTTGGGCCCCTTATCGTTGCTTGTGGGATTCAGAATGATGACAACCAATAATTAAAAAACACCTTGCCTCACTAAGATTTTCTCCTCTATCGTGGGTGCTTTTACAAAAACAAATTCTCAAACGCCCAGACCCGGAACAACTATCAGTAGACATACAAATATTTGTTCCGTGTGGATGAATCTATTAATCTTCAGTTTTAGACTCCAATATTAAGTTACCTTTCAAGAAGCAAGACGATGGTAAGAGACAGGAGGCTTAAAAGCCTGCCTATCTGAATTATCTCCGCTGCCATTCTGTTGTAGTTACCTTATTTTATACCTGCTGATATTTTGACTGGACATTAACATTAGTACCATCTGCCTTAATAGTCTAATGGCTGTAGGTGTTTATGTTAGAGGTATTAGTATCGATCCCCAGATCGAGTGCAGCTTGGAATTCGTTATTGTGTCCGGTTTATGTCAATAGCCGTTCTAACCTAGTGACCATTGGACTGACAAGTCAAACGTCTCGAGTTCCAATCCAAGGCACGCATCTCTGACTGTTCGTATTAATAGCTAATTATGGATGGCTGGATGCCTGAGATATTATCTCAGCAGCGTGTGATGTATGTCAACCCGCACTAGGCCAGCATGGTGGAGTATAGCCTTATCCCTCTCATCCTTAGAGAAGACACGTGCTCAGCAGTGGGGCAGTATAATAGGTTGAATAATAAAATTAATAAATGGCAATAGGATTGCAGATGTCTCGTGGGTGGCAATGCCTACTTAACGGTTTGTCTGCTCGTTTTCCATCAAAATCCATAAACAAAACTATATATTTGATTCTCTATAAATACCTGTCATGTTGAAAAAACTCACATAAATCCAGAAAGAATATTACAAGAACGTTTCCAACTTCGAAACCCTTATAAAATCTAATTTTACCCTTTCTTATATTTATGCAAAAGAAGGCCAACGCACTTTCGTATCCCATTGGCGCCGTGAAAGGGTTTGTGGTAAGGAAGTTATCATTGCATCATATTGTTGCAGACGTGACTGGAATGTTTCTGGATCTTAGGCCCCGTGGATGATTATTGTGATAAGCGGAGCGAGAGGGAAAGCGGACCGGAGATTTTATTGTGAACTCAATTGTCAATATGGTAATTTTTTATGATGATGGTGATTCTATTATGATTCAATCAAATTAAAAATGCATTTATTTTCTCATCACAGATAGTTTTGGTGGCATACAAGTAGGTGATTCAATAATAATATACATAATATCTATAAGATAATATTTGTTAGAGACTGGTGCCCGAGATAGTTATAGAAATACCTGTGTTACGGGTCAGCAGGCCCCCGTAGACTTAAGTCAAAGTCAAAGTCAAAGTCAAAATCATTTATTCAATATAGACTACTAGGTAGTACTTTTTGAACGTCATTTTTACAATATAGACAGCCCCCAAAAACGCCCGCCCTTCACCGCTTCCTAGTGTTTTCGCTGGGAAGAAGAAACGGCGCAACAAACTCCCCAGCAAACACATTTCTGTCTGTTAAGTTATTAAAAGGCGTTATACAAAATAGAATTCACATCATTGTTTGGGGTACTTATTAATTTATTCATTGCTACTGTCAGCTGGCGCACATGTTATTATTATTAATTTTCAAGCAGTATTTATAATATTAGCAAGCCTCCTTTCTTTTAATTTAAATGACCATTTTAACTATTAAAACAGTGAACCTGCCTACACGAGCAATGATAATATGCGTAACTAGAACCTACAAGGCGATTCAGTTAACTTTTAAAAAGCTATAAATGTATTAAGAAACCATAGCCAGCAAGTCGACCAGTCACCACAAGCAGCACCCGTTCACGAGTATAACGCACGGATCAGCCATCACCCCCCTCGCCATTTTAGAGGGAAGGAGGTGACCCGACCAATGTCGCTACCGCAAGCAATGACATCTAAGGGAGCATGACGACAATGCAGCCAGGTTCAGATCGTATTAAACAACAATCAAGTTTAACTGTTAGCCGAGGTCACTAGTAACAACATTGTACATTCATAATTACATATAATATACAGAAAAATGTCAAACTAATAAAATTATATATCAAATCAATCAAACACATGTCAATTGTAAATGAAGAAATAAAAAAGAAGACAATCATAAAAATAAAATATTGTAAACATGTCAGTGAATTATGACGACAATAGAAACAGTGGTTACTTGTCCTGTGTTTAACATAGCAACCAGCTATTCTTATCTTCTAGGTAGTCATTCACGGTATAGTAAGCCTTTTGAAAGAGAATTGATTTAACTTTTGTTTTAAATGCTGTGAGAGGCAAATCAAGTATACAAATAGGTAATTTATTATAAAGGCGAATACCAAGCCCCACGAACGAATTGTGTACTTTTTGAAGACGGTGGACGCGAGCATGAAGCTTGTGCTTATTTCTGGTATTTAAAATGTGAACGTCGCTGTTCTTTAGATATAAATGTATGTTTTGCCTTATGTACATAATATTGGCAAATATGTATTGCGACGCTACAGTAAGAATGCCGATGGTCTTAAATTTGTCTCTTAGAGAGACTCTGGCACCTAACTGGTATATTGCTCTAACAGCTCTTTTTTGCAGAACAAACACATTGTGAATGTCTGCAGCCTTACCCCACAAAAGAATACCGTAGGACATTACACTGTGGAAATAGCTAAAATAAACCAATCTAGCCGTGTCTACATCAGTTAGCTGTCTCACCTTTCTGACTGCGTACGCAGCAGAGCTAAGTCTTCCCTCAAGACATGATATGTGAGGCCCCCATTGCAGTTTAGAATCAACAGTAATGCCTAGGAACACTGTGGACTTTACAGTATCGATAACGCTATTATTAATAACAATGTTTGGCCCTAGATTTTTTACATTAGGCATAGTAAATTTAATGCATTTGGTTTTCTTGGCATTGAGTACTAAGTTGTTTGCCGTAAACCATTGGGTTACCTGAGAGAGTGCACCGTTCACATCGTCAAAAATCTGTCTATTCCTACCCACTTTGAAAATGAGTGAGGTGTCATCTGCGAATAGGACCACATCGCAGATACTCCTTAAGTAAAAAGGCAAATCATTTATATAAACTAAAAATAGGAATGGTCCAAGAATTGATCCTTGAGGTACTCCTAATTGCACGGGCACTTTTGACGAATTTACACCATTAACAGCAACACATTGAAACCTTTGACTCAAATACGATTGAAGTACATTAAGAGCAACGTTTTGTACACCATAATGTCGAAGTTTGCATAGGAGCGTCTCATGATTTACGCAATCAAATGCTTTAGAGAGGTCACAGAATACACCAATTGCATTCTGTGAATTCTCCCAAGCATCATAGATATGTTTTAAAAGAGCAACACCAGCATCAGTTGTTGAGCGGCCTTTAGTAAATCCGTATTGATCTTTATGCAGGAGGCTATTAATATTAAAATGTAACAATAACTGCTTGAGTAGTAACTTTTCAAAAATCTTACTAAATGCTGGTAAAATAGATATTGGTCTGAAATTGCCAATGTCACTTTTGTCACCGGCTTTGAACAAAGGAATAACTTTACTTAATTTTAGAAGGTCGGGAAAAATACCTAGGTCCACACATTTGTTAAAGGTATTACAAAGGTAGGGAGCGACAATATCGATTATAATGCTTAAGAGTTTAATAGATATGCCCCATAGATCTTCAGTGTTTTTAAGGTTTAAAGAATTAAAAACGTTGACTACATCACGTGAATTTATGTGTTCGAATTGAAACAAAAAATTGCATCGTGGCACACTACTACGCAAATAGTTCTCGGCATCAGAAGATGATGCGTTTAAGGAGCGAGTCGTAGTTATTGGTATGGTGGCAAAGAAATCGTTAAACGCTTGAGCTACATCTACTGCTTTACTTACTAATTTTTGTTCAATGACAATCTCAAGTTGATTATCACGTGTAATAGATTTGCCAGTTTCATTGTTAATAATTTTCCAGGTGGCCTTTACCTTGTTATTTGCACGTTTAATTGTATTACTAATAAAATTTGCTTTTGCAATAGTGCATACCTTTTTAAATATTTTGGAATAGTTTCTTACATAATCTAGAAACTGTGCATCAAATTTATATTTCTTCATACCATATAACTCGTATAGTCTCGCTCTACTTCTATATATACCTATAGTGGCCCATTGATTAAATGTGACTGAATTACTGTTGACATTGAAAGATTTAGTCTTAAAAATGCTCTTAAACTCGTTCTGTACAACATCAAATAAAGCTTCATAGATTTCATTCGGATTCTCATACTTTAGTATTGAAGGTGTAATTTTAGCTGTAATTTTGTCTTTGAACCGATTACATCGACTAACTGTAAAAGGCCTGTATTCAATTTTCTGTACTTTGTTTTGAATTAATAGAGGAAAAGTAGCTATTTGTCCACAGTGGTCTGAGGTCAGATCACTTAAAACTTGTTTATTAGAGGCGCCACTGTTACTAAAAATGTTATCAAGACATGTGGAAGATATAGGTGTGATTCTCGTAGGTTCAAAAAATAAATTCTGTAAATTAAATGATTTAAAAAGATTAAGAAGTCTGTTACCTAGTGGTGTCTCTTCAAGGATATTTACGTTAAAATCACCACATATTATAATACCCTTTTTATTAGATTTAATTTTATAGTTAACAACAATAGGTGTGATGGAATACAAAATTAAATGCTTAGGTAGTACAAAATATACCTAATTGTAATAGGAATCGATATACAATGTGTGTTTTTGTGTGCGAATGTACGCGTGTATGTGTGTGAGTATCTGTCTCTCCTTCTATTATTTATTATTATATAATAAAAGTGGCTATTTTAGCTCACAAGCAAGGCAATAGGATCAAACGGACCAAAGGACCAATAGGGTCGTAATAATTTGCTATAATGTTTGCTAATTGTTCTTTGATAATTCGACGGGCGCATTATAGTTAATAGCCCATAATTTATTGTAGCCCGTGCCCAATAATGGGATAATATTTATAGGCTAATAACGATAATTTACTAGGTATTTAAGCAAGTACCTACTATTGTAAACTGCCAGGTTATAATACTCCGCTGCCCGCCCCGCTTTCGATTCCGCTTCTCTTGTCACTATTCTCTTGTAGTCATAACGCAGCCTTACAACTTTACTTAACTATATTCCTAAATTATACCCAGACCCAGTGGGTATTGTCACTTATAGTAGAAAGGGTTTACTTTAATATTCTATATCGTTAGTTGCATGTTGTTTCGCTGGCATCGCAAAAGGACTTGGTCCTAAATGTGGCGTTTTTCCTTCTCCTCTCTATCCTATATAAGGTCCAATCTAAATCAATACTAAAAGACTTCAAAACTGTTCAGTCCACGCGTGTAAATGTAACAATTTTTTTTATGGCGTGGTTGGGCAAACAGCAGACGGATTCGCTGTCACCATTAGCTCGGTAAACTCGGCGAAACACAACGTAAGTATTGTTACACGCCGGTTTTCTGTGAGACCGTGGTATCACTCCGGTCCATTCGTGCCAAAGCATGGCTCTCCCACGGTAAAAATATCTAATATTAATTTGGATTATTCCTTTATTTTTAAGAGATAATAGATTCAAGATCAATGTTGTTAAGGCAGTGATTTTTGTCAATAATAATTTTATATAAAAAAAGGAAGTTTAAAATAAATCTTGTTAGCGAAGTGTCAAGCAAGCTACGGACACCGACATATGATATTATTTTCGTTATCCTCCCAGAAGTTGGTAAAACTTCTATCAAAGTTTATCGGGAAAAATAGAGAGGTGGTTTTTCACAGTTCTTTATTTGAATTTGGATATCGAATAGTTTCTTCGATATGTCTGTGCTACCAGTTACCTACACTTGTTTTTTTTGTTGGTTGCGAACTTTGCATGAGAAAGGGTTGTCATGCATTGAGGTAATATGTGTTCGATATTAGAATATGTTCAAGCCTGTTATACTACTATCTATGCCAATATCAATCAATAGTCTATGTCAAATTTTATATAGTCTGTGGCTCATAGAACTTTCTTCTCGAAACAATAGAAAAAATGGCCGGTTTATAACAAAATTATTTATCATTCGAAATAATGTAATACTGTACTAAATAAATGTAAGCAGTAAAATACATCGTTTCAATACAAAAACCAATCAGTCTTGTGCCTAAACAGAACACCTTACACAAACACACAAACTTGGTCCTTTGAACCGCATAAGCTGCAATGATGAATGAATTAAAGTCAGCTTAATATAAATAATAAGTGACTTTGATGTCTACAGATATTTCGACTATGTTGTATGAGACAGTGTTGTAAAACCTACTTGGTCAAGAATACTTTGTGTTAGGTTTTATAATGTAATGTTGACAAAAAAGATGCTCGAGGTTTGAATCGCTGTTACAACTTGAAGTTCAAAAATAGCAACCATCGTACAATTTTTACTGTTTTTCATTTCGCTATTTACACAGATTCTTGATTCTTCAGACTACAATTACAACACGTTATCAGCACGAAGCTCTATTTATTTTATCTACGATCAAATTTAAAAGAAGATTGGTGGTGAAATTGTACCTAGTTAACATGTTGTCTGCAGTTTCGGGTATGTCCATAAATGGTATTCCGACACTTTGTAATAGAGAAGGATACACTGTGTGGAAATTTAAAATGCGAATGTTGTTAATCCATGAAGGATTGTGGGAAACCGTAAACGGAGTAGTTGTCGAAGGGAATAAGACGTCCGACAATGTACGGAAGGAAGAAAAGGCTCTTTCCAAGATATGCCTTACTGTGGATGGCGCTGCTATTTCAATTGTTCGACCAGCTAAGACCGCAAAGGAAGCGTGGGATGCTCTTATGAAATCCTACGAGGATCGAAGTTTGGGTCGTAAATTGTCATTGGAACGCAAGTTGTACAGGTACTCCTTATCTGACTTTTCTGATTTAGAAGCTTACTTAACGGCAATAACTACAACAGCACTAGACCTGGCCGATATTGGCAAAACCATAGAAGATAGTTCTTTAGCAGCTATTATATTGGGAGGTCTGACGTCCCGATACGAGCCCTTGATAATGGCGCTTGAGAATGGGAGCGTTGAAGTCACAACAGATTTAGTGAGGACTAAGTTGTTGAGCGAAATGACGAAGACGACTAAAGATGATGTGGCTGCGTTGCATACAAAACAGGTTATTTGCTTTCGGTGTAAGAAGCCTGGGCACATTAGTCCTAATTGTCCTCTCAAAAAGAAGGAGAAAAAGGCAAAGGCGCGTTGCTCTACAGAAAGTTGTTCTGAAGATAAGGGACTGATTGCTTCTAGTACAGGGAATATGACGAATCAAGTGACGGAATTGGCTTTGGATAATGTCACGGAACTGGCTTTGTCCGCACCTAATGTTCAGTTATCTGAGAAGTGGATTATCGACTCTGGTGCGTCAACTCACATGACACCACATGCTGAATGGTTTAATAGTTATCGACACTGTGATGGGAAGATAACTGTCGCAAATGGTAAAAGTTTGTCGGCTGTGGGTTTAGGAGATGTTGCGATTGACACGAAAACCGATTTCAAGAAGATTTTTAATGTTGTACATGTTCCTGACCTAGATTGTAATTTACTCTCAGTCAAAAAGGCAGTAGAGAAAGGTTTCTCGATTGTTTTTGATAAGAATGGGTGTAATTTTTATAATTCTAATGATGTTTCTTTTATAAAAGGTCCTGCTTTACATGGCACTATTTGTGGTGGATTGTACACTTTAGATTGTACAGTAAAGCCGCAAAGCGTTTTAGCCTACAATGTTCACACTAATTTGTCCCAGTTTCAGCTTTGGCATAAGCGTCTAGGACATCTCTGCCGTGTTGGTATGGATCTACTCAGAAAAGGTCTAGCTGTTGGTGTGGAGTATACTGAGGTTGACAAAGAACCATGCATACCTTGTGTAGAGGGTAAGCAGGCCCGAAAGACTTTCAAAAGGATAAAGTATAAGAAGGCTTCGTCACCATTAGAATTGGTCCATACGGACGTTTGTGGTCCCCTGACCACTGAATCTTTTAAAGGTAATAAATATTTTATTATTTTTGTAGATGACTATACACGTTTTATATCCCTTTATTGTATGTCATCTAAGACAGAAGTTCATAAGTCTTTTTGCGCTTTCCAAGCACTTGTTGAGAGACAGACTGGCTCTAAGATTCGAACTCTTCGGTCAGACAATGGTACCGAGTATGTCAACAAGGAGTTGACAGACTATTTGCAGGCTCAAGGGATTCGACATGAAACGTCTGTACCATACAGCCCTCAACAAAATGGGGTAAGTGAACGTTGTAATCGTAGTATTGTAGAGAAGGCCCGTTCCTTGCTAGCACAGAGCTCTCTGTCGAAAGCTTTTTGGCAGGATGCTGTTGAGACTAGTGTTTATTTAAAGAATAGGTCACCTCATCGTGCACTTGATGGTAAGACGCCATATGAAATGTGGTGTGGTAGTAAACCTGATCTGTCTCATTTAAGGATATTTGGTTGCCGAGCTTTAGTTCACGTGCCTTCATGCCAGAGAACTAAGCTAGACATGAAAGCTTCTGAACATATCTTCGTTGGATATTCAGACGATCCAAAGAGTTATTATTTCCGTAGCGCGGAAAACCCTCGGAGGTTGATTAAGTCACGGGATATTACGTTCTTTGAAAATATTTTTTCAGGATTGAAGGATAAACCTGTTCAGCCTGAAGTTGTTGTGAGCCCCAATGTCATTGATCTTTTTTCAAAGACTTCTTTAGATACCACTTCGCCACAGGAGATTTCTATCTCATCTGCTTCTACTACTACTTCTTCACCTACTTCAGAAGGTGTGGAGATGGAGGTAGAGCAAGTTGACGATTTTGTGGACGCGTCTAATGAAGCTGGTGGTGTTGGTGACACGGAGTTTCTACACTCGGGTGAACAAAGTGATTTGTACCTTGTTCCTTCAGATGAACCCAGTGATGTATGTCCTGAGAGAAGATATCCAGAACGAGTTCGTAAACCTCCTGATTTTTATTCATACGGCACTCTCGGTGTTGAATTGTTGTGTGATGATCCGAAAAGTTATCGTGAAGCTATTAAAAGCGATGATAAAGATAACTGGATCTCCGCTATGAAGAGTGAGTATGATGCCTTATTGAATAAGCAGACATGGACATTAGTGGATAAACCAAATAAAAAGGTTATTCCATGTAAATGGGTGTTCAAGATAAAGAGGGACGCGAACGGTGCAATAGTCAAGTATAAGGCGCGACTAGTTGCAAAAGGTTTTAGTCAAGTTTGGGGGACTGACTATAACGAGACTTTTGCCCCTGTGGTTCGAAATTCATCTCTGCGTACTCTTATAGCTTTGGCGGCAGAAATGGATTTGAAGATTCAACACATGGATGTAGATACCGCATTCCTCAACGGAGACTTAGAGGAGGAGGTGTACATGCAACAACCTGAGGGATTTGCTGAGCACGGGGCAGAAGGTAAAGTCTGTTTGCTCAGAAAATCCATTTATGGTTTGAAGCAGGCAGCACGAGCCTGGTATTTCAAATTGCATCAAACTCTTTCGAAAATGGACTTTGCACGAACATCTGCGGAATCATGTGTTTACTTGAAAAAGTTTAGTAATGAAACCATAATACTTGCAGTCTATGTCGACGATCTAATTGTCTTTTACAAAGAAAAAAGTTCATTCGACGCTGTCAAAAAAGACTTGAAAAATTTTTTCTCACTAAAAGATTTGGGTACATTGTCGTATTGTTTAGGCTTAAATATTAACCGTGTTGACGATAAAATCGTGGTCAGTCAGAAGACCTATATTCAGGCGGTATTGGAGCGGTTTAATATGCGAGATTGCAAGGAGATGTCTACACCTTTGGAGAATAACAAGTTGGAGAAAGCTAATCCAACATCTCTTGGTGAATATCCTTACCAAAACTTGATAGGATGTCTCATGTACCTAGCTGTTAATACGAGACCCGATATAGCTTATGCCACAAGCTATTTAAGTCAGTTTAATAACTGTTATGATAAAAGGCATTGGTTGGCCACTAAAAGGGTGTTACAGTATCTAAAAGGTACTATGGATTACTGTATTACTTACAGGAAAGTCGGTGGATGTCTGTGTGGATACACGGATGCTGACTGGGCGAACTGTGTACATGACCGTCGGTCATACACGGGCTACTACTTCACGCTAGCAGGTGGACCTATTAGCTGGGAGTGTAAGAAGCAGCCGACGGTAGCCTTATCGTCTACAGAAGCTGAGTATATGTCCTTGACTAGTGCTGCAAAGGAGGCTATTTTCCTAAGACGGTTAGTGTGTGACATTACTGGTTTTGCTGATAGGGTGTTGCTGTACAATGATAGTCAAAGTGCACAGAAACTTGTGCTCAATCCAATCCACCACAATAGGACCAAACACATTGATACGAGATTTCATTTTATTCGTGAAAAGGTTACTGAGGGTCTTATAGATATAAAGTTTATACCTACGGATAAAATGACAGCCGATGTATTAACCAAGCCCTTAAGGCGTATAGCTCATCTAAGGTGCGTTTTTAATATGGGTTTAGGGATAAATAGGTAGAATAATTTTCCATTTATTTATTTTTCGTCGGTTTATGTTTTGTATTTCTGTTTAGTCTGGTAGTAATGTTTTAGTCTTCTATTTTGTTTAGCATTACTACTTTATTTTTTGTTCCCATTAAGGGCGGATGTTGTAAAACCTACTTGGTCAAGAATACTTTGTGTTAGGTTTTATAATGTAATGTTGACAAAAAAGATGCTCGAGGTTTGAATCGCTGTTACAACTTGAAGTTCAAAAATAGCAACCATCGTACAATTTTTACTGTTTTTCATTTCGCTATTTACACAGATTCTTGATTCTTCAGACTACAATTACAACAGACAGCAGAAACAAAAAGGAGATATTCTGCGTAAAGAAAATACTAAAACGAACAAAGATCTACGATTAAGTCTAGTCTAGCCTAGAGGATTACTAAAGATCATAAAATAGTTATTGCATGACTCTTCAACCTGATATAGGTAGTTAATCCATTAGTGACCTTTTGGCACATCTACAGAAGATTTTATATAATAAACGACCTTTCTAAGGTGAAAGGTGTTGAGGGTTTTGCAATATTCATAGAAATTGCAGGTCACGTACCAACAATATCTCTTATCCCATTGTCTTAAAAGCTAAAATTAAATTACACTTTAAAACTGAAACATCATTGTTTTAAAATTAATTCAAATTCAATAGAATTTCTCATTTATTTTTATAATAGTTCGTATGCCTTGTGCCTACTTAAGCTAACTGAAAACATTGAGGTACTAGAAACTTATTTGTGTTTGTAATTGGTGGGATTGTATATACATATTTATACGCCTGTCTCCCATTGGGGTGGGCAGAGACTAGATTTCCACTTGCTACGATACTTGTGCAGTACTTTCGCTTCATCTACGTTCGTTATTTGTAAATTACTAACATCCTCGCAACTATATTATATGTATTCATATCTTTTTTTTTATTCTATGATTTAAAAAATAATAATATTTAAATTAACAAAAAAAGACGCATCAACTTCTTAAATGTGTTTAAATTGTAAAAACTTTCATATTAAATTCTTGTTTAAATGCAATTTAAACATATTCAAGAAGTTGGTGCAAGTGGCCCTTACCTGCCCCACAGAGTTACTAACATTTAGAGCACAGTTTAAACCAGTTTTAAAAGTCCCTTCTTAAGTTAGCTGTATGAAATATCAAGTGCAAAATCCGAGAGCTGCTCTTGAGAATTTCTTAGAGAAACACAATAACTCTTTACT
Organism: Acronicta leporina; assembly: GCA_947256265.1. Classification (NCBI taxonomy): domain Eukaryota; kingdom Metazoa; phylum Arthropoda; class Insecta; order Lepidoptera; family Noctuidae; genus Acronicta; species Acronicta leporina. Next base: position 2,083,520 of record OX366524.1, read on the forward strand.
TGACCTGGGAATCAAATCCAGGACTTCTAGCGTAGCAGTCTCACTTGGGACCACTAGACTAACGAGACAGTTAAAAAGTTGTTATTAATAATCTTCATCAATATCTATACTTTTATAATACGTAGGCAATTTTTTAACACCACTAAGGTCGCAAACAATCTCACAGCCCGCTTCATGGTAATCGTTTACCATAGCCTACGGACGCTTGTAACACCAATGGCATCACTCGCGCGTTGACAACCCTGTAAAATTCATTTTACACCCTTTTGAGAGGGTGGGGTAAAGATCAAGGAGGAATAGTTGGGCTGGCATCATAGGAGACGATAAGTGTAGTGCATAAACACCACCGGTCCCCGCTGACTGCCATCACAACGCTTCCTCGCGGAGCTCTGGGGACCTTGCTCACCGTTAGGAACACAATATAGCACCGAGCTATGTTATTTGGCTACGATTTTCTGCAAGGTGGAGGTACTTCCACAGTCGGTCAGCTCCAATTGTGAGTGAAATTATCTCACTTGATATATTTTAATTTTATTTTCATTCTGTTACAAAACTTCTTCAATTGTCTACATCGACAACACTTCAGTGTCCCAAAACATTAATCAACAACTTTACCCTGAAAGCAAAACTTACTGTATTCCATTTCAATCCCCGACTCGGCCTTGGTGAAAAAACTTCAAGCTTCATGAATAATTCAGGCCTCTAGCAGTTGGAGTGGCGAACCGTCGCTTAATTAGTGGTGTTACCGCTTACGCCTCTGCTCATCCTGTTAGGAAAAAGCTGGGGCTTGATACATAATTCAGCACTTTCAACAAACTGTATAAACAGCTGGCCATTGGCTAAAAGTGGTATTGGTAATACTAGGATTGGTTCTCTACATTTTGTAGATTGTCTCCTATCTAATTGCGATCTCGATCCATCGAATCGACGTTTGATAATTATATTCATGTCATTCTCAGATATATTATAACAGAATGTTGAAATTATGAATATTGACGGAATGGAAGAAATAGTAGTTTTATTACCTACAGGTAGTAGTCCCATGTCTGGGTGTTTTTATGTGATAAGTTGTGTTTGTAAACGCACCCACGATTCAGGAGAAAATCCTAGCGCGGAGCAAAGATTTGGATTAAAAAAAAATGTAATTATATAAAATACTTTACTAAATTCAAAAGTTGCTTCATTATGTTTTATTTTCCACTGATATATTTTTTTACGAAAATAGTTTAATTGACAATTTAACACAACATACTTTTTCAAATTAGGACTCCGAACTTCTGATCATAACTACTGTTACGCTACTGTCTACATTTAACTGTAATAAAAGCTCTCGGTTTTTAATATATTAAGGCCATACCAAAACGGGATTGCTTTATGATTAAGAAAGAGGGATGCCGCGCTACATATTGAATAAATCCGTCACTTTCTCACAACCTAGCAACCTAAAAATAATAGCATAACCTAATATGTTAGGTGTAGCCTCTATTTTTATAAATACTCTTTACCTATACGGTAGATATCTAAAGGAAGTGCCAGTATGGTTCACATTATAAGCACCTTCCCGCTTAATTTAACTTTCGCACATAACATTATATTATTCCAGAGGCGTATAAAATAAGATTTATATCTTAACTGGGCGTTACATGCAGCTTTGTTCAAGTTTTGATAGAATTATTAATCCGTTGAGACGGGGATTAAATTATTTCTCTGTTACTACCATTGAGGTTTAGGAATTGTTGTACCAAATATGCTACGTCGAAACTTATTGTGTGTTCGGACCATATTTTTTTATATAAGTCTGCGTTTTTCCTAAATACCGCAGTTTACACTGTGTCTAGTAATGTTACTTTAATTACTTCTTCCAGTCTAAAACACGTAAAGATATAACCATGTAAGATTTAACATTTTTATTTGTATGTGTATTATTATAAATTAGTATGGGGTTACTGGGGGCCCAATCCCTTTTGAAAGGCGGGCAACGCACTTGTGACTCCTCTGGTGTTGCGGGTGTCCATGGTAACGGAATTTATCGCTTACCATCAGGTGATCCGTCTGCTCGTTTGCTCCCCTATCCTATAAAAAAAGTATCAGAGTTATTTCTTATGCAACCGTCTTTGTGTCCAATAGCTGGACAAAGGACTTATCAGCGTTAACTTGCGAAAATATTAATATAATAATCACTTTGTAGTTTACTTTGTACTACTTGAATACTACAGGATTTAATAACTCAATGGCAAGTAACTAAGTTAAATTTGCCTTTAGAGTGACGAAAGACATCATATATTTTCACCATGTATACCTAAACATAATGATAAGGGTTCTAATAAATTAGACTCATTTTGATTGGGAGTTAGTTTTCATTGCGGCATTAAATATAATTTAAGAAACATTGATTTTATAAACATATTGACTTATCTTTGTTTTATTTTCCAGTTTTTTATTTCTATAAGAAAGCTTATCATTTAAATCATTACTTTTATCAGCCAAAAGCCGTCCACTGCTGTAGAGGCCTCTTAATTTATTCTTATAGTGAGCATTGAGATCATTTTAATTTACTTAGTACTATTATACTTTTGAAACAAGTTAAACAAAACCTAATTTCAATAAGTATTTAAAGATGATGTATTTATCTAGTAAATTATTCATTCAGCGTGTTCAGCTGGCAAGATGTATTGATGCATTTATCTAGTAAATTATCCATTAAACGTGTTCAGCTGTCAAGATGTATATAGGTATAGCAATACTTAGCTGAATTCCTACCAAAGTTTTTAGTTTTATCCGTCAATATAAAACAAATGTGGCGCTTACGTTGCATTCAAGATTACTAACACACACGCACACTTTGAATATGGAATTCAATTGAACTAGCTATACCCCGCGGTGCTATTCGTATTGAGCTCATATTTAACACCATACAAACATACATGGGTACTTAATGTATTATATGATAAAACGGAAATTTTCACAATTCCTTTCGTAACGCCAAATTTCAGGTTTTTGAGAAAACACTCACTGATTCACTAATTAATCACTAAGGCCCACTTGCACCAACTTCTTGGATGTGTTTGAATTATATTTAAACACAATTTTTCATAGAAATTTCGTGTTTAAATACAGTTTAAACACATTTAAGAAGTTGGTGCAAGTGGGCCTTAGTGATTAATTAGTGAATCAGTGAGTGTTTTCACTGTATCAGCTACTCACTCATTCACTCACTATTAGAGATTCTCGAGCAAACCAGTCCGGTACGTTTGCTTTGTTAAGAAAATATCTAATTTCTGTTTTGCAAGATACACTACCCTTACTTTATTACCCCTGAGACTAAGAAATCTCGTTAATGTGAAAAGGTGATTTTAAAGTAGGAGAAGGGGGAGGCCAGCTTCACAATGCTCCATAATATTTATATTTTATTAGTAAAAAGTATCACATTTGTGTTACTACAGAGTGGACGTGAATTGTGTTACCTGAAAACCATATTAACATGTGATGTGACTTTCTTACGAGAAGTTTTATTTTTAAAATTATTACTAATTAAGTGTCTCAAATTATTATTAATGACCTCTATGTAACCTTAATTTATTATCGCTATCAATTTTATTGTTGTGAAAATAAATGCATTACTTTACTTACTGTGTATTTAATAAGCATAGATTTACTTCCTTATAAGTTCTCTTTAATCCTAAGCCCGTATTTCACTCAAGAGTTTCCCGCAACTATAATATAGTTTATCTATACCACAATACGTAATGTAATCCACACGTTCAGCGTGTAAGCCTTGTGTAATTCCCCTGGATATATGAGCCTAGTACCGGGTAGGGGCTCAATTGGATATTCGTTCCTTTGTGGGAAGGGATAGAAAATTAAATGTCGCCATATTTAATTTGGTGGCGTTCCAAATGTGGAGATTCAAAAATAGAACGACGTGGCATTGTATTTTTGTTTTTTGATTATCAGTGTTTCTTTTTTTTTGTGATTTTTTTTTGCATTTTTTATGCTAAGATTATAAAGTTATTTTAGTGTATTTTTTATTTATTTTTTCGTACTTTTTATTTGTTTATTTATCAGTGGCGCGGGCGTTCAAAATGTGTAGATTTAAAAATAGAATGATTTTTTTAGATGGGTCATTGCGGTTTATTTTTTGTTAAAAACTTTTTGTTTCTCAGCTTCTGTTTTTATTTCTAATTTCGTACGTCGTTGTTTTTAAATCTTCCTTTGTAAACTGTTATTAAGTTTTTGGTTATGTAAAAGTAGGTACAATTTTTTTCTGTGTGTTATTAAACTTTTCTCGTGACGTATTCTTCACAGTTTAAGAACCAATCTTTTCTTAACACAACACAGTTTTCCAGATTATATCTATTTGCGACAAGTAGATATTTCCATTCCTTTTGCATTTTCAAGGAACTGACACCCTTTTACAGACCCAAACAACACTATACCTTGTCACACAAGCTTCAGAGTCGATTTTCATCTGTGTTTCATTTCATATTAGAAGGCGTGATTCCCACAATGCAATGTGAACTTTAGTGAGGTAGTTTAGGGCTCAATTTTGTATGTAAGAAAGTTTAAAAAGAGCATTTCTTGATGTAACGTGATGAGTATAAGGCAGAGCATTATTCAGTGAGGGTTTCAGAGGAATCCATTTCCCGGCGTCTCCGGTACAACGGATGCGTCTTGTTGAGAATGTCCGCTGGATAGTAGGCTACATAAAATGGCGGATTCTATTAATGATTTGTATTATGTAAATCTTAATTATTAGTCTTATTATTGTGTACATTTTGTAACATCCCATTATGCCTGTATTCCCACACCCTGAGTTTGTCGGTATGTTTAGGTTCCTCGTAATAAGGGGTGAGCATATTGCCATTAACCGGGCACAGATCTCAAACTCCGAGGTAAAACTGAAAATTTCATAGAAAAACCAAATAACACTGCTCGCTGCAAATAACCCGTGAATCGAACCAAGGGATCTTTGCGCTGAGCACTCAGGACCACTATGCTATTGAGGTAAGTAATCTAGGTTAGAGCGCTCAATCGTAGATAGCAGTATCGCATAAAATCATTAAAATCACAATTGTACGGGAACGAAACATTCTGACGAACTCTGGGGTGTACATTGGTACGCCTCTGTTTAACCCTTCGAGGAATAAAAGCGTGATAGTATCCTGGTAAAAGATTTCTGGTGCCTAAACATACTGGCAAACTGTGGGGTGTACATTGGTACGCCTCTGTTTAACCCTTAGGGGAATGAAAGCGTGATAGTATGATGGTAAAAGATTCTCTAATAATATCACTATCTAATAAAAATAAAACTATAGCATCCAAAATAAAATCACACACAACGTAGGCAATAGACTGAAGCCTCTTCAATAGTTACGATCGCCCATTCTGTTCCCTATCCAGACCTTCGCAGTTTACATCTAAATTCTCAAGGAGAATCTGTCTAGGTGCCCAACGAGATATCCAACTCAATCCGTGCTTATGCCCGTCTTGGGACTTTGTAGTCTGTAAATAGAAATAAATAGGAATAATCCGAACTAGAGGATTTTGAATGCTTAGGCTGTGGCCCCAGGATTTGTCTGTTTCGCTGTTATTTTAGTTATTATAGTGAAGGGATAATTCGACTAGCAGGCAAGATTCAAACCTGCGTCTTCTGGTTAGATACACCAGACGTTATGACATCTAAGCCACCGCGAGTCCCACCTGCCATGTCGAAATTTGGTGACATCATAAGTACAAAAAACATTCGGGGCACGGGGCCCCTAGGTAGTTGCCTACACTACGTAATGGATAATTACGCGATACGGATAATTACGAAAGTAAACATTTATAAAAAAATCAACCTATTTTCTTATTTGTAAAGTGAAAACGATTATATCTATACTAATATATAAAGCTGAAGAGTTTGTTTGTTTGTTTGTTTACTTGAACGCGCTAATCTCAGGAACTACTGGTCCGATTTGAAAAATTCTTTCAGTGTTAGATAGCCCCTTTATTGAGGAAGGCTATAGGCTATATATCATCACGCTACGCGCATGAAGTCGCGGGCAGAAGCTAGTAATAAATAAAACCGAATCTCGATATCAAACAGTATATTCACAGGCCAAACACGGGTTTACTTTTTTTTTATATTAATAAACTCATGTTATGTGTAAATGCACATAGCAAAATTTGGGACAACAGTTAGGTATGATTACGAAAATCACCATAATAAGTATACGCTCCCATTTAGGGTTTAAAGCCCTTTTGTTCACGTATCACAGAGGTAAGGGATACGTTTAATAGACAGTCCCTTATAGGTATATTGGTCCATTTTATACCTTGATATCTGTTTGCATATTGACCGCAAGAAGGCAGGGCTGGTCAACAGCGGATATTAAACGACACGGCTGGATGACCACGCTCCCTGAACTACATTCTTGAATGGAGATACGAACACCCCTATTGTTCGGATACGGTACCTTGCATCGATATCCGAGATGGAATTTGTGGGACGTCATTACCTTGCACAATGCCTTTGAAGGCGTACATTATGACTATGATGACAGTTTATTCGAAACTGAAACATGGATACCTCCTTAGGTACAGTCGGCGAAAGAATTAGATTTACAGGCAGTTAACCACATTAGTGTTATGAGATGTCTGTATTATAATGTATCATGCAATACTGTGTGAATACGCAGATGTTGCATCGTTATTCTCGCAATCAACAATGCAGATACTTATAAAAATATATTATTCAGCTTTCGTCTTAAGAAAATACATTGTCTTAGATATTTCTAGCAACAAGTACTTTAGTCTACACCAAATTCTTAAAAGTAACTTTTTTTTTGTCTCACAGATGCAGTAATTAGAAGCGCCACAATGCTATTCCGAATCATAGGTTGCATTCCTAAATCAGGATAATGTGTTTTTAGGTTTTGCCATTGGAAAATTGACTGTAACAGCTAGATTTTGGATTGGTTTCCAATAAATGGCAATAGGCTTGACCCGTATCGTACCTACCACGTTCCAATAGATAGGGTGAAATATGTAACCACTCATTCCGGTCCTAAAAACACCCCTTTTGTATACAAATAAGACACTTTATTCAAAATCTTTAGCTTCTTTTGTGCCAAACTTGCAAGCATTGCCAACTTACGACAATAGAAAACAGATAAACCTATTGTCCTTCCCGAAAATTGGCAGATATATCAGTATTACACGGTTGATTTTGCCTCATCCGCATTCGCCAGCATAATACCATACAGTCGAAGTTCGCAGCAGTTTGCATCGACCGGTGAATTCTAGGGAACCAGCTTCTGTCCGCGACTTTGTCTTCGTGGACTTCAGAATTGTGTCCGAAATAGATAAAAAGTAACTCATGTGTTATTTCAGACTATAATCTATATCTGTGCCAAATTTTATCCATATTTCTTCAGCCGTTCTGGCGTGAGAGAGTAACAAACATCCATCCATCCATGCATTCTCACAAACTTTCGCATTTATACTATTAGTAGGATTTGGTGCTTGGTACTAAAATATAACATGTTAAAACTACAGTATAATACGATCTAAAGCGTTCGTTTTAAGAACGTGTTGCTGTAGAGTGACTTATCAATAAGCGTTTGTATCTAGGTGTATATTATCGAACTTGGCGCTTAGTACAAGAATAAAAGCGAGTTTTAATAAAAAATACTATTTTAGTGTTTGTTTTTAAAGACACGTTACGACACATTGAGGTATTAATAGCCATTTTCCTGGAGCTTGGTAACAAAATATTGATGGATTTAAATTAAACTATGGTTTGCCGTTCGTTTCCAGTTGCTAGAGAGTAAGGTATCAGTAACCGTTTGCTTAAAAAACTTGGTACTTGGTACAAAATATACACAGTTTGATTTTTAATTTTCTGTCTATATTTCGGGGAATAAAATTACCTACTTACTCATAATTTTAAACAACTTTCACTAAGAGCCTGAAATATCAAAAAAATATAGGCACATATACAATTCCATTTTGTAAGAAATACGATATATTTTATTTTACTTTAATTCTCTGTAAAGCTTTAAATTAAACTGTAAAAAGCAAGTACCTAAGAGGAATTAAGATAAAACTAAGGAACATGTATCGAGGTCACTTGTTCTAGAAACTGCAGAATAGCCAAACTTCTTACATAACTCTGAACGAGACTTCCCAGTACTTAGTTCATGTCTCTAAACTGTGCCAGGATAGATAAAATACACTGATTATAACATTGAGTTCAGATAAACTAGAAGACAATTCGAATTCACTTTAAATCAATGCGTACTACGTTGATGATATTGAGCTACAAATAATTTAGTATCAGTCTTGATGTTAACTAATGTAGCTACAACTCTATCATTTCTATTTAAATTGAGTACTAAAAGCAATGACGGTCTAGGGATGTGACCATTGGACTGTGACCTCTGACAATTCGAATAATTCGAATAATGTTGAACAAATACACTGATAATAATCTGTGGTAATTAAAAGTCCAAAAAGTCTGACAACCAGTCTATCCGCAATTCACATATATTTTATCAATATTATGGAAAATATTCAGCTTCGCATAAAATAATAATAATATTTAGTCGCAGCTGGTTATAGAAGCTGACAACATAATTAGGAAAAATGCTAGGAGAATAATAATAAATGATTTATTTGATAAAAAAATGGAAAGCATACATACTAACTGTCACCATAACTACCTTCTCAGGTTCAAAATATTCACTTAGTAAAATATTTTTTTTCCACAACCTAAAACGCATTAGCAAAGTCTTCTTTTATTTCGGAACCATTTCATAATTTCAAGAGTGTAATATCATTAAGCAGTGACGTTAATATCACTGTTGACACCTACCTGGCGAGTAGCAACAGGTGAAACGCGAATAACTGCCAAAAACACCGACCTCTGACGTGTTTTAGCCCTCGTAATAATATTAGGAGTGTTATGAAATCATACATTTGTAATGTTATATTTAGGGTTTAGGGAATAAGAAACCTTATAACTTCACGTTATTAAGTATCTGCCTGTAAAAAGTAACAATTCTTACAATAATAATTTTAGCTTGGGAGAGCCATGCTTCGGCACGACTGGGCCGGTTCCACCGTAGTGATACTACGGCCTCACAGAAAACCGGCGTGAAACAACGCTTACGTTGTGTTCCGAGGATTGAGTGAGGATACCGGAGGCCAAACGCTTTTAACAGTTGTTGTCGCAGGATATAAATGTGTTGAAAGAATGAATGAAAGACGATTATCGAAAAGAATTTATAAGGCGAATATCAGCGGCAGCGTCCGAAGAGGTCGTCTTAGAAGGACGTACAACAATCTTATTGGCGAAGTCCTTCAAAAAGGTCAGGTGCGTAGTACTCGCAACCGGCGCATATATATGAGATGTATGAATATCGCAGAAGCAAAAGACGTATGCAAGAATCGTAGCAAGTGGCGGTCTATATTTTCTGCCTATCCCTGTGCGAGAAAGGCGTGAGTGTATTGTATGTATGTGTTGCAGGATTCAAACTCAAAACATCTTTGATATTGATCTTTGGCAGTCCAATGGGCGTATCAGTAGGCTTTCACTGCTCTTAAATGTCTCATCTCAAAACTTATGTGATGTGTATTAACTACTGTACATACATATATCAAGAAGATACTTCCTAGGTCTATCACAAACAACATTTGTGACGTCATTTAAATCAAATTAGTTGATTCTAATGAGTATATAATTTATATGTCACGTTGAACATACATCGTAATTAGCTGACATAATATGTAATTAGATATGTTATTATAAACAAATTGGCTAAAACGGACATTTAAGGGCTCAAAATATGTTTCATATAAAAAAAATGCTGCGTTGCCCGTCTTTTAAAAGAATTTGAGCTTCCGGTATCCTCACTCACTCGGCGAAACACAAAGTGTTGTTTCACGCCAATTTTCTATGAGGCCGTGGTATCACTCCGGTCAAGCCGGCCCATTTATACCAACGGCCAAGTCATACAACATTAACTATAAATAATAAAGAAACCGCAGAAAGGAACCTTAGACTTGGCACGGCTTTGTCTAGATTTCATTACTTTTTAGAGATAAACAAGCAGCTCCATCGAGACTTGGCTAGTTTTTTTACAGAATGTTTTTGATGGGATAACTTTTGACAAAAAATAAAACCGACTTTAATAACCAAAAACAGTTTCGAAAGTCGGTGGTGAAAGCAAAAGATCGATCAAGTCAATGGCACCGACTTCTGAACTGATTCGCACATAATATTATTTTTACTTTTTGTTGAAAGTTATTTATTCGGATAAACCAGATCATTAGTTCCCACTTACCTAAATTTAGCAGCACGGGAATTAAGCTAGCTGATTATGATTGAAGACGATACCAAAGGACAGCATTTTTAACAAATCAGTTCACTGTGATTTTAGAATCAGACGATCGACGGATGGAATGAGATAAGTAGATTACCTACTTATCTCCTTTCATCAACATGATAATCTAAGGAGTTCCTTTAACGTTTTGAAAAAAATATTGAGTGAAAGGAACTCATTTAGTATCACCTCTTGAGATTAGGTTACAGCGTTTTATCACGCCCTCACGGATCTACCTGTACATAAGTGAATATGTAGGTACCTAGTCATTTAGTCAAGCACTTTAAAAATGTTTTTGTAATCCTTTTACAACAATGTTTGTCGTGAGATTTTTAAATTTTCCTTCTCATTCCGAGAGGAGAACCGCACCCAGCTGTGATACATTATAATGAGTTGATTATGTAATAGCTCGCCAAATTGGAAGCCGTCAGGAAAACTGCCCCAACTTTTGGTTTAACGCTATATTGTAAGTAATCCTAAATCCTAATAAAATAGGGTCATCGCTGAAAACCAGCGCTGTCGGTGCTGTAACACTACATCTCCGCAGCAACATGCTGAGCTTTGACCTTTTTTCGTTGATACGACGCACATCTCTCTCTTTGTTTAAACTTAGCCTTAGTTCATGCTAAAAATTTGTTTAATTTCGATCAATTCCTTTATTGCATCTGACTTTGTTTTTGTATTTATTATTTTTGTTGGCAGTGCTGGCATTTGGTTGTCACTTGCCAGTGTTGTCAGATGTAATAATTTGTTATTTTTTATTTGTGTCTATGTTATTATTGTAGTGTCTAACTGACACATTGGCCTTTGGCTAAAAAAATACTTGTGCGTCGTTATGGGCGAAAATAAATGATCTTTCTTTCTTACTTATTCCTTATTCTGATTTAATGACTTGCAGAATAGGGGCCCGTCAGCCTTTGTAATTAAGGGCCTGATTATACGGAACTGAAGGGTCACCTTTGCTTAGCTAATTATGAAAATTGGTGGGTAAACGGGTGTGAGACGGAGTTGCTTAAGTGCTGTTGCGTTGGTCTTCCGAGGAAAACTTAGGAAGGTGAATAATGTGTTTAAGTAATGACGGGGTAATGAAAAGCTAAAAATATTCGTTATTAATACAGGCTTTTTGACTATGTATCATGACTCTATTCCTCGAAGGGTTAGGCAGAGGTGAATATCGGTGATGTACATCACCTATGTAGGTGTTTGCCGGTATATTTTTATCACATGTAATAGAAGGCATGCCTATTGTCATTATCCGGGCACAAATCTCAAACTCCGAGCTACTGAGAATTTCATAGAAAACCCAATAAGATTATGCTTGACCTGGGAATCAACCCCGGGACCTCTAGTGTAGAAGTCGCACTCAAAACGACTAAGCTAATGACGCAGTTTTGTAGATATATTGTCACATTTTTTTAAATTTCGTTGTTAGAGTTATTTTCCAAAAAAGTGTATTGTAAAACAACAACCAGGGTAAAAACTATTATTCATGTTATAAACTGCCTCATTAGCCAAGTGGTCCTGAGCACGACTGCTACGCTAGAGGTCCTGGGTTCGATTCCCAGGTCAAGTAAAGTTTTTCTATGAAATTCCCAGTAGCAGCTCGGAGTAAGGAATTTGTGCCCGGTTAATGGCAATAGGCTTGCCCCCTATTACATGGGACCTTAATATACCGGTGAACTGTGGGTGTACATTAGTACCTATACCTCTGCCTAATCCCTTGGGGAATTACAGGCGTGATGGTTTGTTATGTTATAATTTGTGTGCCAATTTTTATCTAAATCCGTCCAGACTTTTTTCCGTGGTTGGAAAACAAACATCCAAACTTTTTCCGTGTCTAACATATTTTGGATTTATTATTTTTCCAATTTTATTTTATAGTTATTTGTTGTTAGAATGTAAACAACAAACTCTACAATCTAAAACCTTATTTACAAAAACTGAACCATTTTGAAATATTACCCCATTTTCTAGATCTTCTCATGTAAGCCTTAGGCTCGCAGGATCTCATAAAGATCCTTACTTACGATTTAGGAGACTGGGCCATTCTACCGAGACCTCGGAGACCCTCCATAATAGTCGGCCATTTGAGACCATGTGACGCTAAATACCATTAGGCGAGACACTATTTTGTGAGGGACACTTTATTGTTCGATAGCTATAGTTTCATGATGACATGAGGCCTGTGCGTATAATTAATCTATTAGGATTTTTATGTGGGAAATGCGTTGGGTATTTTTGATTTGAGCACTTACAACATTTTTTGAGTGTGTGACCAGTGATGACTTATGGTAAGAAACGTGATTGCTCAGCGAGCTATATTCTGCATTTACGCGACCGAACTATACGTTAGAAGATCCGTAGAAGAATCAAAGTTTGCTAACATAGCTCAAAGAATCGGCAAGTGCTTAGTGAGCTTAAATGGAATATAGCTCAAAGAATCGGCAAGTGCTAAGTGAGCTTAAGTGGCAGTGCACAGGGCGCATATCTCGTAGAACTGATGGCCGCTGTAAGCCAGGTAAAAATGTTTCCAGTGGATGATCTACACACGCACTGGACAACGCAGTGTGGTATGACCATAAATGAGGTAGACTGATAGGACGTCTGTCTTTCGGCTGAAAGCCGCCGGAGTCGTTAGATGCAGGCCGCATATAACCGATCCTTGTAGAAGTCTTCGGGGGAGGGCTTCGTTGAACAGTGGAGTCTTTATAATTATGTCCTTCTAGGGCGACCTTTGCCGACGCTGCCGCTGACATTTGCCTTATAAATTTCTTTCATTAATCGTCTCTCACTCTTTCTCTCAACATGTCCAAACCATCTCAGCGCATTCTTTTCAATTCAGGCGCAACATTGTCTTATTACATTTTAAATTAATTATTTTTTTATTCTTCCTTCACTTCTCGATCACCTGATGTTAAGCGACACTGTAATATACTGCTTCACTCGTGATTAAGACACCCACATTATAGATATAATGTGGGTGTCGGGGAAGATCCACTTGGGAAGCGCATTCCATATTTCGGTGACACGCAAGAATCTATCATTCCGAGTTGTACCGCTTAAACTTCACAAAGAACGCGTTACTTGTGACTTTTAAAGCCCGTTATAATAATTATCTTTGAAGTATACAACAAGATTGCAACCCACAAACAGTTACTCCTTGCTCCACAATTATTTCGCTTCCGTAGAGGCTATTTTATTACAGTACGTGAGCTACCAGCATTTCACAAAGCCACGTAAATGGAGCCGCGTGCTTTCGCGAGAAAATTATAGCTTACTTAGCTCCTGACAAATGTGTGTGTCTTGGCTGGGCATTGCATTATATCGCGTTGTGTCGCAATACGTGATTAAAACAATGTGTGGATTTTGTTTTTGTAACTGATATTTAAATTGTTCCTCTTTCCCTTTTGTTCCCTTACATCTGTTTTCTTGGGAATTTTTTCATGGATGTCCCTCGTCTCTCAGAAGGTAGAGACCATCGTAGGGAGGCAAACAAGCAGGGCCCCAAGTCTGCTATTTTGTCGTGTCAAAATCGTCACTCAATGTCTTCAGAATTGTTGATTTTTGACAGTTTTGTCTACGAAACCTGTCAGTTCTTATGTCATTTAGTGCCATTGAACGACCATTTTGATACAACTGAAATAGCAGACTTGGGCCCCTGACGGATCGCCTGATGGTAAGCGCTGCTCATAGACACCCGCAACTCCAGGGTAGTCTCAAGAGCGTTGCCGGCCTTTTAAAAGGGTTTGGGCATCCGGTATCCTCACTCACTCGGCGAAACACAACGTACGCGGTTTCACGCCGGTTTTTTGTGACCTACTGATATTTAGTTGCTGGCAATCTCAACATGAAACCCATCATCACCATCCTAGTCTTTTCGTATCATAGGAAACCAAAAAAGGTTAAAATAAGTAGGTAGGATACAATCAAAATGGCACAGAATTATGTTCTTTACTACAATGGAGCCATGTGTGCGAATCCTATTGATGTACCCCCATTCAAAGTAATGACTGCTTCTCTTTGTCCCGTTACCCTAATAACCATAAATTCCCTAATCTATGGCGAGATGGAACCTTGGAATTTTCGATGAAGTTGTAAGCAGCGGATAAAAAAAGGACATTATGAACCTTCAGGCTGTCTTCAATCCTATCAAGTAATAATATTAGGTTTCAAGATGCTTTGAATGACGCAATAATCGAATTACCTTTAAGTACCTTGAAGTACCTACATTTAGTAACATCGGAAAAGAATAACATAACATACCTTCACGCCTGTATTCCCCGAAGGATTAGGCAGAGGCGTACTAATTTACACCCCCAGTTTGCCGGTGTGTTTAGGACCAATGGGGGCCTAGTGCCATTAACCGGGCACAAATCACAACTATTAAAAATTTCCTAATCTAAAAAAATAATAACTCTGTCTGGAAATAGGCTCACCCTATACTACATGGGACCTAGAACGTGACGGCTAAGTTCGGAGGTTAGAGCTATACACTTCTGTCTTGCTCTTCAGAGAATGCTTCGGCACGAATGAGCCAGCTTGACCAGAGTGATATGACCGGCCTCACAGAAAACTGGCGTGAAACAACACTTACGCTGTGTTTCGCCGAGTGAGTGAGAATAAATACATATAAATATTCTGCGACATTTTACACAGCACCATCTACTCCCAAACTAAGCAGAGCTTGTACTGTGGGTACTAGACAATGGATATAATACTTATATACTTTTTTTTTGTAAATAAATGTTTCATATAATACATATGTAACACCCAGACGAACACAAACACTTATATATTCATCACAGAAATATTTATGTCCTGTGGGAATCGAACCCATGACCTCGTAGTCAGCAGTCCGGTACTCGAACCACTTAACCACAGAGGTCGTCAGAATACCGGAAACCCTTTAAAAAGATGGGCAACGCGCTTGCGATTTCTCTAGTGTTGCGGGTGTCCATGGGCGGTGGTTATCGCTTACCATCAGGTGATCCGTCTGCTCGTTTGCCCCCCTATCCTATAACAATATGATCACCTATCCTAACCTAGCCGCAGTCAGTAAAGCTCAACCTTTGCAGATAAATCGAACCATTTGTTATTTAACCACGAGCTTCTCATTATTAACCCTTCAATTGTGTAACTTAAAGTTACTATGTTTTAGGACCAATAGTGTTAAGTAAGCGTCGTAGATCAGTGCGTGAAACTTTGTTGTACTTGATGGAGGTACTTGCGAAGTTTAACTGTAGTTCAGGGTAGTTAGCGCGTGTAATTGGGTTAGTTAATTAACTTAGATCTGCCGATTAGCTTAGGCGTTTTATAGTAGCTAATTGTTTTATTATGTCAATTTATTCACAGTGCAAATAAATAATTATAAGAGCTACTAGCTTTTGCCCGCGGCTTTGCTCACATGAAGCTATATTCACCATCATAGGGTACACCCACAGTTCGCCAGTATGTTTAGGTCCCATGTTATAGGGGGCGAGCTTATTGCCATTAACTTGGCATAAATTCCAAAATCCGAGCTGCTACTGAGAATTTCATAGAAAAACCCAATAACACTTTGCTCGACCTGAGAATCGAACCCAGGACGAGGCAGTTATATTACATAGGAGTAAAAATGAAAACCCAACATTCAAGATCTCTTCTTTGTATGGGTCTGTATACATTAGAGGTCAAGCTGTATCTCAGGATCCATTCAATTAATTAAGATAAGACGTTCACCAGTTTTTAAGTTGGAGCATATACTTTCTAACAGTGATAACAAAATTAAAATTTGTTCAGTAGTTTTTGCGCCAACCCGTAACAAACAGAAAAGAATTGTAAAAATCACATTGTTGGGTTCGGAGGCGTTTATTATACCCTAACCCACTTGTTTTTATTGAATAACTTCAATGTACAGACACATTTTTTACAATTTTATAATAGTAGAGATGTAGTTATATTATAGCTAAACTATTACTTAGGTAGTGGTGTACTAATGTACCTACACCCACAGTTTGCCGGCATGCTTCATCGTCATCATCATCACCATCATCAGCCTAGGTATACTAGTCCACTGCTGAACGTAGGCCTCCCCCAATGTGCGCCATTTCACCCTATTCTCGGCTTCTCGCATCCAGATTCCGCCAGCAACCTTTCGCAAATCATCACTCGATGTTTTCGGCATGTTTAGGTACCATGTCATAAGGGGTGAGCCTATTGGCATTAACCGGGGACATATACTAAACTCCGAGCTGCTACTGTGAACTTCATAGAAACATTTAATAACATTGCTCAACCTAGGAATTGAACTCAGGGCTTTTAGCGTAGCAGTCGCGCTTGGGACCACTAGACTAATGATGAAGGCTAGTCTATACTTGTAAAAATATTCATAGTACTTACTCGTCGTATTCATAGGCCGACTACATCTAAGTACACCTACATACACACGCGGTATTCAACAAGTGCAAACACCCCCACAAAAAGACAAACTGAACATTTATTCACTACACTTAATAAACTTACGCAGTCGCGTAATTCTGCGTAATAAATCGTGGCGGAATAGCTCGACCTTAAGTTAAATCGCTCGGGATTACGCCCGCTTTATATTGTTTTAGTTTTTGATACCCCACTTAGAGAACGTAAGTTTTTATCGGGGAATAAACCGTTTTATCTGGGGGAGGCTTGTTTGTTTTTTGATTGGGGTAGGTGGAGTGTTTGAGTATTTATTTTTGTGTTATTCATTAATGTTCAATCAAATTATACAAGTATTCGAATTGGGGTATAGCTACTGAACTGCTTGCGTAGGTCTCAAATTCGAATGAAAGGCACGCACCTCTGACTTTTCGTAACCATGTGCGTATTAATAACTAGCTTCTGCCCGCGGCTTCGCTCACGTGAAGTTATAATTATCAGGAGTAAAAATGCAAAACCAACATTGATGACCTCTTTTTTGATTGGGCCTCTATACATCAGGGAGGTCAAGCTGTATCTTAGGATTCATTTAATTAATTGAGATAAGAAGTTCACCACTTCTTAAGTTGGAGCACATACTTTCTAACAGTGATAACAAAATTAAAATCTATTCAGTAGTTTTTGCGCCAACCCGTAACAAACAGACAAACAGACAAGAATTTTAAAAATCACATTTTCGGATTCGGAGACGTTTAAATACCATAACCCACGTGTTTTTTTTTAATATCTTCTATGTACTGCCAAGTCAAAGGTCTCGAGTTCAAATCCAAGGCACGCACCTCTGACTTTTCGAAGTTATGTGCGTATTAATAGTTAATTATCACGCGCTTAAACGGTGAAATAAAACATCGTGAGGAAACCTGCACGCCTGAGAGATTTTCTCGACGACGTGTGAAGTCTGCCAACCCGCATTAGGCTAGCGTGGTGGACTATAGCCTAATCCCTCTCATTGTGAGAGGAGACCCTTGCCCAGCAGTGGGACATATAATGGGTTGATTATATGTACAGACACAGCTTTTTTACAATTTTATAATAGTTAATAATTAATTATCACTTGCTTATAACGGTGAAGGAAAACATCGTGAGGAAACCTGCATGCCTGAGAGATTTTCTCGGCGGCGTGTCAAGTCTGTCAACCCGCATTTTTAGGTAAGCGTGGTGGACTATAGCATAATGCCCCTCATTTTGAGAGGGGACCCGTGCCCAATAGTGGGACAATATATGGGTTGATTATGTTATGTTATTCGAATATGTAGCAGACTTGAAAGTGAAAGGTTGGCTTGTCTAGGTCTAATATTCCGGATCCGGTTTAATTTTAATTTTATTAGGAAACTAGCTTCTGCCCGCGACTTCGTCCGCGTAGCGTGATGATATATAGCCTATAGCCTTCCTCAATAAATGGGCCATCTAACACTGAAAGAATTTTTCAAATCGGACCAGTAGTTCCTGAGATTAGCGCGTTCAAGTAAACAAACAAACAAACTCTTCAGCTTTATATATTAGTATAGATTTTGTTAGATATACAACATCCCGTCACGCAGAGGCGTATCTAATAATGTACCATCCAGTTCGCCGGTATATATAAGTCTTATGTAACAGGGGGCGAGCCTATTGCTGTAGAGTAAGAGATGAGAAAATATCTGAATTGCTCGGTGGCTCTTGTGGTCTGACTGGCTGGCGACCACCCTTACGTTGGATTCTGTCGTAAAGGATCTTGGTGTGTGTTTTGCCTTTTGCACGTAAGAGCCCATTTTTTTGTCTAGGCAGCAAAAGAGCATACGGATCTCCTGATGGTAAGCGATAACCGCCGCCCATGGACACCCTCAACACCAGAGGAGGCACAAGTGCGTTACCCGCCTTTTAAAAGGATTTGGGCCTCCGGTATCCTCACTCACTCGGCGAAATACCACGCAAGCGTTGTTCACGCCAGCTTTCTGTGAGGCCGGTCGAGCCGGCCCGTTCGTGCCGAAACATGGCTCTCCCAGTTCCGCCTCGGTTGCGAGAACCGATTTGAATTAAAAATAGCCTAAATGTTAATCCAAGAAACAGGCTATGAATTCCTGTCCACTTCCTCAAAATCTCTTCAGTAGTTATCATTTGATGCGTGGTCAAACACACAGACAAACAGACAGACAAAAGTTCCAAAAATAATAGAAATGGATTGTGTTAGTGATTCTGAGTCCCCCAAATTAGTTTTTTTGTAAATATAAGCAATGTACAGACACGGCTCCCTTACATTCTTATTATATGTAAGATTCTCGCAGAAATACTTAAAAGTCAAAGAAAAAAGCAATCTCGGGCAGGTTTCAAACCGACATCCCTACGGAGTACACAAGCAGTTATAGCCGAATGATAAAATACCTGCTTCGATCTTTGATCTTCTTTTTGAACTATTACGTTAATGTCTCTGACGTCAATATGGAGCTACGATTCGTAAAAAGAAACTTACTATACCTCTGCGCTTTATATTTTCTGTACGAATTACATAACATAACATACCATCACGCCTGTATTTCCTGGGTTAGGCAGAGGCATACCCACAGTTCGCCGGTATATTTAGGTCCCATATAATAGGGGGCGAGTGCCATTAACCGGGCACTAATTCCTAACTCCGAGCTGCTACTGGGAATTTCATAGAAAAACCCTATAACACTTTGCTCGACCTTTTTTTTATAAATTAACACTAGTTATAATAGAAAACGTTCCCATTTTTGCTAATACGTATACGTAGTACACTCATTATTAGTTTAGGTACTACATAGTAATATTATTACCTACTATGAATTTATATTTATTCCCAAGGCTAAAAATAGACACTGTGCTCTTAATAGAAAGACTTCTTTCATCAACACAAAATTCACTTAAAAAATTCTTTATCTACGACGTTGTTAACTTTTATTTTTTCACAAACTTCACTAAAAATGAGCGATATTTTTTTTTCAGCGCGAAAAGAATGCCCTTAAGTTACGCAAGATGGCGTGAAAGGGACGAAGCTGAAACTTTTTTCACTTCACGACACATTTAGCAAAGAAAAATGCCTAATTTCAGCGAACGCTGTAATTGAACTCCTTAGACATAGGTAAGGTAATGCACGCGCAGGCACGTTTCATAGTCGAGGAGACTGCGTGCTTGAGAAACTAGAAGTGAAAAGTTAATTTGACTTTTTTTATGGAATAGGGGAGCAAGCGAGCAGACGGATCACATGGTAACGATAAGCCACCCATGGACAACCGGAACACCAGAGGAGTCACAGGTGCGTTGCCCGCCTTTTAAAAGGGTTTGGGCCTCCGGTAACCTTACTCACTCGGCGAAACACAACGCAAGCGTTGTTTCACGCCGGTTTTCTGTGAAGCCCGGGGTATTACTCCGGTCGAGCCGGCCCATTCTTGACTTACAGACTTTTTTCGTTTTGAATGATCCTCAAACCAAACCATTAAGGGCCAATTTCGCCATGGCCAGATAAATCTTAACTGAGGAATAAAATTGACTTTTGACAGATTTTGTATAGAAAAACTACCAAAAATCCGAATTAATTCCTCTGATAAATTTATCTGGCGATAGAAAAATTTGCCCTAAAACGTATTGTAAGTGAATGACATAAAAAAACTATCATGGTTTTGCGTTGCCTTAACGCTTAAATTACAAATTTCATTGATCGTTTAAACAAAAATAATGTACCTATACTCTAAAGAACTGCGTCAAATCACTAAAAAAGAAATTGACCATTTTAAAATAAACATTTTAGGGTTTACTCGTAAATTACTCAACGTGTAGAAGTGAAAATTTATTGCACTAAAATACACAAGATAAGTTTTTAAGGCCCGTTCAAATAAAATGAGTTAAAAATATATGTTTTTCTACAAAAATTTTTGGGACTGAAGATAAATCAATCTAAATGTGTTGTTCTTTATGTTAGTTTAGTTTCGGGGTTATTTTATGGGTTAAATGACACACGACTAGCTATTGTTTTAAAATTATTAACTTTGAATGATAGTTATGAAAATATATACTATTCGCACTGGATCATATTCTGAATTATTTTATAGTGTATAATATGCCATTTTATGATAATTTTATCCGAAATCAACAACTCAGTTACAGTACAACTACGAATAACTCCACCGAAATTAAATTTATTTAAATATTCAAAAAATCTTTTACTCTAGCGCTCCTGGGTCCGATTCTCGGGTCGAGGGTCAAAGTCTTATTGGGTTTTCTTGCATTTCTAGTTATTGGTCTCTCGTTAATAAGAAAAACAAATACCATACTGTTTTCTCACTGGTCATGTAGATAACTATGATGTGTAGATAGATAGAGAGACCTGTGACGCAATAAGAGTGAGCTAGCCATGCTACGGCACGAATGGGCTGGCTCAATCGGAGTTATACTACCTCACAGCCTCACAGCCTCACAGAAAACCGGCGTAAAACAACACATACGTTGTGTTTCGCCGAGTGAAAGATACCAGAGACCCCTTTTAAAAAGCGGCTAACGAACTTGCAACTCCTCTGGTATTACGAGTGTCTATGGGCGGTGGTAATCGCTTACCATCAGGTGATACGTATGTTCGTTTGCCCCCTTATCAAATAAAAAATGCGAAAGTTAGAAAGTGAAATTTTCTGGACCGTATCTCCCGGACTAATGTGACCTTTCCTTTCTCCACGGAAGGCGGGGAACAAGTAAATTGAAGTACGCACCAACTGTTAAAGCGCTGTCGATGTCAAACACTCGTTTATTTTGTTCAGATTAAAATGAGATCGTGCGAGGAAGCGTGTGCAGGTACTTGAAAATTGAGTGCCTTTTAAGGTTTGAACGAACGAAAGGTGATTTTTGTGAAGGAAGTAAATTCGTACTTACCTAACAGAAAAGAAGAGACGTTTTAATAGCTCCTTTTTCTTATGCGGTTGGACAAAGGCTACTTCTTAAATTTATTTGTGATACAATAAATACATTAAAGCTAACTTATTCGTGAATACAAACTTGATAGAATATCACATAATGTTATATAACATACCATCACGCCTGTTTTTCCCCGAAGGGTCGTACCAATGTACACCCACAGTTCGCCGGTATGTTTAGGTACCTGGTACACCTATAGGTGGCGAGCCTATTGCCATTAACCGGGCACAAATTCCAAACTCCGAGTTGTTACTGGGAATTTCATAGAAAAACCCAATAACACTTTGCTCGACCTGGGAATCGAACGCAGGACCTCAAGCGTAGCAGTCGCGCTAAGGACCACTAGGCTAATGAGGCAGTTGATAATGTTATATTTACCTCATTAGTCTTGTTTTATAGGGCGACTGCTACATTAGAGGTCCCTGGTTTGATTCCCAGGTTGAGCAAATTGTTATTGGGTTTTCTATGAAATTCGCAGTAGCAGCACGGAGTATGAGATTTTTGCCCAGTTAATGGCAGTAAGCTCGCCCCCTATTACATAGGATCTAATCATACCGGCGAACTGTGGGTGTATTATTAGTACGCCTCTACCTAACCCTTCGGGGAATACAAACTTTTTTTGGCGTGCGATAAATTTAACAACGTAGTCAGTATCCTACAGACTAAAAACCGCTAGGCCCTTCTCTATACCCTGTAGTCACGGCCATGGGATTAGTTTGGTTGTTATTCTTACATATTATAAAACAAATCCACCACCACGCCTGTCCGTCTGTTCGCGAAAAACTCAAAAACTACTGGACAGATTTTCATGCAGGTTTCACTAATGGACGGAGTGATTCATGAGGAAGGTTTTAAGGTATTTAACATTACGCTACTACCCTTAGGAACAGGGCAATGCGAGTGAAACCACAGGTGGGTTACATATGGCAAATTAATGTTAGTTTATTTAAGACTAGCTCTTAAATAAACTAACATTAATTTGCCATATAAATCCCTTTTGCTAGTTGTCTTTCAGGATGCTCTAACCGAGGAGTTTTAAGCCTCTGACTCAGCACTTCAGGTGTGATTCAGTATGTACTTAAACTCACACTATTTATTCATCAGCGCTGAAATTCAATATCCGTTCTCCTTTGAGAATTAACACAAACCTCGAGTTTCAAACTAGCGTAGTACTTTGCCTGCTAATTACCGGTTCTGTTTTATTATTTGTAGGTATGGTAAGGTAAGACTGCCTCATTAGCCAAGTGGTCCGGAGCGCGACTGCTACGCTAGAGGTCCTGGGTTCGATTCCCAGGTCGAGCAAAGTGTTATTGGGTTTTTCTATGAAATTCCCAGTAGCAGCTCGGAGTTAGGAATTTGTGCCCGGTTAATGGCAATAGGCTCGCCCCCTATTACATGGGACCTAAACATACCGGCGAACTGTGGGTGTACATTAGTACGCCTCTGCCTAACCCTTCGGGGAATACAGGCGTGATGGTATGATGGTATGTTATGTTAAGGTCACATAGCTTTGTATGCCACTACAAGGTTTATTTGACTGTAATTATGTCTGTTTTAATTTCAACACGCAACAATAATTATGTTTTTCATTCGTAAAAATTCTGAATTCGAGCTGCTACTGAAATATTTCATAAAACATAATATCAATAACTGCCTTTTCAGCCTAGTGGTCCTGAGACGACTGCTACGCAAGAGGTCCTGGGTTCTTTTTTTTTTTTAAAAGCTTACTAGCAATGCGGATCGCACATTACTAGTATTCTTGTTAACCCCTCGTGCTAAGCTATATGCTTGTGTTACGAGTGGGTTCACGTCGGTAGTGCAATGGGTGGGGTTCGAACCGGCAACCACATGATCGCAAGACCGACGCCCTAGCCATTAGGCTACCGACGCTTCTTAACCGACCTTAGGTTACCGACGGTTCGATTCCCAGGTGCAGTGTTAATGGGGTTTTCCTATGAAATTCTCAGACTGTAGCAACTGTACTTGTAATAATAAAAAACAACTAGAAAATAGATACAGTCTTGAACCGTCTTAATTAGCTTGAACCAAGGATGAATCGAGCTCATTCCAGACGTGATTAAGTAACAAACAGACGTTCGAACACTATTAGTTCAATAGAGATAGAACTGTAGTTCAACTTTGAATATAAATGAATGTAGTTTATATATTACTAGCTTCCGCCCGCGACTTCGTCCGCATGGAATAGTTACTTAGTCTTAGCGTGATGATCAATACATGGGCTATCTAACACTGAAATAATTTTTCAAATCGGACCAGTAGTTCCTAAGATTAACGCGTTCAAGCAAACAAAAAAACAAACTCTTCAGGTTTATATATTATTATAGAGTATAGATTTACACGTTCGTGATTTTATTTTAAGTGGCTAAAGTGGTGGACCAGGAGAGGTAAAATTGTTTTTAGCTTGTAGGTTTTTGAAAGCATTTTTACTTTTTGTTATTTTATATGTTAGAGGGAGCAGATGGGTCGCCTGATGGTAAGCAATTACCGCCGCCCATGGAAACCCGCAATACCAGAGGAGTCACAAGTACGTTGCCAGCGTTTAAAAGGGTTTGGACCTCCGGTATCCTCACTCACTCGTTAGCGTTGTTTCACGCCGGTTTTCTGTGAAACCGTGATATCAGTCCGGTCAAGCCAGCCTCTTCTTTGTCTTCAAGGCTCTTCCACGGTATATAAATGTATTTTTATTCCAAAATTGTACAGTTATAATGATCGATTTTACAGTTACGATGATAGTTCGTGTTATTGTTGTTTTATTCTAAATGTTTTCCTAATTGAAATGGGTCCACCTCAAGAGCTAACTATTTTAAATAAAAAAAATATTTTGAAGTCGGTCCAGTAACGAAAATTTCGGTGAACAAAACCTCCTTTTATAAATCGGTTAAAAATGGTCTCTTTTGATGAATCAGAGTTCAATTTTTTTATTTCAATTATAGGTACTTTTATAAGGTTTCAAAAGGTTGATCCCATCGAGAAGAATCCGGCAAGAAACTTAAAAAAACTTCATAGAAAAAACCCAATAACACATTGCTCGACCCGGGAATCGAATCTAGGACCTCTAACATAGCAAGCACACTTGTGACCACTAGACTAATAAGGCAGTAAACCGAGGCAAATTTTAATAAATAGGTTTAGGTAGGTACACGATACCCACACAAGTATTTACTGGTTTGCCAGATACAAAATCTCACAAGGATAAACGTATTTAGATCTACGAATAATACCCCCAAGTCTAAAAAGGATTACGTAAAGCCTCTTTAGTCATCAAATCGGACTGCCCAAATGGAAAACGGTAAGATCGGTGGGGCCTAAACCGCTGGTCACCGGCGGCCTCATTACGCCGTGTAGAACAGAGTGGAGTGAGCAGAACTCTCTAATCAACTGTCTCGTGCTCGCCTCTGCGACTGATTCAAAGGACCTTTACATTTTCCGACGTTAGCAACAATGACACTTATTTTTTGGGAATCGGATCGCTAATAATTAACAAAAATGTAAGGTAGCTGTTAGTAATTTTAACATCAAGACGTCCAACACCTCAGTCTGCCCGTGACCATGGATGCTGTAAAGGATCCGAATCGTCGGGAACTAAATAATATCAATATACCGCGATAAAATCCGTAAAAAAGTTGTTTCATTTCAATATTTTTTTGTTGAAAAGATTATACCTTGGGAGAGCGATGCTTCGGCACGAAGGGCTTGACCAGAGTGATACCACGGCCTCACAAAAAACCGGTGTGAAACAATGCATACGTTGTATTTTGCTGATTAAGGGCCACTTGCACCACTTGCGTGTTTAACTTTAAGCACAATTTTTCATTGTAATTTTGTGTTTAAATGTAATTTAAAACTCTTTAAGAAGTTGGTGCAAGTGGCCTCGTGAGGAATTGTTCGTAGTAGCTAACCAAGTTTTGTAACCATAATGCAATTCGTAAATAAATCAAAAATTGCAGAACACCATCTAGAAATTAATAGTGATAATTTATAAAAACTACAAACAAAAATATTGATATTTTTTGCCTTTTCCATACTATTTCAGTGAAGGAAAAATTCGATCGCGGGCAGGATTCGAACAGACTTCTTCTGGATAAATTCGCCAGACGTTATGACCACTAAGCCACCGTAAGTCCCACCCGCCAGGTCGAAATTTGCCTTCACATTCTGAATTTACGTGTTTGGCTGACGTCAGAAGACTGCTCTCTCAGTACAAACTGCCCGTAGTCGAATTTTTCGTTCATTAAAAAGAAAACAACGGGATGCACTCCGGGAGCGCCGCCAAAAGTAAAAACTTGAACGTTGTGCATTTTTGATATTTTGGAACGAATTTTAGATCAGGTCACGTGTCCTGACGCGAGTTTAACATTGTTTAGCTACAGTTACTAGTAGCTATAGTAGGAACCTTATAAGTAGATGGACATAGCTTTGACAGATTCCATATTATTTACATATCGAGATGTCTTCATATGGATAGTATTGTTTACCACAACAGAAACTGTATTATGTGTGTACGTTGTAACCTGTCTAAGTAGACACCTAGTTTCATTTGTCACTTGATGGTGTGCGTTTTTACCACATAGTTTATTTATTATCTAGAAATGACATCGGGTTCTCAAATAACGTGAATCTTCGTTTAATATAGTCGACTTCGGTCAAACTTGGACATCCTTCAACGTCCTCACATCTTGTTATCGCAAAATTGTACCATTGAAGTTTGTAATTTATTTATTTTAAAAGAGTGTCCATGGAGTTTCCTCATCTTATCTTCAGAACTTTACCCATCCCAAAAAGTGCACAACGCCGCTAAAGAAGTTTTCATTTCAAAAACAATTGAGAATCTTCATTTTTATTCAAAATATTTTATTCAGGATCTCTGCCTAGTCGTATCGTTCGATCTAAACGCCCGTAAACTAAACGGCCCCGGTTTAATCGAAGTTTATCTAGGAGTTTGAAATACGGTGACCGGAAGGCGTCGGCAGATAGATACCTATGTGGTGCGCCTGAGTTATTGCCTACAGCCGATACCATTCACCTATAGAAGTTCAAAAGCGATAAAATCGGGGATGCAAATTGGACCGAAGTAAGTTGACAGACTTAGGAAATTGAAGTGGGATTTCGAAGTGGCTACGGTTAGCCGCTTGAATTCCAAAACTAAATAGCCGACGTTAGCTTGACCAGTAGCTAAAGCATCAACACTTTCGAAAACGTATTCGTATCGAAATCGAGAATAATTTGTATGAGAAGGAGGTTAATGAACGTAGATGAAGCGAAAGAAAGAAGAAAGAAGAAGAAAGAAAAAGTTTTTATTTTCGTCCATATGACGCACAACCAAACCAAAACCAAAAAATACAAAAAAATTTAAGTACTATAAAACTTACTATTTTTATATGTTGCTTATAGATTACCAGCTGGCAACACAGCCAACTACTTTTATTATAGATTTTTGTGTAGTCTATGAACAAAACGAAAGAGGTACCAACACAATAATAACATAATGTTAGTAAACATAGCACATTAAAAATGATAATAGCAGAATATTATTATTCATTTAAGTGGAAAGCAAAACAATCAGACAATATTGGAAATTAGTACCTAAATAGTTTATAGAGATTTAGTACTTATGAGTAAAAACATGAAGAGGATGTGCGCCATCTCGGTACGAAAATTAGGTCAACGCTCAGCTTAAATGCTGTAGTGTCGCAACTAAACAACACCTACAGCGCTGGTTTTCAGCGATGACCCTGGTGACGCCTTGCGTCCACCGGTCCTGTGGAGATTGTGTTGTATCGAGATTAGAAAAAGAACAAAAATAAAACTAACTGTGTAAGTATATTGATAGATTTTTTTTGTGAAGTGAGATTGTGTTAAGTTTGTAGTGTGTTAAGTGTGTAGTCGAAAGTGATTTGCCAGGATCGTAGCAAGTGTAGTCTCTGCCTACCCCAATGGGAGACAGATGTGAAAATATGTATGTATCTTTGAGATTTGTAGCAGAAAAAAACTAATTATTTTCGATACGAATTCGATAGTGCTTGCTTAGGCTACAGCTCTAGTTTGTCATTTTGTTGATTTATAAATGCCTCTTTAGTCTAGTGGTCCCAAGTGCGACTGCTAATCTAGAGGTCCTAGGTTCGATTCCCAGGTCGAGCAAAAGTGTTATTGGGTTTTTCTTTGAAATTGTCAATAGCAGTTCGGAGCTTAGACGATTAATAGCCATAGGCTCCATCCAAGTATTCTTCGTTCGTATTCGTCCTTAAATATTACCTATATGGGAGTCTCCTGTAGTCAGAGATATCATTTTCTCTAAAATTACGTTGATACAAAATAAAAAATATTTCTAACAAAAAAACTTGTATATATATTTTAAAAATTTCAAGACAACATATAGTAGGTACTACTTTCGCGTCTTCGAAAGGTCAGGTACGGCTGACCTTTCGAAGACGCGCTTTAATGGTGAAGAAGAAAATGAGGAATCCTGCATGCCTGAGAGATTTTCTCGACGGTGCCGTGTGAAGTCTGGCAACTTGGCTATCGTGGTGGACTATAACCTAATCCTTCTCACTCTGAGAGGAGACAGGTATTCAAAAGTGGTATATAATAATGGGTTGATTATATTACAATATATGATATGGCACCAAAAATTGCCCATTTACTTACTCTAACAATTGAGACAAATCTTACGACGCCGCTCAAGCTAAAATCCATCAAACCGTTAAGGCTTTAGAGCGTGACAATTAAATACATACATTCACTCGAAAAACATAACCCTCCTTTGGGCGCAGTCAAAACACCAGATGACCTTCCTATGACCTTCAGGCTGGACATAAAATAATTATGTATAATATTACCTACAGCAATAAAATCTTCCTACCAGATATCTGGCTAAGATAACTGGATCACGCATAGCTTGAATTATGGTTGAAGGGTTGGGATTGCTTTCCAATTCTGAATATCAATGTTCGGAGGTCTGATTTTTTGTCACATTTACTATGGGCATAAATTTAAGGTTCAATAAGTTTCCATAGTTAATTTATATGGTTTATTTTTTGAATAATAATTGGTACTAACTCTTGTCCTCACCTTTTTAAGAAAGTCCGCAATTTGGTTGTATATTTTAATTCTCTGAAGTTGGACATTTCCAACTCTTCCATGCGTATTGGTTGTGATACGTTCGTCGAGGTCGGGCCCACACCACCTCACCATCTTTCTTACTGCATCCTTTTTCACACCACGCCGCTCCCTTATCACGCTGATCCTCGTTCTATCTTTCTTTACACATACTTCTCATATTAAAATCAATAAACACAAACGTTATGTGGATATGGCATACCTTTACACTGTCGAAGCAGTACATTATTTATAAACACAATTATTAAAACAAAATAAGGAAAACCAAATACACAAATCCCTTTTAATACACATCTTAACCCTTTAAACAAAATTCCAAACCAAGTATGTAATTTGTATTTACAATTTCATATTCTAAAATACTTTTGTGGAAACAGAGTATTCCAGGAGCACGCTTTTGTAAGTAATTATACTGGTGTAAACGTTCACTCGACGCGGCAGTGGAGGGTTGAAAACGAGTATAAAACGGAATTCGCGCTGCCTTACACATTAATGGAGAAGTCTGGTGTGAAGGTAAGTTGAGTTGGCTGTGTTTTGTTTTTTTATATGTGTTATCTACTGAGTAAACATCTTTAGTGAGCTATTTTAATGGCGGTTCTTGACGTCATCTTAACCGTGGGAGAGCCATGCTTTGGCACGAATGGGCCGGCTTGACAGGGGAGATACTACGACCTCACAGATAACTGGCGAGAAAAAACGCCTACGTTGTGTTTCGCCGAGTGAGGACACCGGAGGCCTCTGATGTTTTGGGTGTCTATAGGCAGCGGTAATCGCTTACCATGAGGTAATCCGTCTGCTCGTCTGCCCCTATTCCATAAAAACCCACGTACAGGTATTTTAATGTGACATACTATCACGCCTGTATTACCCGAAGGGCTAAGCAGAAGTGTAGCTATACACCTACAGTTCACAGCTACCTATGCTAATAATGGCAGAGGATATATTATTTTATTTTTTTATTATTGTCATTAACCGGGCACAAATCCAAATTCCAAGCTGCCCCTGAGAATTTTGTAGAAAAATCCCAATAACACTTTCCTCGACATGGGAATCAAACCCAAGACCTCTCACTCAGTAGTCGCGCTAGTGAGACTTACGAGGCATAATATGAATTATAACTGAATATGCCTAATAAAAAAAAAAAACAAAATTAAAAAGACTACTTGACTGCTACGCTAGAGGTCCTGGATTCGATTCCCAGGTCGAACAGTATTTTTGGGTTTTTCTATGAAATTCCCAGTAGCAGCTCGGAGTTAGGAATTTGTGCCCGGTTAATGGCAATAGGCTCGCCCCCTATAACATGGGACCTAAACATACCGGCGAACTGTGGGTGTACATTATTACGCCTCTGCCTAACCCTTCGGGGAATACAGGCGTGATGGTATGTATGTATGTTAAAAAGACTATAGTGGACAGTCATACTGTTTTATCACAACCTACATAAAATACACTTTCAAAGGCCGTATTATGACGTTTTATTGCCATTATTTTCCGATTGAAAGAGAGGGATGCCGCTATACAGATTGAATAGCGCTATCGCATTCTCACAACCTAAATATGATGGCGATAACACGCCGTAATACAGCCCCAGGAATTATTCACAAATGCAGTATTTACACCCCACAAACACACACCAAAATAAAATATTTATATACAAAATTGACAACGCAAACTGTAATGTAACTATAGCGATCGTGTGAAATGCGTATCAATGGTAATTTATTTCATTTAGCAGAGTGAGGAGCAGACATTGTTGAATAATGTAACGAATTCTTTACTCGAACCTTTCCTTGGCTTGTTTTATGGTGTGAACGAGTGTTACTTACGGTGGTCATGTAAAAAATGTGGAGTTCAAATGAGATTGACATTATCTTATCTATATTAATATATGTATAAAGCTGAAGAGCTTGTTTGTTTGTTTGTTTGCTTGAACGCGCTAATCTCAGGAACTACTGGTCCGATTTGAAAAATTCTTTCAGTGTTAGATAGCCCATTTATTGAGGAAGGCTATAGGCTAATATCATCACGCTACGCGGACGAAGTCGCGGGCAGAAGCTAGTGTATAATATTATGTTTTTAGTGATGGAAAAATTCGACCACGGGCAGGATTCGAACCTGCGTCATGGTTAAATAACGATGGGGATGATGATGACACGCAAGTCAAAATATTATGAATCAGCAAGTTGGTTCTTCATTTTATTTATTTCAATAGGTATATATCAACATAATCCTAACATGTTTACACTCAAAGCTATAATGTTATCATTTTTATATAAAACTAGCTTGTGGGCACAAGCTAGTTTTCACAAGCGGCTTTGCTCACATGAAGCTATTGGCTATTGGGATTAGAAATGGATCCCAAAAATAATTTAATCTAAAACCAACAGTAATGATCTCTTCCTTGTATGGGCCTCTATACATTTGAGACGTCAAGCTGTATCAAAGGTTTCTTTGAATTAATTGAGATAAGAAGTCCTCCAGTTTTTAAGTTGGAGCACATACTTTCTAACATTGATTACAAAATTAAAATCTACTCAGTAGTTTTTGCGCCAACCCGTAACAAAAAGAGAAACAGACAAGAATTTTAATTATCACATTTTTGGATTCGTAGACGTTTCTAAACACACCTTTTTACAATTTTATAATAGTAGAAAAGAAGAAGAAAAGATGAATAAGAGATCCTACATATTTTTAAAAGTTTTTTTTTATGGGATAGCGGGCAAACAAGCAGACGTTTCACCTGATGTTAAGCGATCACCGCCGCCCATGGACACCCGCAACACCAGAGGAGTCACAAGTGCGCTGCCGGCCTATTAAAAGGGAGTACGCTCTTTTCTTAAAATTTTGAAGGTCATTGGTCCGGAAATACCCAGCAGTATTTCCTGTTTATATATGTTTGTTATAAAATGAAGTACATTTATTTCTGTGCGAAAATAATTATTTTCCCTTTCTTCTTACTTACCTACGTTCATTAGTCTATTGATCCCAAGCGCGACTGCTACGCTAGGGGTCCTGAGTTCAGTTGTCAGGTTGAGCAGTATTACTCAGTAATAGCTGGAAGTTTCTATTCGTGCCCCATTTATAGAATTAGGCTCTCGTTCTATTACATGTATTGTGACCTAAACAAACCGGTGAAATGTGGGTGTAAATTGTAACGTCTCTGATTAACCATTTTTTTTAAAAAAAGCTTAGGTACTAGCAATTTGGGTCGCACATTACTAGTATTCTTGTTAACCCCTCGTGCTAAGCTAAATGCATGTGTTACAAGTGGGTTCATGTCGGTAGTGCATCGGTAGTGCATCAGTCGGGTGGGGTTCGAACCGGCAACCACAGGACCGCAAGTCCGACGCCCTAGCCATTAGGCTACCACCGCTTCATTTGGGGAATACACGCGTAATAGTAGGTATTTATGTTTGTTACAACTTCAAAAAATATAAAAGACATTTCTGACAGAAGAAATGCAGCGAATTCCGCGCTGTATCTTTTAAAAGAAAGTAGAAGCAGGTAGGTATTATATGTTGCTTGTTATCATACAAAACTTGCCAGAGCCGACTGGCGTGGAATGTGATGTATGGAAAACTTTAACATTACACAATATGCTTTGTTGAAAGTATGCTGGAAACGCGTGCTTCATATAATACTGTGATATGTGTGTAGCTGAATTTCTAGGTATTCTTGTTGTAAAATGCAGTGAAATCCTAGTGATATGAACATTGGATGGGCAAATATTTTTTTATACCCAGTTGTGCTCAGGACTAATGACTAGTAAATTAACCTATTTTTGTTTCCTTGGGAATAAAATTTGACGTGGGAGAGCCATGCTTCGGCACGAATGGGCCGGCTGGACCGGAGTGATACCACGGCCTCACAGAAAACCGGCGTGAAACAACGCTTGTGTTGTGTTTCGCCGAGCGAATGAGGTTACCGGAGGCCCAAACCCTTTTAAGAGGCGGGCAACGCACTTGTGACTCCTCTGGTCTTGCGGGTGTCCATGGACGGCGGTTATCGCTTACCATCAGATGATCCGTCTGCCGGTTTGCTCCCCTATCCTATAAAAAAAACACCATATATACTTCTACATAATGGATCACATTATATTATAGGCTTATTTTTATCCCGTATGTATTTATGTAAATTAATCCCCACTTACTTAATTCAACTAACATTTATGTTAATTCAGAAATCGTAACATAGACAGGAAACGTCTAAAATTATGCAACTTTGAGCCTTAATTACATGGCGGTTACTACGGGATACAAAGTTATATACAATGTTAGATGTAAATATTTACTTAAACGTTTGTGTATTCAGTGTGTGTTCGTTGCGGGATAGCTGATAGCGGCCCACGTAGTGTAGGACTATTCATATGTAGATCTATTAGAATCCGGCGCAGCGGCGGTGTTTAGCCTGGTGATAATCTTTGATGGAAGGTAAACAGATCTTATATGAGATAAATAATATTTATTTCTGTAAATAGATCTTGAAAACACTTTTACTTATTATATTACTAGCAGACCTGGCAAGCGTTGTCCTGCCCTGGAAATTAAAAAAGAAATTATAACATAACATACCATCACGCCTGTATTCCCTGAAGGTTTAGGCAGAGGCATACTAATGTACACCCACAGTTCACCGGTATGTTTAGGTCCCATGTAATAGGAGGCGAGTCTATTGCCATTAACCGGGCACAAATTCCAAACTCCGAGCTGCTACTGGGAATTTCATAGAAAAACCCAATAACATTTGGCTCGACCTGGGAATCGAACCCAGGACCTCTAGCGTAGCAGTCGCGCTCGGGACCACTTGGCTAGTGAGGCAGCAGGCAAAGAAATTATAACTATTTGTTATTATCAGACATTTTACACGTTATATAGTCCATTGCTCACGTGTTCAACGTTCGACTCTAAAAAAATATGAGTTACTGAATTCTCCTGAAATTTTCCCCAAGAAGGTGTTACTTAACGGGAACACAGGGTTCTGTTGAGTTACGTTGTCACTCAAAGGGAAAGAAAAATGTGGCTTTGAGTTACAGTGTTATTAATCGGTAATTTTTTTCCTACAAAAACAAAAAAAAACTGCCTCATTAGCCAAGTGGTCCTGAGCGCGACTGCTATGCTAGGGGTCTTGGGTTCGATTCCCAGGTCGAGCAAAGTGTAATTGGGTTTTTCTATGAAATTCTCAGTAGCAGCTCGGAGTTAGGAATTTGTGCCCGGTTAATGGCAATAGGCTCGCCCCCTATTACATGGGACCTAAACATACCGGCGAACTGTGGGTGTACATTAGTACGCCTCTGCCTAACCCTTCGGGGAATACAGGCGTAATGGTATGTTATGTTATGTTTTTTTCCCAATGGGTAATAGTGTGACACAAAATGGTGTAACTCAACAGGAACAAACGAAATTTTCTGTCCGACATCCAATTTTTCGTTCACAACATTTTTAACTTTCGACTCTTGACGACATGTTTGGCGTAGCGGCTGAGCAATTGGCTTCTGCGACACGTGTTGTGGGTTCTACAGGTAGTTGTTCCGGGTCTGGGGGTTTGTGTATGTGAGAATTTGTGTTTGTAAACGCACCCACGATACAGTTGAAAATCCTAGTGTGGGGCAACGTTTTTATAAGAAAAAAAAAACGTTTGACTAAAATATTAGGTTCTGAATTCACTTTTAATTCATCACACTAAGTACACTACCGTAATAACGATAATTAGCTATATTTAATGATCAACCATTTTCAGACCATTATATCCACTGTATAGTATGCGCTTTTAAGATCCTTACTAGCGTACTCTATATTCCATTAGTTCTCCTGTTATCTTGTATGTGATCTTAGGAATAATGTAAGATAAGGTGAATGTTGCATATTTGCTCCTACTCTATGTAGGGGATGACGAAAATATCGATAGGTACCTACATAAATGTTCATCTATAATATCTACTAGCTTTTGCCCGCGGCTTCGCTCACCTGAAGCTATATTAGGATCAGAAATGGATCTCAAAAATAATGTAATCTTAAACCCACAGTGATTATCTCTTCTTTGTATGGGTCTCTCAGGATCCGTTTAATTAATTCAGATATGAAGTTCATCTGTTTTTAAGATGGAGCATAATATACTTTCTAGCAGTGATAACAAAATTAAATCTATTCAGTAGTTTTAACGCCAAGCCGTAACAAAGAAACAAACAGATAAAAAAATTAAAAACCACATGTTTGGATTCGGAGACTTTTATATACACTAAACAGCTTGTTTTTTTAAATATCTTCAATGTACAGACACAGCATTTTTACGATTTTATAATAGTAAAAATATCTAGCATAGATAAAGAATAATATGAAAATTCCATTATTATATAATAATAAGAAAATAAAAGAAACAAACTGACGCAAAATTATTATTATTGAAGATGGTTGAAAGACCAATCTACCGAAGTGAATGTAATTAATTTTGGGATAACCCTAACGCACTTCCCTTTTGTGTCCAAGAATCAATCGCTTGAGCGGTTTTGGGATACATAGATATAATAAGTTACAGATGAATTGAGAATCATGAAAGAGAAAAGAATTGAAACCGGCGTGAAACAACGCTTGCGTTGTGTTTCGCCGAGTGAGTGAGTTACCGGAGGCCCAAACCCTTTTAAAAGGCGGGCAACGCACTTGTGACTCCTCTGGTGTTGCGGGTGTCCCTGGGCGGCGGTTATCGCTTGCCATCAGGTGATCGGTTTGGTCGTTTGCTCCCCTATGTCATAAAAAAAACTCAAATTTTTTGGTGAAATTTATTGATTTTGTGAAGGAAAATAAAAATCGATGTCGGACGGGATTCATACTTTTTTGATTATTATTATTATTTATAGTTAATGTTGTGCGACTTGGCCGTTGACTTGTACCCTTGTTGTAAATTCAAATATAAAGGTGAATGTTCAACACATTTGTATACAGAGGATTACGCAGTATGAATGTTCGTTGAGAATATAATTTGAACATTCTTTATACGTTAGTGGGTACAAGTCAACGGCCAAGTCACACAGCATTAACTATAAATAATAAAGAAACCGCAGTAAGGAACCATAGACATGGCACGACTTTGTCTATTATAGATTTAATTACTTTTTAGAGAGAAACAAGCAGCTCCATCGAGACTTGGCTAGTTTTTTACAGAATGTTTTTGATGGGATTTCACTTCTTTTTGTATAAACGTGGGCTTATTGATTTATTTTATTAGATTTTCTTATATGACACAGTTTTCGTAAAGGCGGTATATGTCGATATCTCTAATAGTTTGGTTGGGCTCTTGTGTTTTCTAATCAGGGTCACTAGGTACTCCAGATCTTCGATTATCTAAGTTTTTATAGTTTTCCCTTTATTTGGTCATTAAAATTTGGTACAGAGTTAGGGACTCTGTACCAAATTTCAGCTCTCTGAGTTTATGGGAAGTACTATTTCTATTTTGATGATCATGAGTGAGTGAGTGTCATAAATGCGAAACTTTGCTTTCGCTTAACTTCGGAACTAAATGACCTACGGACTTGAAATTTTAAATTTTAAGTATGTGATTATAGCTTACTGGATGACGAAAATTTTTGCGTTCTTATCCAGAGGTTCTCAAATAAGGGCCTGAAAATCCTTCCTTCATCCTTTACTGGAACCATTTCGGCCTGCGCCGAAATGGTTCCAGTGGCGACGTACCCGTAGGACCTCCTAGTTTGGACCTCGTCTAAAAAGATTACCCTTTGGACCTCTTTGTACCGTTTGGACCCTCAAACTTGGATTTTGTCTATACTTGAGTGCCTATTAGACCCTCAACATTTAAGTAACGTGTAAACGTAAATTTAACACATTAAGCAACGTGTCCTGTTGGACCTCATTCACATATTTTCGTATGAAAATCTAAAATACAATCGTGCACAAAAGTGACACACCTTATCAAAAATAAAACACTACATAATATAAATCAAAATTTTAATCAAAAATATAAAACAAACACAATTTTCTGTTACAAATAAAATCAAATATTCCAGTCAGATCACGCATTTTTCTAATTTGACAGATCTTCAAGATAGTATCCATAAAATGCATGCTTTATTAATTATGAATGTTTATATCACATTTTAAAAGAAAGAAACACACTGTCATCCTAAAATGTATGCTGTAGCAACTGAATTTGTGAACATTGGTTTACAGGCAGCACCGCCAATGTTACAACTTGATAAAATTTGTAAATATAAGATATCTTTGTATTTTACATATTTGTAAATCACTTTCCAAATAATCACAGTGTTATTCTCGTAGATTTTTTTAAAATTTAACATAATGTATATAAGTAAAATAATGTATATAAATCACAGGTCAAATGTTAAAGTCTTATTTTTACCTAGGTAAACTAAATAAACTTAATAAAATAATAATTATTATATCATACATAGTTTTCAATCATAAATTTCGCAAATAATAAAGTACCAGTATTGACTTACACTAAGATAAGCTTTTAAAAAACAAAAACAAGTATGCTATTAGCTAAAAATCACAGATCAATTATTATAATCACAGTATCATCGTAGAATTTACCTAGACTAAATTTGTAACTAAAACCTAAGAAAACTAAACCCTATCTAATACATAATAGATCACAAATTTCAGTTCAAGTGACAGAATTTTTGATTAAATTAGTGAAAAACATGAAGTGAAATGAAAAATCTAAAATACATATGTAAGCAACTTTTCTAAGCAATGACCTACACTTATATAATTGCTTTCTAATTGTTCTAGAATATAAGTGATTTTTTCATCTTTTTCAATAAATTGTTTACGCCTATTCAGTAATTCATGTCCATTGTCTAGTTTTGCTATATTTAAACTCGTCACTAATGCGTCTGTTTTGATTATGCTCAAAAATTGCAAAATATTCGGTTTCGAAATACCACACAATTTTTTATTAATATTCGAGTGCCATGCTTCGACACTATTAGTTGTACGATGTCGTTCAGTGTTGAAACACCAGATCCTTCGCATATCTTCTTTTTCCAGCCATTGTTTTGTGAAATAGTCATCCTCCATTATGTAAAACCAGCCTTCGTCTATATCTCGATCTGCTAATAATGCTAAAGCGGCACATAAAGCAACATGTCGCTTATACACGCGATTTTTTAAGATGTCGAGACTTTTTGCTTTTTTACGTATAGCCTGAGTAAAATGGAAAAAACATCCCTTAATGTTCACTTCAGGGAAAACTGATTTAATAGCGTTCATTGGCGCAGTTTCAAAATCTGTAGTAAAGTTTTCTGGCTTCCAAGATAAATTTTGCGATATTATTAATTGAAAAAGAATTTGATAGGTTTCTTCTTTTTATCACTAACCAAAGCATATATTAACGGTAAAATATGGGTGCTTTTTTTGGTGCTACCGAGATCTCCATGGATACTGTACATTTGTACAAACGGCGGTACTACGCATTTAAACGTCCCATCTGCGAAAAAATGTTTTACCGTTTTTAATTTTTCTCTTGCTTCCTTTGACGAAAATATTAATATTCTTCGAGCACCTTGCTGATAGTCAGCCATTAAAAAGTCGTTGTATTTTAAAGGAACTTGGACATCTTTAATTGTTTTTGGCTTAATTTTACTGATGCCAAATTCTTTTTTACGACTGTTGTAAAGTCCATGCTACACGTTTTTGAATTCAGGTATCCGAGTCAATAAGTTAAGTCCTCTGTCCTTCAATCTATTAACACCTTCATTATATATCGTTCGTAATGGACGAACTCCTTCTCTAGATTGAATTTTCCACCTATTTGCTTCAGTCTTTATTTCATTGCTAGCTTGATCGGGTAAACAATTGTTACTATGACTGACTTTGTTCACAATGGTATTACTTATTGTTATACTTTAATTGTTATAGTGCCGCGACACTTCGATTTATATTTGCAATTCCAGCGGGAGGATCCATTTTTATTATCTCTTTTTTTATGGTACTGATAACCATCATTCAGCAGAACCTCACCACCTCTTTTAGATGTCACGAAATAAAGTTCCTGTGTTTTATCCATATTATTATGCCGACTTGTTGAAGGGACTGGTTCTACTTGAGACATTGTATATAACTATTATTTTTCTATAATCTGAAATAGACCATAATATTATTTAATTTAATCATATTACAAAAATAACTAGTGAGTAATTCTACCATAATTAGGTATTAGCCTTATACCTTTTAGTAGAATTACTCACTTAGTTGAGTAAACTAAACGATAACAAAAAAATCGGCAATAATATATAGGAATATTAGTTAATTTCTGAAGAGTATCCATGTAATAAAGTGGCAAATATAACTAAAATGTATCATTATTAATAACATATTTTTGTCATAATTAATGTATAGTGATGATACATTTTACGCCGGCTAGTCAAGGTGAATGAGGACATGAATTAATTTATAATAATTTTCTGGAATGCTAGCAGGACTAACTTTATAGATTAACTCACTTTAGACAGTGAAATATAGTGTCAAAATTAGCAGAAAAGAAAATTATCAATTAAAATATACAACAAAATAAAGTCACTTAAACATGCAAAAGATAAAGTTATTTAATACTTACCAGCTACTTAATCAGTAATTTCCTTGTTTCTATATTACTTGTGATTGTCACACTTTAACCACACGGAACTTTATTGCACACATGTCAATAACTTAGCGCTTTAACTAATTGTAAACTAATGCATGATGACATCATTTTGTTGGCATGCGATCCCTCTAGTCCTCGCCCCCGCACCCCGCTCCTTTAGCTATTCGCTGCGCCCTGCGAGAAAGGGCGAGCTTAAACGTGAGTTTGCCTTGTATGTGTCTAATTG
This sequence comes from Acronicta leporina, assembly GCA_947256265.1. NCBI lineage: Eukaryota > Metazoa > Arthropoda > Insecta > Lepidoptera > Noctuidae > Acronicta > Acronicta leporina. The sequence goes on from OX366524.1 coordinate 2,123,213, forward strand.
TTTTTTATTAAGTTAGGAAGTTGTTTTACAATTAAAAGGTATTAAAATATGCGGTATACCTACGTATTATTGATACATTAAAGTTTTTTAAAATATTTTTCCATTACACAGCTATAAATTTCTTGTGTTTTCTCCTATACACTTCTTCTATTGACCACGGAATGCTGTTTGTCGCTAGTGTGCTTGTATTCGCTTATGCTATTTCACCTAATTATTAGAATTCTGCTGAACAATTTTCAACGCAACTGTACCTTTTCTTACTAAAATAACATAGGGCAAATCCTAAATAAAAACATATTTTTAAAAGGTCCAAAGGGACTTAAAATGAGGTCAGACGGGTACTTTTGTGATAGAGGGTCTAATCTTGGAGGTCCAATGGGTACGCAGTCGTTCCAGTAAAGCATGGTACGGCAGTGTTTGCTTCCCGCTCGTCTTGGCGGGGGCACTGCCGTGCCCCCAGATCATTATATTATAATAGTATAAAAAAAGGATTGCCACGTCAAGTAAGAGCTGAGCAGCCTCAAGAGTCAGCATCTGTTCACGTGCATGACGTGGGTATCGGCGTATGATGTAACAACATCTAATTAAATACGAGCTTGTAATCAATGTTCTATTTCCGGACACAATATGAAACCTATGCACTAATATACATAACAATATTGAAAGGTCATCTATCTGAATATTGACCAGTACAAGCTGCACGGAGCATATACATATTATCTATACTAAGCCTAAGTTATGTGGATAGTTTATGTAGTATGTTTATATGGAGTTAGAATATACCTAATCTGACCTTAAATACATAGATTGCATAGAGAATATTAAAAAAAGATTTATTCGATTTCTATGTTATCGCTTAAGAATGTCATATCACTCCGAAAATTACATAAATCTATGCAAGAAATTTCACCTACAGCCACTTATAAATCGCCGTCGACGAGTTGATTATACGTTTCTTTTAAAAATTATGTCTAATGAAATGAAATTATATTTATTTCTGTAAGTAGATCATTAGAGACACTTTTACAAGTCAATGTTTTGTTTTTTTTTATAGCTAGATGGCTTCGGCATTTCCTAACTGACGACCTCTGAGAAGAAACGCCGAAACAAACTCAGAGAATCATGGTCTCTTTTAAAGTCCAGACATAAAATAATGCAAATAATGTGAGTGGGACAATGCAGGGCAATGTCTGAAATGGCCTTTTGAGGAAAGAACCATAGCAGCTTTGAGTAGACCAGTCCTAACTGACGGCAAGCATGCATCAGTCATCGTGTAGCTCAACCATATTTAAGGGAGCTCAACGACCCGTCGCACGACAATACCAGATCAGCAGGACATTCGTGTAGGTCGTATGAAATTCTCAAAGCCTCCAGACTATAAAAACTGGTATAATAAAATCAAGCCTACATGGTACTCACATTTACAAAAGAAAAATGACTAGAATAGACTTAGATGTCAAAATAAATGTCAGTATAAATTGTAATGTCGCAACAAAATATTAATAAAATTCATAAATGTCAAAATTCAATTCACTAATAATAAAAAAAAAACTTTATAATCAAAATAATGTCAATGATCAAAATAATGTCAATACAAAATAATGTCAATAATCAAAATAATGTCATTATATCACAGTGTCTGACTAGCATAGTAATGCCCGGTTCATCAGAGCAGCTCAATCCCAAGCATTTTTATCGTTCAAATAGTCTATCACTTTATAAAAACCTTTTTTGCATAGTCTATTTTTAATATGAGATTTAAATTTGTTGATGCTTAAATTTTGAATGTGGCTTGGGATTTTGTTGTAGAAACGAATACTTTGACACTTAAATGAATTACTGACTTTTTGGAGCCTAGTCATTGGTAATATTAGCTTGTTCTTGTTTCTAGTATTGACATCATGAATATCGCAATTTCTAGAGTATTGTGTAATATTCTTTTTTACATAAATGAGGTTTTCATAGATATAATGAGATGCGACAGTCATAATGTCAATTTCTTTAAATTTATCCCTCAGTGAATGTCTAGAACTAAGGTTATAAATTGCGCGAATTGCCCTTTTCTGCAACACAAAAATAGTTTGAATGTCGGCAGCGTTTCCCCACAACAAAATGCCGTACGACATTACACTATGAAAATAACTAAAATATACTAGTCTAGCCGTATCTACATCGGTTAACTGACGTATTTTAAAAACCGCGTACGCTGCAGAACTGAGCCTTTTCGCCAACTTATTTATATGTGGGCCCCACTGTAGCTTTGAATCTAAAGTGATACCTAAAAACGTCGTGGTATCCACAAGATCCAACTCTTCCCTATTTACTAACACACTGGTTTTCACTTGCTTAACATTAGGTGTTATAAATCGAATACACTTAGTCTTCTTTTCATTTAAAAGTAAATTATTCACATTAAACCAGTGTACTATTTTAGAAACAGCGTTATTTACATTGTCAGTTATGGGCTGCTGTCGTTTCAGTTTAAATAAAAGTGATGTGTCATCTGCAAATAACACTACTTCGTGATTGTCTTTTATTAGGCTAGGTAAGTCATTTATATACACAAGAAATAAAAACGGGCCAAGAATTGAGCCTTGCGGAACTCCCATGGTGACCATAGACCCGGGGACCTTTCTCCGTTAACATCCACTCTTTGAATCCTGTTACTCAAATACGAAGTAAGAAGATCCAAAGCAATGTTCCTTATTCCATAGTGATGTAATTTCCTGACTAGTGTTTCATGAAAAACGCAATCGAAAGCCTTAGACAAGTCGCAAAAAATACCTAGAGCATCATGCGACTCCTCCCAGGCATCAAAGATATGTTCCAGAAGCTCGACACCGGCATCGGTTGTCGAGCGACCCCTAGTGAATCCAAACTGCTTTTTATGTAATAATTGGTTTTTATTAAAATGACTAAGCAGCTGATCAAGCATTAACTTTTCAAATATTTTACTAAAGGTAGGTAGCACGGAAATAGGTCGAAAATTTGTGGGGTCAGACGTGCTACCCGATTTAAACAACGGTATTATTTTACTACTTTTCATCAAGTCCGGAAATACACCACATTCTATACTTTTATTATATATTATAACTAACTCAGGTGCGACTATATTAATAATTGTTTTCGAGACTTGTACAGAGTGTCCCCACAGGTCAGCAGTCTTCTTTACATTAAGTGTGTTAAAGGTTTTGATAATATCTCTAACACCGACATAAGCGAAATTAAGTTAACATTTTCTATTAATAAAGACTCAGCAGCTGTTGGTGATGAATTTAAAGATTTTGTAGTTTCGACTGGAATATCAGTAAAGAAATTTTCAAATACGGTGGCCACTTCCGAATTAGCTGCGACTGTCTTGTTGTTGATACAAAGACAGTAGTCTGTGTTCCGATTCTTAACTCTTCCAGTCTCTTTATTTATAATGTTCCAAGTCATTTGTATTTTATTAGTACTAGTTTTTATCTTAGAACTTAAGTATCTTATTTTAGCTGCACTACAGATTCTTTTAAATAATTTAGAGTAATTTTTAACATATTCATAGAATTCTTTGCTTTTATTATTATTTCTTTCTTCATATAACTCATAAAGCCTCTGTTTACTTTTGTGAATTCCAATAGTAGCCCATTCACTGAAGGTTGTAGTACCCTTGACCGAGATTTTCTTGGGGACAAATGTTGAATTGAACTCTGTACAATACATAGAAAAAAGGCATTGTACATTTCATTTGGATTTTCGCTATGATATAAATAAGGTAATTTATGAATTAATTTGTTTCTAAACACCTCCAAACGACCCACGGTCTTAGGCACTACAATAATATCTTTCTTTCCAACATTTTTTTCTTGCTTGACAAATGTAATTAATTGTCCACAATGATCTGAATCTAGCTGGTTTATAATCTGTTTGTTAATAGGTATTATATCAGTAAAAATATTGTCTAAGCATGTAGCTGAAGTAGCAGTTATTCTTGTAGGTTCTAAAAAAATGTTTTCAAGATTATAGGATTGAAACAAATTTTTAATTTTTGAGCACATTGAAGTATCTTCCAATAAGTTTATATTGAAGTCACCACAGACTGCAATGTTTTTATTTATTTTGCAAATTTTTGACAGCACATCATCCATGGTGCTTTCAAAGCATTCATACAATGACAAAGGTGGCCTGTACACGCTTAATACAACAAGCCGCTCTAATTCCACACAGGCTAGTTCAACAGTCCGTTCAACAGACAGGCTCACTATGTCCTTACGTTCTTTAAATTTAAGGTGTTTATTTAATAATATCAAAGAGCCACCATGTATCGCATTTTGTCTGCTAAACGAACTACCAAGTTGATGATTATTGAAATTGAACATGAACTGGTGGCTTTTGAGCCAGTGTTCTGTGATACATAAACTGTCAATATTATTACAGTTCACGAACAATTCAATCTCAAGTTCTTTATTTGACATTCCCTGAATATTTTGATGGACTAAGTTAAGGACAGGCTTTTTACAATTCTGAGCATAATATAAAACAGGTGTTTCATTATAAGAAAGTAAATTATTTTGATTTGCGTGTAAATTATTGCAAGAGATTTCCTCTATTGTCTTATTACTTAATTTAAATTATGTAAAATGTCAATGTAATGAAATTGATTGCCCGGAACTCCTGCATAAACTTAAATTTAATGTTCCCCAAAGGTCAGTTAGATTTAATCCACCTATTTCTATTCCCTCTTCCTCGACAAACTATAGGAAAAATTCATTTATGGTGCGAGCGAGCAAAAGCTTTAATAAATTATGTAATGAGTTTTCATTTGATCCGTTCACTACTAATTGCGTTACGGCACGTAATCGTTTTAACTTAAATTTTTTCCAGTAATTCTACAGTATCTTTGGCTTTTATATGTATTGTAAAACATCATTTTTAATTCTAAGTATTAGTCGCTTTGTATTTTGTGCTTACTAGTGTTTGCTAAGTTATCTACAAATTTATTATATCGCTATGCGTGAAAACCTGTAATTGGCTTAATGTAGCATATGCTATTTTTTTATTTAGTTTGTATAGCTGTTGGTTTTCCAATACCAAATAAATAAATACTGGGTAGCAAACACCTTGACTTCGGAGTTTATCGTAAAGCAACTATTTTTCCGTATGGGCCTTGTGCATGCCACCACACTTCAGGTATGCGGGACAGTAAGACGGGCTCTCCGGTAGCCAGCATACCGACTAAAACCACCACCACTACCACCTTCCGCATAGGTGGTGGGATCACGAGAACCGCTCTCATGATCCGCGATCCCACCGCGGACGTCCGATGTTGGACCCTCTCGACAGCCAAGTGCAGTGAGCGACGGACGACGCCGAGACCGCCGCCCAAGGCCCTCTTTGTGGCGGGACAGATATGTAGCCCCGCCACCGTCCACGCATCAGCCGGAGAGGACAGGGGGAGCGGTACATATAGTCTATCCCAGTTAACTTGTCTTTTTTGGTAAACAAATATGGCGTCCTAGTAACCAGAGATAACTGATAGTGGTTAGATAATGTTGGGAAATCATGAATGAATGACTGAACTAAATACTCTTAGCCAAGACTATTGAAGAATGATTCTCACCTTGACAAGTACTGATTAGGTTTTTAATTTTAAATATGAAGTGAATGTGTGAAGTGAATATGAAGAAATAAAACGACAACTGCAAAACATTAATTTATTAGTAGTTCCTCTGAAATACACGTGTCAGAATCTGATGGCTCTGAAGAGTCATCAGATTCCGACACATGTATTATGAACCTCTGGTTCGGTTCATCTGATGCAGTATCATTGTACCCGATAGAGTAAACGCACCCCCACCAGGTGCCCGACAAGGCAGTCCACAAGGACTTTCGATTAGCTTGCCCACCTCGACGAGCAGCACTAGGATCGGAATGCCTACGGAGAATCTGCAGGGCGTCCCGGCTTCGCAGAGGATCTGCTTCCCCGTTTTCCATCGGAGTGGAATTGGCCCCTCGTGCGCTAAAGAACTCCCTCAATCGAGGCTCGAGAGCCGCCAAGGCCGGGACCCACTCTTTGCCATGCAAGCCGTCGGGTCCTGGAGCAGTATTTCTGGCCTTGAGACTTCAACCACCACTCATTTCTACGCCGTTCACCTCGGGAACAACGTCGTCACTGTTGTCCGCATAGGAATGTCTGCCACTTCTTGATAAAAATCCTAGCAACAACTATTATTGTTCTTAATTCTAATTCTTGTTAATTCCATCTGTAATATTTCATATTTTGATGTCAGCACAGGGTTCATGATTAAAAACGTAGTATGCTAAATAGCAAAAAAATGCTATGGATAATATTGTACATTAACAATATTATTTTTGTGAAGATAAGGACTTTTTGGATTTTTTGCTCATTCACTTAAACAAAATCATTCATTATTTTGTCACATCCCCTAAAATTCGTAGATAATCTAGAGTTTTGAAATGTCAAATTGTCATGATTATTTTATTCTGTGAAAATGTAATTACATAAAATTTAGTTTTTATTAAAAATAATAGACTTTTATAGTGATTTCGAAGCAGTTTTTGGTGTAAATTAAAGTGTATGTGTATAATGTAAGTGTTAATAAAATCGTTTCCTACATCAAGTGCGTGATTAAAGAAAAACTTGTGATTTTCGCATCGGGAAGGGTTTGTTTACCAAAAAAGACAAGTCCAAAAAAACGGACTGTAGTAAAGACACTCTTCCCCCCTGCGGCCCCACCGTATCCGCAACCCTGTGGCTGCGACCCCACGGAGGCCGCGGAAGGCAGGGAGAGCGGCGCACCGTAATACCAGCACTCCTCTCCCGCCGTGGCCCCTTAGACCTTCAGCTGCAGAGTCGCCCATACAACACCGCGGCCTATATTGGCCGCCGAAGTGCGAGCTTCTTGGGCCAAGCGCGCAAGAGCAGCCCCTCCTTGGGATTCTGCTTAGCTTCTTCTCAAGCACACTAAGGTTACTAAACCTCCCCCCGCCGTGACAAGGCGAGAACCCTTTGAGGAGGATAGTAAAGTAAATGCAAATAAAATAAATAAATGAAGGACCATGCTGTTATTTCGACTTCTGCGCGAGAGCCAGCCCTTTCGTGTATTGCTTTTATAACTTTTCTTTTTTTAATACTTCTAACCCACCGTATTACCTAACTACTAAAGTTGCTTTTACATTGTGTTTCTATAGGTAATTTTTACACAAAAGAAACTCCGAGTACAGTATACTTTCTTTAATAATATAAACCAGTCTTTGTTACAATATCCTACGCTCCACAGACCTTTTGTCCCCGTTAGCCGTAATATTATTGTACGATATCAACATATTATGCAAACTGTTTAGCGAAGGGCCTATCAGTAATCTTTGGGTCCATTTTGTGAATATAATATCAGTTTCAGCCCCGAATTTCAATAATGGTTGAATCTCAAATTGACGTAATTTAAACCACTGTGAAAGAGGTTTTGTTTATTGTTACTTATATTTACTTTAGATCGATATAATTAAAGCTAGCTTATTGAAATTGTATAAGTTACTATTTTTTTGCATTTTCCATGCTATGATTATAAAGTTATTTAAGTGAAGGAAAAATATGACCACGGGCAGGATTCCAATCTGCTTCTTCTGGTTAAATACACTAGACCCTATGTCCATTAAGCCACTGCGACTCTCACCCGCCAGGTTGAAATTTGCCTTCACATTCTTAATTTACGTCTATAAGGTGACGTTAGTAGCATCTATTTAACAGTATAACAGCAAGTTACTTTGGTACGATCCCTTACCTATTAACTATCCTTTTTTATTTTTATAAGAACAATATAGAGGCTCGTGTATGAGTAATAACTACAGTGTTCAACTGATCTGCGAGGTTAAGCTGATGTTGCTGCGGTCAGTATGTGGATGGGTGACCGGTCTTAGTACATTGAGCCTTCAGAAATCTTGATTTTTGTCAGTTTTATCTATAAAACCTGTGAGTGTGGCTGTACTTGTGTTAATTAGTTACTTTGATTAACTAATTTCGGATGATTAGAATTGCATTTCGGTTTTTTTTTCGGTTTCAGAATGAAAAGTCATGTCAATTACAGTTTATACCAACTAATAATGTAGGTAAGAGTCGTGCAGGCTGAAAATTGCCATGCGTCTTGTTCATTCAATTACGTGAATTCCGTCTGTGGCGCGCTGGGACTCCAGTTAGGCGGGTTGCACACATAGCCTAAAATATTATTTATTTCCTATTTAATTACTGGTTTTTGGTTTTCTTATTCCCAACCATTGGGCTTCCGTTAGTTGATAGCGATACCTACCTACGAATCTTAAGTCGACTCCAAGGCTCTGATCTCATTTATTAATGTCATCATCATCATCAGCCTATATTCGTCCACTGCTGGACGTAGGCCTCTCCCAGTGAACGCCACAGAGCCCGATCTTTGGCATTCCTCATCCAGTCACTGCCAGCTACCTTCCGCAAATCGTTAATTTATTAATGTGCACCGTATCAAAAATGTATGATCACTTTTTAAACGGTTAAGGAAAATGTTGTTGGGAGACCGATATGCCTAATAGCGTTTTGTCGATAGCATATAAAGTTTATCGCATCAGACATCAACTGTATGATGGAAGCCTAGGACAAAAAGAAGTGGATGGAAGAGGCTTACGTCCGAAGATGGACGAATTAAAGGCCGTTGATGATGATAAAGTTCATTGACTAAGACTAGGCCAGCATGGCAGACTTATAGCCTAGCGCCTCATTTTCTGTGAGGAAAATATTTCTCATCGAACCCACAACAAAAACACCTTAATCGCTACACCAAAGCTGCAATCATCCAATTTTACTTTCCCTAAAAACCTTAATCTCATTACTTAATACGTACAAAAAAAACGATCCATATCGGTGCAGCCATTCTCAAGCAATGCATTAAGTGACGAACAGCATTTAATTTTAATAACATACCATCACGCCTGTTTTCCCCGAAGGGTTAGGCAGAGGCGTACTAATGTACACCCACAGTTCGCCGGTATGTTTAGGTCCCATGTAATAGGGGGCGAGCCTATTGCCATTAACCGGGCACAAATTCCTAACTCCGAGCTCGACCTGGGAATCGAACCCAGGACCTCTCTCAGGACCACTTGGCTAATGAGGCAGTTTAATTTTAATGCCTAGTATTCAAAAAAATCTTTAAATTGTCATTCGTTAAAAGGTTTTTAAAGGCATTCGTTAAAACAAACTCAATGTGCCACCACCTTAACAGCTAAATAGAAAGACGCCAAGCTGAAATATTTAATAACACACGTGAGATGGCAGAACTAGAAACAGAGCGATGAAGCAAATAAATTGATCATATTCGACCTGATCATTTACAGGTACCTATTCGTATTAGTTGACATGGTCACTTCTACACCGTAGCCTTCTCGACTCTTAAAATGATAAAAAAATAAGAGGTTTTAATGCTTTTATTTTTAATTTTTGTGAATCAGAACTCGTCAAAAAGACTTTTTCTTAATTGAAAGTGTATATAATTATACCTACTTTTGACATAGTCCGATTCAAATTTAGATAAGATTTGATCTTAATATATTTAAAACAATATCACGTACCGTTGTAATAAAAGAAGACATTGTAAACATAACTGAAAAAATATAGTTAGGTACCACTCGACATTTGGAAATATAAAAAAACTATAAAATAATGTTACGTATGTTCAAAACCGTTTCGGAAGTCAGTGACGAAAATAGAAGACAATCCGAAAGCTATAAAAACTATTTTGTACATTATTTAAAATATTTTGAAGCTGGCTAAAAACAATCACAGGGTTCTAGATTCAAAAATAAGATTAATAAATTATATCGTCTTTAAATGCCAGTCCACAGACACAGTTCCAATTTAGAATGAAACAATACGTCCGAAGCTCTCATTCATTCGTTGAATTCAAACGTAGAACAAGATGCTAATCGCCTTAGTTAAATTCGAACCATTCGATCGAATGCACAGAGAAAACCGTTAACTTTTTATTCTTTCAAAAAGGTCGGTGAAGAGATGAAGCTATTTGTTCGTGGCTTTGAACGCTGTTTAATGTATATTTTTAAATTGTGTGCCTTTTGTGGTGTGACAAAAGGATAAAATAATTCTGAAATGGGGCGATGAATCAGTTTTTCTCGCGTCAGATTATTCGTTGCAAAATAAATTAAGTATTATAATTTATGTTCTACTGTTGTGTATACGTTCCCTTTCTAATTATTTTTAGATTTGATGTACAGTGCAATTCAACTGTACGTTGGGCGTTAATGTGGTCACCTCGCCACCTTGTATCGCGGGTACGTTTCTCACCAGTGGCAAATATTTTTGCGATCTACATTTTTTCCCGGTCTAAATGTACTTTGTGTCTGTATGTTTTAAGAAATTGCATTTAGCGATAAGACCGCCAATTGTACTTAATCTTTTAACATTTGTTTTGTATCTCCGCTCAGTCCTATGGTGTACAATAAAGAATACTCTATCTATCTATCTATGTTTGTTAATTCAACAGCGCCCGCTCCAGTGAATCCGTTCAGTTTCTTGGAAAACATAGACCTGACACCAAATATGTATACAGACGTTACAAATATTTGTTTCGAGTAAGAATCAAACCCACTACATTCATGACGCAACGTTATCAGTGACTTTAACTTCTACACCAAAGCGCAATCAAATTTAATATGACAATACAGAAACACTAGATTGTAACATTTGTTCAAAATTTTCCACAGCGATGCGCATTTTCTAAAAATACCCTCTAGTGGAAGAGATTTGTAAATAGAATTCGAAATTCAAGCAGTGCACCTGTTTGAGTATTCCATAGTACGTTCAAAAGTAAATGTTGTTTGCGCATGCGTTCTGTTTATTTTCTATTCCTATGTATGGAGTAGTGTGAGGAGCAGTATCTTAACTGCCAGTCTCGTAAGTGATGAGAATATCTGACATGTTCCGTGGTAAACCTCCTTACGGCTTTTTAAAATTAAAAAAAAACGTAGCCGCTTCGTAAGATTTTCTCTTGTATCGTGGGTACTTTTACAAACACTAATTATCACAGATACAAAAGCCCAGACCCGGAACAACTAACTGTCTGTCATACAAATATTTGCTCCGTGTGGGGATCGAACCCAAAACACGTGGCGCATCGCTCAGCCGGTACGCCAAACAAGTTGTCTTTAAGTTCTATAAGACATATGTACTCGTATATAAGACAGAAATTATGTAATGCCTCATTAGCCAAGTGTTTCTGAGCGCGAGAGGAGGTAGAGGTCCTGGGTTCAATTCCAAGGTCGAGTAAAGTGTTATTGGGTTTTTCCATGAAATTCCCAGTAGCAGCTCGGAGTTAGGAATTTGTGCCCAGTTAATGGCAATAGGCTCGCCCCCTATTACATGGGACCTAAATATACCGGCGAACTGAGGGTGTACATTAGTACGCCTCTGCCAAACCCTTCTGGGAATACAGGCGTGATGGTATGTTATGTTATAAGACAGAAACTTTATTGGAAACGGCATACGTATTATGCATAAAGTTTCCCATAAATTTGGCAGGTTACTTACTGGTCTGTCTAGCAAACTCTAGCGGTCACATGTAATCGAATTCTTGTATAATTTACTAGCTTCTGCCCGCGACTTCGTCCGCGTAGCGTGAAGATATATAGCCTATAGCCTTCCTCAATAAATGGGCTATCTAACACTGAAATAATTTTTCAAATAGGCCCAGTAGTTCCTGAGATTAGAGCGTTCAAGCATACAAACAAACAAACTCTTCAGCTTTATATATTAGTATATTAGATTTGAGCATTTGTCAAATTCTCAAAATAAATGGCTCAATTATGTCAGACTATGATAACAGTAACACTTTCTTATAAAGTTTTTTAACTTAATAAAATAATCTTTATTATAGTCTGCGCAAAAGTTTTCACCTTAATAAGATAAGAACTAAGTTTTGAACTAGGTTAGGTTTAGGTTTAAAATTCAAATTTATCCAGGGTGACTTAATCACAAATTTTCTGAATTAGATATAAGTACACCGTCCGTGATACCGCATTAGTTATAATTGAGCAAGTTGTGGTTGCCTGTAATTGGAGCAGTAATACAAAATTTTAATTAGTCATAAGACGACCAAATACTTCGTCACTGTAACACCTGTTAGCAGACCATAATAAATTAGAAGCGGCGGTAGCCTAATGGCTAGGGCGTCGGACTAGCGATCATGTGGTTGCCGGTTCGAACCCCACCCATTGCACTACCGACGTGAACCCACTCGTAACACAAGCATTTAGCTTAGCACGAGGGGTTAACAAGAATACTAGTAATGTGTGACCCACATTACTAGTAGATAAGCTTTTAAAAAAAAATATATATAAATAAATAAAAAATCATAGTTTAGCCACGCCTTTAAAGTAATCTACTGATTTCTGACACTTACGCGAATATTAGACATTGAAATGAAACTACTTTTTTACGGATTTTATCGCGTTGTAAATATTAATATTATTTTATTCCCGACGTTTCGGATCCTTTACACCATCCATGGTCACGGTTAGTCTACCCATGACCATGGATGGTGTAAAATGTGTGCTGTATGTGTACTGATAAAATCCGTAAACAGTAGTTTCATTTTAAGTAATCTTCAAAGACCGTCTACCACCCAGGGGGCGGAAGGGTGTGTAAGATTGTCTTTAAATCAATTTCACCTTCATTTTTTTACTTTCTTTGACCTGGGAATTGAATCAACCCAGGAATATAAGTCAGAACCTCATGTGTAGCAGCCGTAACCAGATTTCACAGCGAGGCTGTTAACATCGAATTCTGCAACTTAATTAGACTTATGTATTTTGAAGTTATGCATATTTAAATTTAACCAAAATTTATGGCTGGAGCAATAAATAACAGTTGCCATTAATTATAACTAATACAGCCAATTATAAGTTTTAGGGGTTGACCCTGTTGAACTTTATATGAACCTTTTGTTAATACCTTTAGTAAAATCATCAAGATTTCTACAAAGGTTATCAAAATGTACGCACATAACAGTTCAATACGTGTTTATTTTTTTAAATATAAGTACGCGAAATACACGAACTGAATCGTGAAAAATATCGATATATCATATACTTAACTCATGATTTTCACGATCACATCGAAGTGTGTAAATTAGTAGGTATCTCTGCTTAAGCCTCTGTTATGTCATAAGTCAGCGCTTATGTTTATATTTATATCTACACTAGCAGCCCGCCCGGCTTCGCACGGGTGGAGAAATCCCTAACATTTTTCAAAATATTCTATAGCCTATGTTAATCTGGAATAACGTAGGTAGTATTCAAATGGTGAAGTTCGCCGGTATGTTTAGGTCCCATGTAATAGGAGGCGAGCCTATTGCCATTAACTGGGCACAAATTCCAAACTCGGAGCTGTTACTGGGAATTTCATAGAAAAACCCAATAACACTTTGCTCGACCTGGGAATCAAACATGGAACCTCTAGCGTAGCAAACTCGGGACCACTAGACTAATGATAATGAGGCATCTTATGTCTGTATTTGTGAGGATGATAGATGTTTGATACTCTTTCACGCCCGAACGGCTCAACGGATTTGGATAAAATTTAGCAGAGATGGTATGGATGGATTACCATCCATCCATACCATCTCTGCTAAATTTTGCAGATCGTATGCTATATTGAGACAAAAGATTAAAGTAGATAAAGTGGGCGGTCTCATCGCACGAGTGTTTCGGGATAAAGCGCCCATCACAGTAAAAACAGAGCGGAAGCGAACTGTAGGATGTGTTAATCGAACATTTAGGATAATGCAAATGTCCATGTAAATGTAATTATAAATGTAAATGCAATTGAGAGTCTATGGAACTGTCAGTAAAAATGCAAGTTGTCCGACTAGAACCACGATTTATTGAACACTAAATTACTTAAGAATAAAACTGTATAAGATTTGCTTCGCAGCATGTCAGTGCACTACAAAAATGTAGGCCGCGGTCAAAGTACACATACGCAAGCCTATCTAGCTAACTTATTGCAATAATTATAAATTAAATATTTTAAACCCATGTACGTGCATCGTACATATTGCCAAAACGAGAAAAGAACATAAATGCAAAGTACTAACAAGAACAAACAAAAGACTACATCGGAAAAAAAATTAAAACTAAAGCAAAGTAAATAAATAAAATAAAATTCCCCGATATACTTATATGTAAACCAAAACCCATTAATGTTATGTCACACTGCTTAAGCTTAGCACACGTCACTGTGTCTTGTAGTGTCAGTTTCCTTTCACTTGAAGTGGGGTCAACACTCGTCATCATAATCCCATCATTATGCACTTGTGACTGCCATTTTTTGATTTTGCTGTACCCTTCCTCGATATCATCGTCTTCTTCTTGTCTTCTTCTGCTTCTCGCATCTTGCGGACCTTCCTTCTTCACCTCCTCAAGGATCTCAGCTTGACGCGCGATTAAACCTTCCATTGTCAAAACGTAAAAAAATGAACGATCTTACTTGAAACACAGGAACTCAGCCTTTCTGCAATTATGACGCTCAGGAACCTGGACCGCTGGTAGTTCACGAATGTCTCCTGCACGGCAACACGCGTAGCACGACACGACACCGATCACACGCGAGCGCGACGAATTACCGACCGATGTATCGGGCTGTACGGTACTTGCAATGATTTCGAAGGACCAAAAAAATAAAAATGTAAGATGTGTTAATCGAACATTTAGGATAATGCAAATGTCCATGTAAATGTCAATGTAAATGTAATTATAAATGTAAATGCAATTGAGTGTCTATGGAACTGTCAGTAAAAATGCAAGTTGTCCGACTAGAACCACGATTTATTGAACACTAAATTACTTAAGAATAAAACTGTATAAGATTTGCTTCGCAGCATGTCAGTGCACTACAAAAATGTAGGCCGCGGTCAAAGTACACATACGCAAGCCTATCTAGCTAACTTATTGCAATAATTATAAATTAAATATTTTAAACCCATGTACGTGCATCGTACACGAACAAATGCAGTGTTTTTTTTCTATTGTGCTTGATATTCACATGTACTGCATGTAGAGGATACAGATGCGGGGCCGTAGTGCTTCCAAATATAATCCCACTCGGTCCGGCTCTCTGCCGCCTTTTATGTGTCGCGTACTTTATACGTTACGCTTCTTACTGCTATACCGTTGAATCTAAGAGAATACGCAAGCAATACCTTGTTAACCGAATTTAAAAAGGAAGTTCTTAATACGTAAGGCTGCCTTTTAAGTTCTGTCGTTTCCATATTTCCCGGTAATTTTGAATTTGGAACTGTTCTATATTCGAATTTGTTTAAATGTTGAATCTCAAAACAGTTGAAAGTATTAGGATTAATGCTATTGTTTAGTCACAGCGTCGATTGGAATCTGTCAGGTTACGTACGAAAATGAATATTTCTAAGGAAAATGTTCGTGCAATAATTTACTACAACTTTAGAAGAGGCCTGACACGGCTTCAGTGGCTTGAAGAGCTAATAACTTTGTTACAAAACTTAAAAGGCATGCCTCGTAGGTACTTTGTATGTATGCACTTCCTGGCCTAAAACAGAGCTGGTTATGAAGAAAACTTTAATTGTCATAAATAATAATAACGATTAAAAAATTACTTTTTTTAATCAGTCATTGACTATTATTAATTCGACTATAAATGTGTGAAAACAATAAAAAGTTTCTATGATAGTTTTATGACATGACACCATTTTTTTTTCATTCAGCTGTTATTTCAGTGCACAGGCCTCCCTACCATTCTTCCACTGTTCATAGTTTAGAGCCTATCTATGGCCAATCCTTCCAATAGATGTCCAGCTTGTCCCGCTATCTCCTTTTGGGCCTGCCGCGAAGCAGCATTATGTGGGTTCCACCCAGTAGTAAGTTTTGCCCACAGCTCATCTGACATGCGACAGATGTGACCAGCCCAATTTCACTTTAAGCTTGCAGCTTTCTGGCCCGGGGTTTTATTTATGAGTGTACATAACAATAAACGTATGCTGAAGATACAGTTTTTTTTTTTTGAGAGAAGCTTACTGGCAATGTGGGTCGCACATTACTAGTATTCTTGTTAACCCCTCGTGCTAAGCTAGATTGCTTGTGTTACGAGTGGGTTCACGTCGGTAGTGCAATGGGTGGGGTTCGAACCGACAACCACATGATCGCGAGTCTGAGTCGCCCTAGCCATTAGGCTACCGCCGCTTCAGTTATATCTGTACTATGTGTTAATAAATAAATAAATAAAATAGTTTGCTGTATTGCTTTTATTCAAGTTATTAATTACCTACCTACATCACTCCGTTTCGGAGCTATATTTTACATTACATCGCTAGATTTGTGTAAACACAGAATCTATACTAATATTATAAGGAGGAAAGATTTATGAATGTAAAGAATAAATCTCAAAAACTACTGTGTCAATTTAAAAAACATTTCTCCATTTGAATGCTACATTATTGCAGATTGACATAGGCTTTTGAATATTTTGAAAAAAAAATTGGGATTTTTCCGTCCGTGCGTAGCTGGGGCGGGCTGCTTGTATTAAATAAAGCATACAACTTTAAAATTCTGCTCGAAACAACTTCATACATTATTCTATGTATCTACTTACACGTTCAATGTTATTAGAAAATTTTGCATGGGAATTATAATTTGAAACTTTACTAAAAGTTAACGGGGCAATTTGGTTGGGCTCGCCGCCTAATCCGGAACAAAATGGCGGCGAAATTGTATCCAACAGCCGGCGCAGTCCAGTATTTACCGGATAGAATCTGTTTTAAATCGCAGGAATCCGGTTCTAGCACTCGCTAGGGCTACGAGGATTTTGCATTTTCGCCATTTCATTCTATATTCGGGATGCCGAAATGTAGACTAGAATTTTAGTGCAGCCGTTTTTTATTTTGTGCGAAGACTGATTTGAATTTTGGATTCAAGTTACGTTACTTATCTACAAGTTGTTGATTTGTATCCGTACCTTATTTAATGGAATACAACAAAGTGATTAATCCAACTTACTTTGAAAGTTCTACTGATATGAAGGAGAAAAATTAGTAGGTATTAGAAAAATACTGATAAAGACTTATGTCTGGAGCATAGCATTGTATGGCTGTGAAACCTGGACTATGACGCAAAGGGACAGAGAAAGGTTCGAGGCATTTGAAATGTGGTGCTGAAGGAGGACGGAGAAGATCAGTTGGACGGAAATGAAAACAAATGAGGAAGTATTAGTTATTGTAGGAGAGGAAACACAGTTGCTAAGAACCATAGAGAATAGGAGAGGAAAGATATTTGTTTACTTGATACGACACGACAACTTCTTCGCAACTATACTAGAAGGTAAAATTGAAGGAAGACGAGGAAGGGGTAAACCTAGACGAAGTTTTGTGGAAAAAGTGAAGGAAAGGGTTGCGATCAAGTCGTATCAAGAGGTAAAACGGAAAGCAAAAGATAGAGAACTTAAACTTAAAGAAGAAAAAGGAGAAAAATAACATTTCAAAACATTAGCCAGTGTTAGAGTTGACGGTACGTCTGGCGTAGTGGCCCAGCGATCGGCTTCCACGTTGCGTTTTGTGAGTTCCTGCTATCTGTTATTAGTTCCCAATGTTACTACTGCATGAACCGTTTTTATATTTATCTCTGCATCACCCTAAGGTTGTCTGATTGAAAATGCTTGTACCAACGCAACGGTGTAACATAACATACCATCACGCCTGTATTCCCCAAAGGGTTAGGAGGAGGCTTACTAATGTACATAGTTCGCCGGTATGTCTTCCATTTACCGGGCACAAATTCCGAAGTCCGAGCTGCTACTGGGAATTTCAATAGAAAAACCCAATAGCACTTTGCTCGACCTGGGAATCAAACTAAGGACCTCTAGAGTAGCAGTCGTATTGTTAACGCCATATCATCGGTGTGCGCACGTACACGCACACAACGACAATACAACGACGACGACATGGACGGATGGTTGAATGCGCGTCATCGAGACGGCGCAACGGCAGCTCGGCCATTCGGCCTGCGACCGCCACCACGCGTACGCGTTTCCAACTTGCCTTCATATACTCGCATACGTACCTACATTCCACTTTTTTTGTAATTCTTTCTAAGTCTTATTCAATACAGTCAATTTTATTAACGTAATCCTTGTCGTCATTTCGTCGCCCATCCACCACCTCGAACCTTCTTCATGAGATTCGAGCCGGATACGACCTTGGAGCGGTACCGGTTATTACAGCGCGGTACGGCAAGAAAAAAGGCGTAGCGGAGAGGTCGAGACAAGGTCACGGATACTTGCGGACATCGAAAGTTCGACAAGGACAAGGAGTCAAGCAAGCCAGTTTACCACGAAAAACCAGGAAAAGGGTTTGCTGTGCACATTTGTGACGTGAGTTCGTTCCAATCAATAATAGCTAAGGAATTTTTCTTAACATAAACTTTACATAAGTACCTACCTACTTCTCATTTATATCCATTTTCTGAGAATAATTGCAATAGGTACCAATAGTTATTTCTTTAAATTTCACCTTTATTCCCTTAAATAAATTCGTTCAGTGTTACAATTTCCGTAGTTCATTTAATTGCAAATTTTACATCGTTAATTTTAAATTCATTATTATATGTTCGCCTATGTTCGTACTTTCAAGTAACCAATTTAACAACGCCATTCTTCAGAGTTAATCTTGGTTTGGATTGAATTTATTTGTGCTCAGCCCACGCGAAACAAGTACCTATATTTTTTCTCGTAATACCCACATACTTTCTCGAACATTCCAGATACGTCGGAGCCCGCTCGGCTCAGGTAGTCAACGTCACAGCCTATGACACGGGACGCTGGCACTGCAACCGCGCTGGCATCAGCTGTGTGCCTGGTTTTCGCTTTGTTTCGAGTGCCACGCCCTAACTTGACTGCCTATTCTACGCTTTCATTTTATTTTAAGTATCTTTCCAAGTTCTTACTCTTTCCACACTTCATTTTTAACTGGACGATTTAAGTTAACTTCATTTTTTATTTTCAACGATGGATCTCAAATCTTTAAAAAAGATCAGAAGTTCGCACAAAGCAAAGCTTACCATTTTTAAATCATACTTACAGTCACTTCTTCCTAGCAAAGAGCTTAACAGCTTGCAAATTTTTGAGCTAAATACCCGCCTTAGTAAAATTCAAGACTCTTACAATGATTTTGATTCTACTCAAACTGATATCGAAAATTTAATCGAAATTCCAGATGAAGAATTCAAAGAACGGGAAGCCTTTGACAACAGCTACTTCGGTGCAGTTGCTGCTGCGCAGGAGTTGCTGAGTAGAAACTCCGCATCGAGCGCTGCCTCTGCGGTGCATAACTGTGATCAGGTGACAGGTTCTAACACCGACTCTGCACATTCAGGTAGGCCAAACATTAAACTACCTACCATTCATTTACCTGTCTTTTCTGGACGCTATCAGGAATGGTTGGAGTATCACGACACATTCAAATCACTTATTCACACAAACAATTCTATCACTAAAATACACAAATTTCATTACCTGCGTGCTTCACTAAAGGACAGTGCATCATTAATCATACAGTCACTAGAATTTACAGCAGATAATTATGAAATCGCTTGGGGTCTGCTCTGTGATCGCTATAATAACCCCAGACTTTTAGTTAATAATCACATAACTGCTTTGTTCAATATTGAACGAGTTTTTAGGGAGTCGTCCACGGCTTTGAGAAATACACTTGACACAGTTAGCAAAAATCTGAGGGCTCTGAAAACTCTCAATTTACCTACAGAGCACTGGGACATCCTGATAATTCACATGGTTTCGAGTAAGCTTGATCAAAACACAATTCGTGACTGGGAAGAACAGCGTAGCGATATCAAACACATACCAACACTTGTAGATTTTAAGAACTTTTTAAAAAACCGAGCAGATTTACTGGAAACCATGGAGGATTCACAAACCAAACCTCGTAGACATAGTGACACGTCCTTTCACACTCGGCCAAAAACATTTATAGCTAACCAAATACACCCAAAACAATCACTATATAACAATATGTCGCTGTGTCCTGTATGTAAAACCAATCATCCTATATTCCATTGCATCAAATTCAAATCGATGCCCATAGAAGCACGTATTGAGAAGGCCAAACAACTAAAACTTTGCACTAATTGCTTACGTAGGGGTCATGATGACAAACGTTGTACATTGGGACCTTGTAGATATTGTTCACAAAAACACAACAGCTTATTGCACATTCATCAGAATACAAAGGTAGACCCTATACCTAGCTCTTCAAGCGAGTGTGTAGTATTACCGACTTTACAAACGAAGGCGCAGGCTGAATCGCAATCATTAGACAAGCAACTGTCACAACAAACCAACATGACATTATCGTCTACAAATCAAAGTCAGGTTTTACTTTCCACTGCTATAATCAATATTTCAGACCATAATGGTCATCAACATAAGGTCCGCGTGCTGTTGGATAATGGCAGCACGTCTAGTTTCATTACAGAAGATTTGCAAAATCAACTGCAAACACCTAGTTACTCAACTGCCATACCCGTTCAAGGATTAAACAAACAACATTCTAAAATCACAAAAAGATGTGACGTAACCATATCGTCGCTCACAAACAGTGGTTACACCAAAGACATAAACTGTTTTATTGTACCACACATTACTCAACTCATACCCACAGTCAAATTTAATTGTAAACCATTTAGCATTCCCCCTCACATCCACCTCGCAGATCCAACATTCAACATGCCATCAGAGGTGCAGATGTTGCTGGGTGCTGACCTCTTTTGGGAGGTGTTATTAAACAATCGCATAACCTTAGGCAAAACCAAACCAACCTTAGTTGCCACAAAACTAGGTTGGCTAGTCTCTGGTTCTATACAAGCTTCTAATAAAACTTATACAAACCAAACACATACATTCAATACAGTCCATTGCAATCTAAACAATGCTGACCTCGAAGAAAATCTTAATAAATTCTTTGAGTTGGAGTCGGTTCCCACTGCTCGAGAAGCCCATACAAAGGGTGAGAGTGAGTGTGAATCTATTTTTATAAATTCAACTGTGCGTCAATCAGACGGCAAGTTTGTGGTAACCATACCATTAAAGGAATCCCCTGAAAGCTTAGGTGATTCACGACAACAAGCACTTATTCGATTTCAATCATTAGAGCGTAAATTTCAACGCAATTCAACCTTTAAACAGAAATACATAGAATTCATGAACGAATACCTAGCGTTAGGTCACATGTCGGAAAACACTAATACACAAAATGACAACATTTCATACTTTTTACCTCATCATGGCGTCTTGCGCGAGGACAGCCTCACTACTAAATTGCGTGTTGTGTTTGATGCGTCAGCTGTCACAAGTTCTGGCAAATCATTCAACGATATCCAGCACATAGGCCCAACAGTGCAAGATGACTTGATCAGTATATTGATTAGATTCCGTCAGCATAGAATTGTTGTTACCTCTGACATAGAAAAATTTTATAGAATTCCATTAGTAACCGAAGCTCAGCGAAGCTTACAGCAAATATTTTGGCGGTTTGATTCTAATCAAGAAATCAAACAATACAGGTTAAACACAGTCACATATGGGACAGCCTCTGCACCATATCTGGCTACTAGGTGTCTTGTACAGTTGGGGGTCGACTGTACTGATAAGAAAGTAAGTGAAACAATCTTACACGACTTTTATGTCGATGATTTAGTCACGGGAGATGATCAAGCTGATACTCTCATACAAACATGTAAGGGGATCATTCGAGAACTAGAGGGCGCTCATTTTTATTTACGTAAGTGGCGTTCAAATGAGCCCGCTATACTTTCACAAATTGTTGATGAAAATAGTAACGATGAATTTTTAAATCTTAATAATGATAAATATGCAAAAACACTGGGGTTACTTTGGGCATGCAATAAAGACATGTTGCTATTCTCATCAACCAATTTACTCAACAAAAAACCCCAAACACAATTAAGTAAACGTACTATTTTGTCCACTATTGCACAAGTGTTCGATCCACTGGGTTTGATCAATCCTTGCATGCTACAGGCAAAAATTATTTTGCAAACACTTTGGGCAAAAAACATTTCATGGGATGATCAATTACCTGACGATATCGAAGTAAAGTGGAATAACTTCATAAAGCATTTACCAGATTTAAGTACCATTGAAATCCCACGCCGAGTGATACGTGAGCATTTTGTGCAAGTTGAACTACACGCATTTAGTGACGCTTCCATAAAGGCATACTCAGCATGCATATACTTACGCTCAGTGTCCAGGAGCGGTTACGTAAGTGTTCATTTAGTTCTCGCTAAAAGTAGGGTAGCTCCCATTAAACAAAGGCTAACTATGCCACGGTTGGAACTCTGTGGTGCTCTTCTAGCTACACATTTAGCAAAAAAGGTAATAAACTCACTAAGTGTCAAAATCAATTCACAATATTTTTGGTGTGACTCAACAATCGTATTGGGATGGATCAAAACATGTAAACAAAGATTAAAACTATTTGTTCATAATAGAGTAGTTGAAATTTTAAATAATTCTGACCCTTTATCTTGGAATTATGTTCCCACAGATTCGAACCCCGCTGATATAGGATCACGGGGGCTCAATGCCATGCAACTCAAACACTCTCCTTTGTGGTGGAAAGGTCCACAATTTTTACACCACACTGTAATACAACGGCCTAAACAACCCCAAAATACTAACATTGATGACTTACCTGAAATCAAGATTCAATGTAATTTTTCAACAAGCGAGTCACATGAACACAATTTTAATTTTACAAAAAACTTTTCAAACTATAGTAAACTACAGCATGTAGTGGTATACATACAAAGGTTTATACATAACTGCCGTCACTTAAACAATAAAATCACTGGATCACCAACCGTCTCAGAACTTGACTCTGCTACAAAGACACTTTGCAGAATTGTACAAAGGGACATTTTTTGTAAACAATATACCCAATTAATAACGAAACGTTCATTGTCACCTAAGGATAAACTTTTAAATTTAAATCCATTTATTGACAACACAAGACTCATACGAGTTGGCGGGAGATTGTCAAACTCCAACTACGATTATAACACCAAACATCCTATTCTTTTACACGCATCACATAATATAACGAAATTATTAGTAGTACAATATCATAACTATTTATTACACGCAGGTCCACAGCTATTACTGGCTACGTTGCGTCACAAGTTTTGGATAATTAATGGTCGGAATTTAGCCAGAAAGGTCACACACGACTGCACAAAATGTTGTAGGTTCTCAGGAAAAACCTTTCAACCCATCATGGGTAATTTACCAAAACAACGATTACATGGGGAGTATCCATTTTTCAACACAGCTGTGGATTATGCAGGCCCAATCCTGATAGCAGACAGAAAAGGTAGGGGCTGCAGATTAAAGAAATCATACATTTGTGTATTTATATGTCTGGTAGTGCGAGCCGTGCATATAGAGCTTGTCACTGAGTTAACTTCACAAGGTTACTTAGCTGCTCTAAATAGATTCATTGCCCGCAGAGGTAAGCCTCAGAACATTTTTTCCGATAACGGGACTAATTTTGTAGCTGCCAGTAATGAGCTGGCTAAATTTCTAAAATATAATTGTAATAATATAACATCTTATTCATCAGAAAATGAAATTAACTTCAAATTCTATCCAGCTTATAGCCCACATTTTAATGGATTGGCAGAAGGGGCAGTCAAGTCTATCAAACATCATTTAAAACGTGTTTTATCAATGGCTAACTTAGATTATGAGGAATTGAATACAGTGCTAGTACAAATAGAGTCGATACTAAACTCGAGACCTCTCACTCCAATTTCTTCAGACCCTTCAGACTTAGTTCCACTCACCCCTGCTCATTTTTTGATTGGACGTACACTCACAATGTTGCCTGCTCCCCAGGTTGAAGAATCTCCACTCAGCAGCCTTACCAGATATGAAAGAACTCAATCACTAAGAGCTCATTTCTGGAATCGTTACTACAAAGAGTACATTTCAGAATTGCAGAAAAGAAACAAATGGCGCTTGGACAGAGGACATCCACGACCAGGAGACATGGTCTTGGTCAAAGAAGATCGCCTGCCTCCCAATAAATGGATGCTTGGGCGAGTCACCGCAGTGTATCCAGGCTCCGACGGCGTCAACCGCGTAGCAGACATTCGGACCACATCAGGCACCCTGCGAAGAGCTTTCAATAGGCTCTGTCCTTTACCAACATTGGAACAGGATGTTCCAAGGGCGGCACCATGTTAACGCCATATCATCGGTGTGCGCACGTACACGCACACAACGACAATACAACGACGACGACATGGACGGATGGTTGAATGCGCGTCATCGAGACGGCGCAACGGCAGCTCGGCCATTCGGCCTGCGACCGCCACCACGCGTACGCGTTTCCAACTTGCCTTCATATACTCGCATACGTACCTACATTCCACTTTTTTTGTAATTCTTTCTAAGTCTTATTCAATACAGTCAATTTTATTAACGTAATCCTTGTCGTCATTTCGTCGCCCATCCACCACCTCGAACCTTCTTCACGTATAATTTCACAAAACTATTATTTTCTCCTGTGTCGTGGTTGCGATTACAAACACACATTATCACATACACAAACACCCAGACCCTTATATTTGTGTAGCTCATACAATTATTTGTTCGTGTGGTGAATTTCATAGAAAAACCAATAACACTGCTCGACGTGGGAACCGAACCCAGAACTTCTAGGGCAGCAGTCACTTAGAACTGCTAGACTAATGAGGCAGTATACTTTGTAGATACTATTTACAATTTTAAATATTATTTTAAAGCTCAACTAAGTATAAAGTAACCATTAAGATTTTATCTTATCCCAGTACTTTTAACATCATGTTAAACTTAAAAAACTTCAGGGCTAAAGTTAGTAAAAGGAGTTAATAGATCTAGACTTAGGCTATCTCCATTTAGAACTTTAGTTATACAAACTTCCTTGGGCGTTAAATAGCCACCTTTTAGCCGTCGGCAAGGAAAATAGGAAGTACTTTAAAGTCTTCATGTATTGCTTTCGACTTTTTATACATACCTTTATGGAAAGTTCAATAAAATCTAGCTTTAAAGGTAAAAGGAGAGCGCTTCCAGGCAACGAGACTGACTGCTGTGACAACGAAGTTAGGAACATTTATTGAGTATAACTCGAGGTGGTTTTTTGGTTCATTACAAATACAAACTAGTGATGATAATTATATCAATTATTGTACATCCTCCTGTACCTCCTGATGGTAAGTAGCAACCTTGACTGATGCATGCTTGTCGTCAGTTAGAACTGGCCTACTCAAAGCTGCTATGGTACTTTCCTCAAAAGGCCATTTCAGACATTGCCCTGCATTGTCCCACTGACATTATTTGCATTATTTTATGTCTGGACTTTAAAAGAGACCATGATTCTCTGAGTTTGTTTCGGTGTTTCTTCTCAGAGGTCGTCAGTTACGAAATGCCGAAGCCATCTAGCTACAAAAAAACAAACCATTGACTATTACTGAAAAGCTAAAGATCTACTTACAGAAATAAATGTCATTTCATTTCAATTTAACATAAAGACGTCAGTAACACCAATGGAGAAGCGGATGTTTGCGAGTGTTATCGTTTTGAGATCTTATTTGCTTAGTAATTAATTCTAATATTGCTTAGCAGCAGAATATATATCAATACGTTTGTATCTTCCCGGATGAACTGCAGCAGAATTATTTTATCTATTAGTATTTTTTTACTGTACAAAAAATGAATGCGTTCAATTTTAATGACCTAGTTTTACGGAACATTTTAAACGTGTACAAAAAAAGAACTTTATAACACCTTCGGGATGTCACGACTCGTTTTTTCCTTTAAGGTGACGACAGTTTTATGTGAAAACCGACCTTGTTTTTAAATATTAAATGGCAATGAAACTGAAGGTAATGTGTTTGTTACTGTAATGACCTGTGAGACCGAATAACCCGAAAATACCATTAAACTTAGTGTGTTTCTATAACTCTTTACTCTTCGGGGACTACATACTACTCCTGTTTTAATAATAATTATGTTACGAACGCAGCCCTAACAATATGTTTGCATTCACGTAGAACGCGTTTTTAACGGGTACGTATCAAAATCCCGAATTTTAAAAGACCGAATTTTAAAATCCCGATGGACGAAATCCCGATAATTGAAACGCCGAATGGTTGTTTGGTCGAAAGTTTAAAATCCCGAAAGTTCATTTGCCCGAAAGTTTCAAATCCCGAAGATTAAAATCCCGAAGTACAAAATCCCGAACTTTACTTCTATACAATTAGGTATGCACAATGGCTACATTTTGGTTCCGGCGTCGTTGGTTACAGTTCTAACCTAACCGAACCAAATTAAAAAATAAGGCCTTTATTTTTCTGATGTTACCTAAGTACCTTTATATACATATTTTTGATGGTTTCATCCGATTACATTGAATTTGGGATTTCGTCCATTCGGGATTTCGTCCTTTCGGGCATTTGAACATCGGTATTTTGTGTTTCGATATAACGATTATCGGCATTTAAAACTTTCGGTATTTTGAATTTCAGTGTTTTGGACGTCGGTATTTCAATCATAGGTATTATGAACTTTCGGGATTTTGATACGTACCCTTTTTAACTGTTCTTACCAAAGATATGGATATAGACAAACTTATTCGTTTCTTATTTAACATTTGAATTTAGTTAAAACAGTCTTAATGAAGTAGCTTACATAGAACACAGCAACCTTTATCCCATATCCTGTTTGTATAACGAAGCAAGAATAATTATATTTTGCTATCGTACCAGCGCCTTTTATTAGTATAAACAACATCCAATAAAAAAAAATATTATTCTCATTTTATTTTTGGAAGTTTTTAGGTAGGTAGGTATATAAAAAAAGGTTTTTCTTCATATTTTGTTATTATTTCTTTGAAATGAAACTACTTTTTACGGATTTATTTCTTTATTTTAATTTAGCTATCCAATTTAGTTTTGATACTTAATGTGCACGTTGCGAAATATAATGCGAACAAAAACTCAACAGTCCATTAAAATAAAATTGAACATTTATTTAATTCAAATAAAAGTAAATCAATATAATACTGTGACGTAGTAATTAATCATTAGTTTATAAGAATATATATTAAGAATATATATTAATTATAATGTATCATTTAGGAGTAGCGTTCCATTAATAAACGTAACGTACAACAATCAACATCGTTTTGATTTCACTTAACTCCTGTCCTTACATGGCGACCCTGCCAGGATTCGAACCTGGAATCTTCTGATCCGCAGTCAGAATTCATTCAAAAGTCATTACTACGTCACAATACAATAAAATTAATAAAGTTTTATGTAATATCCAAGGTATCAAAAATAAATAACATTTAAATACAAATTCCTAAGTCCGTTGCTTTCGTACGTAGCTTTGATCTCAAAGAGTCTTTATAAAGAGCACTGTAGAATTTCTAACGGAAGCCGACTGCTCGAGAGTAGCCCCGTGTCCATCCCAAGCATTGTTTGTTCTACACTAACTCTCTCTTACAGAGAAGTATATAGATAGGGATTGGAGCTCACTGGTACAGTTTAGTTGAAATAACTGTAGGCGTTTAAAGTTATCTGTAAGTGGTTTTGCGGTAATATATCGTGAAAATGGTGTGTCTGTACATTGAAGATATAAAAAAAAACTAAGTGGATTAGGATATAATAAACGTCTATGAACCGAAAAACGAGATTTTAAAATTCTTGTCTGTTTGTCTTTTTGATACTGGTTGGCGCAGAACTATTGAACAGATTTTGATTTTTTTTATCATTGTTAGAAAGTATATGCTCCAATTTAAAAACTGATGAACTTCTTATCTCAATTAATTGAACTTGAAATTGAATTAAACCCAAGAGTATAATAATATATAGGGAATAACCTCTTTGATGTATACAGACCCATACAATGAAGAGATCATCACTGTTTTTGATTAAATTATTTTTGGGATCCATTTCTAATCCTAATATAGCTTCACGTGAGCGAAGCAGCGGGCAAAAGCCAGTATTAAAATAAAATCTCGGTGCGAAGAAAATAAGGATTGTTAAAGTTTTGCATTCGTGATTATAATCATTATTGATTTCGATATTTTTTGACAAAACACATAAAAATATCCGTTGAACAGTGTTTTGTTCTGTACACTCGATAAAAGAGTTAGGTTTGTAGGTAGTAAATAACATCTGCGCCTTGACATCGATTGCGTTAGAACTGTAAGCAGCTAAAAATAATTGCATCTTTACATAATAGTCTTAATTAAAACATAGATGTCGTCAGCGTTTGTTTACTTACCTTATTCTTTTACCAACAGTACCTACCTTGAGGAAAGATTTCCCATATGATTTTCCTCCTCCTAATTCTCAATTTATCTACGATCAAGTTTTTAGATAAATTAAAAACAACAAGTTACTTTGATGAAAGTTCGATCTCTGGTAGGATTCGAATTGATACATCATTAAATATTCGAATTAATACACCAGTAATTATTTTAATGAACCTTTCACGGTCTGTCGAGTCCATCAGTTTGAACGTGAGATTTTAACAAGGCTATTGACCCTGTACGTAATATTAGGTTACTTTGTGATATAACATAAATATCATCACGCTTGTATTCCCCTTAAGGTTAGGCAGAGGCGTAGTAATGTACCTACACCCACAATTTGCCGGTATGCTTAGGATCAATGTCATAGTGGGCAAGCCTATTGACATTAACCGGGCATAATTTCCAAACTCCGAGCTGCTACTGAGAATTTTATAGGAAAACCTAATAACACTTTGCTCGACCTAAGAATCAAATCCAGGACTAGCGTACCAATCGCAATCGAAACCACTATAGACAGATTATCCTGTGACTCAATATAAAACTGCTTAGTGGAACTAAACAATTTTATATTGAGTGTAAACAGTTTTATATGCGTGGAGAAAAAAACATGCTGCCTCATTAGCCAAGTGGTCTTGAGCGCGACTGCTACGCTAGAGGGGTTCGATTCCCAGGTCGAGCAAAGTGTTATTGGGTTTTTCTATGAAATTCCCAGTAGCAGCTCGGAGTTAGGAATTTGTGCCCGGTTAGTGGCAATAGGCTCGCCCCCTATTACATGGGACCTAAACATACCGGCGAACTGTGGGTGTACATTAGTACGCCTCTGCCTAACACTTCGGTGAATACAGGCGTGATGGTATGTTTGTTTAGGAGAATAAAACAGAAAACACACAGTAGCCACAATGTGTGT
This sequence comes from Acronicta leporina, assembly GCA_947256265.1. Lineage (NCBI taxonomy): Eukaryota > Metazoa > Arthropoda > Insecta > Lepidoptera > Noctuidae > Acronicta > Acronicta leporina. Next base: position 2,152,580 of record OX366524.1, read on the forward strand.
GCATCGTGAATTGAATACTTAAAATCGTTCACAGTCCGATTGATTCGGACTATTGTTCGGATTTCTGGATATTTGGGATTGAAATACGGGGACCACTTTAAAGCTTAGTGCCTTAGTTTTCATGTTAGGTATTCGCATTTATATGTATACGCATAGCATAGTCGAGACCTTTGACTTTGTAGTCCAATAATCATATCACTGTTATTGTTCTTAAGAAGGTTCTTAGCCTTGACGAGCTTGAGCTCGTCATATTTATTTAATTACTAGCTTCTGCCCGCGGTTTCGCCCCCGTGGAATGCGGTCTGTTATCACATCCCACGGGAACGGGATAAAAAGTATCCTATGTCCGTCTCCTGGTTCTAAGCTACCCCTCCACCAATTTTCAGCCAAATCGGTTCAGCCGTTCTAAAGTTATAAATAATAATAACACGACTTTCTTTTATATATATAGAATAGCTTCTGCCCGCGACTTCGTCCGCGTAGCGTGATGATATATAGCCTATAGCCTTCCTCAGTAAATGGGCTATCTAACACTGAAATAATTTTTCAAATCGGACCAGTAGTTCCTGAGATTAGCGCGTTCAAGGAAACAAACAAACAAACAAACTCTTCAGCTTTATATATTAGTATAGATATAGATTCTACAAGGAATTTCCAAGTCATATTTTAATGTTCAAAATTTATAGTATTAAAAATGACGAATTGATAAATTGATTCGAGATTCTAGATGACAGCTTTAGTGCTGGGAAAGAACAAAATAACTAAAGTCACCCAACATTCACTTTTGCAGCTCAAACGATTAATCTTGAACACTTAGGTGAACAAATTTTCAGATAGTGCTTGAAATGATTACTTTCTGCAGACATTTTCAATTTTAATTTTGTGTCATAACTTGCAAAAATGTTTGTCACCTTTGTCTTAAGGGCAAAGACCTCTTTTCGTACTGAGAAGGTTGCCTGCTGAGCTAACGGTCCCGGCTTTGATTTCCAGGCCGATATTGCTCGGCCATACCTACTTATTAGTTAGGTTTTTTTCTATGTAATCGTTCTTAGTAAAACTTTATCGTGAGCTTAAACGTTTTTATTGGACATCCTCCAACGTTCACACATCTTGTTATCGCAATATTGTACCAATGAAGAGTGTCCATGGAGTTTGTTGCCGGATTCTTCTCCATAGGATCAACCTTTTGGAACCGTGCAACTAGAATCATAACTAACGTTTCATAAACGCTTGTAAAAGCTTATTTGAAATAAAAAACATTTGATTTGATTTGGCACTTCTCCATAGGACTATCTTTGGAACCGTGCAACTAGTTTTGACTTATCAAAGGACATAGTTTAATAATCTAATTGAAAAAAAAAACATTTTGACTTTGACTTATCTATACTTTTCTATAAGTACTTAATATATAAAACTGAAGAGTTTGTTTGTTTGCTTGAACGCGCTAATCTCAGGAACTACTGGTTTGACTTGAAAAAATCTTTCAGTGTTAGATAGCCCATTTATTAAGGAAGGCTATATGCTATATATCATCACGCTAGTGCGGACGAAGTCGCGGGCGGAAGCTAGTGTATGCATATTTTTAAGATACAATAGGTACTTCCAGGACTAAAAACGTAAGCCTTTAGTGAAATAATAAAAAAAAAACCTATTTTAGTATTTAATTGAAATAAAACCTTGGACATAAGTATGGATAGGATAAAAAACTTAACCCATTAGTGAAATACCAATCACTGTAGCTATTAGATTGTCTCATCCCGGAAAAAGATTGATTGCAATGAGGAAAACTAAATGATTTATCTGCAGGAGTTTTGGTAGAGCTTCATTAGTTTCGGACAAAACGATAGGTATAGATTTTGGAATAGACATTTGACATAGAAGAAAATTTATGAATAGTACTTTTATTACATACATACATAAATAATCACCCCTTTCTCTCACAGGGGTAGGCAGAGACTACTAAACATCACATGCCATGATTCTTGCATACTTGTTTTCTCCTCCGAGGAGGAGGCTCTAATTCTGATAGGAGGCTCGAGCTTAGGTGTAAAAAATAAATTCTTCTAGAAACTAGCACAAATGATAAAAAATATAACTGCCTCATCAGTGGTCCTGAGCGCGACTGCTAGGCTCTCTTGCTCTCTCGCTCACTTTGCTCGACCTGGGAATCGAACCAAGGACAGAGGTCCTTGGTTCGATTCACATGTCGAGCAAAGTGTTGTTGGGTTCGGAGCTTGGAGTTAGGAATTTGTGCCCGGTTAATGGCAATAGGCTCGCCGCCTATTACTTGGCCTAAACATACCGGCGAACTGTGGGTGTACATTATACGCCTCTGCCTAACCCTTCGATGAATAGAGGCGTGATGGTATGATAAAAAATATAGACAAGTCTAATTTTACAGAGTTTATTTTAGTAATTTGTTTAGCATTCTGGGCAATTTCGCTAGGTAAGCTTATAAATATTTAGACATCGTAGATGTGGCTATATTTGTAAATTGCGTGACTCATTTAGCCAGATATAATTTGAAATCTAAACATAAAAAAAAAAAAGTTTTTATCTTTCTCTTTTTTTTTAATGCAGTTTTTTTTATTTCAATAAAGTTTTTTCTTTAATTTATAATCTTAAGTTACTGTTAAAGTCTAAATCGTTTCAAACATTTCTTTCGGTAATTTTACAAATGATTATAACATGAGTACATAAATATCATCACGCCTGTATTCCCAGAAGGGTTAAGGAGAGGCGTATTAATATACACCCACAGTTCGCCGGTATGTTTAGGTCTCATATAATAGGGGGCGAGCCTATTGCCATTAACCGGGCACAATTTCCAACCTTCGATCTTCGCTCAACCTGGGTATCAGACCCAGGACCTCTAGCGTAGCAGTCGCACTTGGGACCACTAGAGTAATGAGACCGTCTATCTATACAAATAATTAAATTGATTATAAGAGATTTTAACGCATGCAAATAATTGCAGGAAACTTTAGTAAATGCAGATTTCAGTTACATTTCTTATCGTGTTTGTTCTTAAGAATAATGTAAGTAAAATATTTGCAGACAAAAAAAAAAAATCAGACCTTGATCCATATGGTGTTAATAATACATACTGCTTATAAACTATGTTAGTAACAACAAAACAAAAACAAACAAAAACACTTAGACACAAAGACATTCATGTTTTGCATAGGAAAATAAACCATCTATTTAAATGTCTTTGAATTTTGAATGATTTAAGGTCTTAACAGGATTAAGACTTCGCTGGAAGAATGAAATGAATAAGATTTATTTTCAACTAGCTGCCCGGCCCGGCGTCGCCCGTTTTCCCGTAGGAATTAAGCATTTTCCCGCGGTAAGAAGTAGTCTATGTTCATCAGGGATAATGTCTGTTTCTAATGGTAAAAGAATTTTCAAGTCGGTCCAGTAGTTTCGGAGCCTATTCAATACAAACAAACAAACAATCAAATGATTCCTCTTAATAATATTAGTGTAGAAAAATAAAACAATACTCTATCACGCCTGTATTTCCTGAAGGGTGTTAGGCCAGAGGTGCACTAATGTACACTCACAGTTTGCCTGTATGTTTGAGTCACATGTAACAGGGGGCGAGCTTATTGCCATTATCCGGGCACAAATCTAAACTCCTTCTGAGATTTCATGGAAATATAAAAATATATTATTCCGTTCCGTATCGTTTGTTTTATGGAGCATTTATTCAAATACCCAGACGCATAAAATGCAGAGATTGCTATAAACCCTGCTAGATTGGTTTAAAGTTTGCCATAAAAACAAAAACACTGGATGGTGTTGTAATAAAAATAATAAAATTAAAATATTCTTTTAAAAAACAAATTATTTTTGGTTTTACGTATACGGTACCTAGATATACTTTTTTCTATTAAGTAAATGTTTTTATTATTATCCATAATAACAATATTTAGTATTAATTTTAATGCCAATACAGTTCTTTTTATAATAAACACATTGATGATGTTCTTTTTAATCTGAAAGTGGCGTTATAAAACCTTTTATTTTTTATTTATTGCAATATTTTTTCAGATTAATAAAATATTAAAAATAAACATTTGTACATATGAAAGCATGACACACTATACTTACTCATAATAAAATTAATCAATAATTACTTTCAGTCACCATTGAACATCCATACGTCCGTTTTGTCGACACGAAATTAATTCCGCCACAAACAAACATACGTGTTCACGCTTGTTTGTAGTGAAAATATTAATTCTGTGCAGGAAATGTGTGCTCCAAGCTCGGGAAAGTAAGCGCGCACGTCGCGCGCTGCATTCGGAATTTCCTTTGTAAATTCGCTGACTTAGTGTAATGGGGCTTACACACTTGAAAAGAATAAAAGCGGTTTGTTGGTTTACGAAGGAAAAGTAAATTGCATTTCTTGAGTAGAAATGAAAGAAGTATAAGGGCGGTCGGTTTTCCTTAAACGTACCTGTTTTTTTTTTGTTAAAATACGTTGCATCAGAAGAAATGATACAGTAGATAATTCTAGGGTTCTCCCCTGTGTAAATGTACCCAACATTTACAAACATAAATGCTCACACGCCAGACGCTATGACCACTAAGCCACTGCCAATCCCACCTGCCGCCAGGTCGAAATTTGCTTTCACATTCTGAATTTACGTCTTAATGGTGACGTTGGTAACACCCATTGAAAAGTAAGTTACTTTGCTTATATCCATCTGATATATCAGCATATCTATCTGGTGTATCTAACCAGAAGACGCAGGTTCGAATCCTGCCTGTAGTTGAATTTTTCCTTCACTGAATTAACTTTATAATCTTAGGTAGTATGTAACATAAACATAACATACCATCACGCCTGTATTCCCCGAAGGGTTAGGCAGAGACTGATGTGCTAAGGTACGCCTACAGTTCGCCGGTATGTTTAGGTCCATTGACCGGGCACAAACTCCAAACTCCGAGCTGCTACTGAGAATTTCTTAGAAAAACCCAATAACACTTTGCTCGACCTGGGAATCGAACCCAGGACCTCTAGCGTAGCAGTCGCACTTGGGACCACTAGACTAACGAAGCAGTCTCTTAGTATAAAAATGAAAAAAAAATCACAAAAAGATAATTACTGCGCACATTTTAAAGTCAAAGTACAGGTTTATGTTTGCTTTGCGTACAGTGAATTGGCCGGTGCTAATATCAACTCTCTTAAGTATAGGATTTTGACATAAGATCCATACAAGTAATTAGATTAATTATTAGATTTATTATTTAATTATTGGAATTAACAATCACCACGAAGGGTAAAATATTAAAAAATTGACAAGCCCAGATAGGTAATATACCTCCTAAAAACAAACGTGAAAAAATAATCTCAGTATAATTTCAAAAGAAATATGTTATTAAATTAGCAAAACAATTTCTCGCTGTGAAAAAACCCGAATCTTTTATGATAAAAAACTCTTTCGTCGCTTTTTCTCATTTTTAACGCCACCCAAGAGAACAATAATGTTATTTTTTACGGCTCCACCAAAAATAAGCTTTCAGTTAATCTGCAAGTACTTGCACCCAGAGGGATTATAAACAAGTATGCAAGGGCCTTAACAGTTCTCTTTTCCGTCAAGCACGTCGGAAATTCGTTTGAATCCACCCTTAGCTCGTGGAATATATTATGTGGGGCAATACTTTGTGATTTTTGTGTAAATCACCATTTATAATCTATATCTATATATATATATAAAAGAAAGTCGTGTTAGTTACTCCATTTATAACTCAAGAACGGCTGAACTGATTCGGCTGAAAATTGGTGGAGAGGTAGCTTAGAACCAGGAAACGGACATAGGATACTTTTTATCCCATTCCCGATACTTTTTATTCCACGGGGGCGAAGCCGCGGGCAGAAGCTAGTTTATCATATAAAGCTGAAGAGTTTGTTTGTTTGCTTGAACGCGCTAATCTCAGGAACTACTGGTCCGATTTGAAAAATTCTTACAGTGTTAGATAGCCCATTTATCGAGGAAGGCTATAGGCTATATATCATCACGCTACGCGGACGAAGTCGCGGGCAGAAGCTAGTATTGTATATAGATATACTATACTATTTTATATTAGATATAGATATACTATAAAACAAACTCTTCAGCTTTATATATTAGTATAGGTAGATGTATTATACTTTAGAATTCTGCACCAGAATAGAAAATGTCTTAGAAAGCCATGGGAGAAGAAAATGCATTTAACGTTTCATATAATGGGATTTTTTTAGAGAAATACAGCTGTGTTTTCAAACTTCAAGAAGCGAGCCAATTTTTTTTCCAAAAGGGGAACGCAAATAAATATTATGTTTTATTTAAAAATTCAAGTCCAAAAGATACATTATAATTTTAATTTCTTATGATTAATTATACCTACTGAAAGCGATGCAGCATTGTGTGTAGATATTTTTTTATCAATGTCCAAAATTATTTTCATAATTTAACAACTAAAGTTGACTCTTCAACATCTTGGGGTACTTCCTTAAAATTATAGCTTTACAACAAAATTCATAGCTCCACTCATATGTTTCGCCCCAAGTGCCTTTAGCACATCACTCTAAACTTTTGAAGTATTAAAAACCATTACCACTACAAACATCTAACGGTGCAGGTAAAAGGCTCCATCGACATTTCGATAGCCATTTCGAAATCGAAGTGGCATGTACACACTCTACCTGTGCCAGCAAAGGCACAAATATTGGTTTTCGAACATGGAAATTGGTCCTTTCCTTAGAGGAATCGATGTTTAAACTTATTGCGTGTGAAACTTTTTAAGTTATGTTTTTCTTACTGGCTGGTTTTATAGTTATAAGAATTTTATGATTCTTTTTTTTTGAATAATACAATTTGGAACGTCGGGAATAAAGAACAGATATTTTTAAATTATCTTAAACGTTGCCAAGTTTTATGAAGTGGATCAATAACATTAAAATAAATGTCTTATCATGATGACAGATGGTTCAGTTTCTTCCTTTCACAGATACGATGTATCAATCCAGGCAATGAGGAAAATTTATTGTTAAAAGATACCTTAGTATCACATCTCTCTATAACTTATAAGTGCTTAAAATCATCGAAGAAAATATTTCTATAAAAGAATTCAGCGAGATTATTCACTGTTTAATCATTTGTTCTTAAAAATACGAATTCCTCAATACGTACCCAAACGCCGAGATTGCCAGAGGGCACAATAAATCTTTCACTTTCAAAGCAGAGATTCAAAATAAATTCTCCAAAAATCCAGTGGCTGTATAAATTGTGCCTTCATCAAACCCTTGAAATTTAATCCGCGCCGTGACCTGGGCTTTTTTAATTCGACATCTTCTCAACCCTCCTATTTTTGCTGGCAAATAAGGTCCTTTATAACCGTCCATGAAAAGGTGTCGGGTCTTTTTGATCCGGCGACGTCTTTATGCAAACTTTGTGTTAGAGAAAATTGACCCTTTTTATAAAAAATAACGTGATTATATCAGACAGAGATTGGCCAATCCGGGTGGTAAGTGAAGCGGAAAACCGTTGACCGGTTCCTATAATAACATTCTTCCAATATTCCTGTATGTACTATTTAACATACATAGCACATTACACACACATACATGTACTATACCCGATGTAGTACATCGGGTTCTCAAATACTATGAACCTTCGTTAATATTATTGACTTCGGTCAAAATTGGACATTAACCTTCAATGTCCACCCATCCTGTTATCGCAATATTGTACCAGTGATTGTAACGTAATTTATTTTAAAAGTGTGACCTTGGAGTTTCTTGCCGGATTCTTTTCCATATGATCAACCTTTTGGAACAGTGCAACTAGAATCATAACGTTTCACAAACGTTTGTAAAAGTTTATTTGAAAAAAAACCACTTGAACTTCAACTTGAAGCCTATATGGGCTTAGCCACAGTTGGCCGGTATGTGTAGTTCCCATGTAATAGAGGGTGTATATTATTTTTCATTCTAATCCGGTTAAATAACTAAAAAACTACACATGACTGTTCTCTGTGCTTTCCGTGCTACGAACGTCTCATTGTGTTAAGAATGATCACCCATCAATAAATTTTCAGCAGCAAGCGCAGCTAAATATTGCAGATCGATCGGAGAGAACAGTTTTAACTTTTTTACCACAAACTCATCAAAACCACAAACTGGAAATAAACTTATTAAAACTTCTGATCCGTTTTTCACACAACGAGTATCTTGCACTCACATTAGCAATGGTACATTAAACTTAGATCAACTTTTTGACGAAAACAACTTCATATTGCGATGATGGATGGTCGTGAAGGAGATCAAATGCGATAAACGTAATGGGAATATAGATAATGGTGTAATGGTGGCTACACACGATCAATCTACTCTTTGAATGATGCTTGAAGTTTGATCAATTGAAAAATAAAAACAAAAGAAAAATGTTTGTGCATTTTTCTTTGTTTCTTTTTACATAAGTGCATATATTCCATCACGTGTCTATTCCTCGAAGGGTTAGGCAAAGGTGTACTAATGTTCACCCACAGTTCGCCGGTAGGCATAAGCCCAAACTTCGATTTGCTATTGAGAATTTCATAGAAAAACCGAACACCTAACACTTTGCTCGATCTGCTACGCTAAAGGCCCTAGGTTCGATTCCCAGATCTTTCTTTCTCCCTTGTAGGGTTATCTTTCTCGTATATGTCTTCAGTTGCCGAGTCTGCCTCATCTCCGCTTAAAATAATTTAGAGTAGTCTTCATTTAAGACAAGTATCATTAAAATTTATAGTAAGATGTCAACCATGTTTTTGTGATGGTTGACATCCTTATTCGGTCAAGTTTACTTGTTCAAACCTCACAACCTTAAACGTGATCGTGTGCAACTACCATTAACTTCATATGTGATAATTTTGACAATGTAATTTGAGTTGGTAATGGGATTTCGAAGATAAGGATGAAAATAAAATGACATTTATCATCTGTGTGAGTACCTAATCGTAGATTAAATCTAACGCTGTGCTTTATAATATATGCCAAAAAACAACCATATTACTCACTAACTGCATATCATGATGTTACCCACTTATCTAGATAAAATGTATTTTTTGGGAATTGTAAATCGACACCTAGAATTTGTAGAAAATTTAGATTTTAGTGGCCAGTGTACTGCAGTGAAAATCTTATGAAATTTTATTTACATCTTGGCAATTCCAAAATTAATATTTAAATATTATTACAATACTAAACATGTAATGTCTATTTAGGTACACTTAGCATGTAATAAACCTTTGAATCTTGATTCATTTATGACTACAATATGCCACGATACTCAAGCCTAATAAAAAAATATAATTTACTTATTTATATAGCATATATTTAGCATACAGAATGTTTTTTTATTTAACCTCATCACGATGAAAATGTTTATTTAAAAACATCGTATTCTGCAAATACACGAGAATGTTGCAAGATATAAAAATAATGCACCACTGACATTGCACCACACGTGTTTGTGCTGGCAACCTACGCTGAAGATCACCCACGTAGCACATAATTTTTCACTGATTATGATTTCAAGTGTTTACGGTTCGCTAAAAATAAACTGTTGAATAAAATAAATCATGCGTATATACATTGTGTAATGTCTGTGAAGAATTTAAAAAACTTAAAACAAAATTAAGGGCCACTTGCACCAACTTCTTAAATATGTTTAAATCGTATTTAAACACAATTTTTCATAGAAATTTCGTGTTTAAATACAATTTAAACACATCTGCAAGTGGGCCTAAATGTTATATAAGGTCCTACTAATATCCTAATATATTATAAATGCGAAAGTTTGTGAGGATGGATGGATGGATGGATGCTTGTTACTCTTTCACGCCAGAACGGCTGATCGGATCTGGATAAAATTTGGCACAGAGATAGATTATAGTCTGGAATAACACATGGGCTACTTTTTATCTGAAGTCCACGCAGACGAAGTCTCGGGCAGAAGCTAGTAAGGTATAATTTTTTCAATTATCAAATTATCTTAGTGCTATTAAAATACGAAATATTGAATAATGGATGATGGATGTTTTACTTAAGCATGCCAGAATGGTTGTACGGGTCTGGATGTAAATTGGTACTGAGATTTCAGCATCGCAAAGTTTTCAGGGGCTTCTAGGGTGTTCTTTTAAGAGGGCATAGTGGCCCCCGTATTGTGCTGATGGTGACCACCAGGGTGGTTTTAGTGGGTAAAAATCTCACACTCCCGTTCTTAATCCCCGAAGACCGGCCGCCTTTTAAAGGTTTCCCCATAAACAAAAAAAAGTTAAGTACGTGTTTTTGTTTATTCGAATTTTTAAAGGATTTTTCCGCTTAGCGTATGCCAGCCCCAGTTATTAATAAAGACGTAGGTACCTATCTACATCTTTATTAATGAACTAGCTTCCACCCGCGACTTCGTCCGCGTGGAATAGTTACTTAGTCTTAGCGTGATGATATATAGCCTATAGCCTTCCTCAATAAATGGGCTACTTAACACTGAAAGAATTTTTCAAATCGGAGCAGTAGTTCCTGAGATTAGCGCGTTCAAGCAAACAAACAAACAAAATCTTCAGCTTTATATAGGTATATATATATTCTGCCCGTGACTTCGTCCGCGTATCGTGATGATATATAGCATATAGCCTTACTCAATAAATGGGCTATCTAACACTGAAAGAATTTTTCAAAACGGACCAGTAGTTCCTGAGATTAGCGCGTTCAAGCAAACAAACAAACTCTTCAGCTTTATATTAAGTATAGATTAGTAGGATATTAGTATAGATTTTGCAAATCAAAATGGAATACATTTATTTATATTTAAGAGTGCTAAGAAAAATCAGTTTTAATAAAAGCTACACGAAAGCCTAAACTTTTGATATACCTACCTACTTTTTACGAATTTTATCGCAAAATAGTTATATTCAGTGTCAACATTTGCGTAAGTGTCAGAAACCAAACTATTATTAGCAATTGTATTTTGACAATGATTTGAAAATATTGAAAATAAAGTGAATTTTAAAGAAAGGTATAATAAAGTCCAAACTATTAATAATATTTAACAGTTTGGACTAAAGAAAACGGATATTCGGAAAAGTAATCGAATCAAACTTGCTGCGACACACTTCACAAGAGACACCGTCCTTAACCTGTTCGCCGCTGGCCACAAATAGCAGCTGGAAGCGATCGCTTGCCAACACACCGTTTTATGTGAACACGTTGTTTAACATTTTGTCAGTTAATAGGTTCTGTGAAATATACCATCATACCATCAAGCCTGTATTCCCCGAAGGGTTAGGCAGAGGTGTACTAAGGTACACCCACAGTTCGCCGGTATGTTTAGGTCCCATGTAATTGGGGGCATTGTGAAATATACCGGAAAGGAAGCAGTGATAGGACTGCAAAGCCAAAGGTCTAAACTTCTAATTCAAATTGACTACTATAGTCATTCGTATAAGCGGGGAAAAAGACATCGTGAGGAAACCTGCAAAACGATTTACACAACGGCGCGGATGGCGTGTGGATTCTGCCAATCCACACTCAACTCAAACTCGTAAGACAAGCATTTAGCTCAGCACGAGGGGTTAAAAAGAATATTCGCTATGTGCGACCCACAAAGCAAGTAATCTTTTTTTTAAAGTTCCTGGGCGTCTATAAATGATGTTTTTATAAGATTTTTATTCGACATACACCCATGTTGGCCTTCTTTAGCAAAAACAATGATCTTCAGGATTTTGTTTTTATTTTTATACTAGCTTCTGCCCGCGACTTCGTCCGCGTAGCGTGATGATATATAGCCTATAGCCTTCCTCAATAAATGGGCTATCTAACACTGAAAGAATTTTTCAAATCGGACCAGTAGTTCCTGAGATTAGCGCGTTCAAGCAAACAAACAAACAAACAAACTCTTCAGCTTTATATATTAGTATAGATATTGAATGGGACTTGAACTCCCCGCTTTCTCAGCAGCGACTTTCCCGAAAACGATCAAATTTTCTTCATTTTTGTCCATAATAACTCTCTACTATTATACAATTGTAGAAAAGCTGTCTGTAAATTGAATATATTTAAAAAAAACAATGGGTACTGATTTCTCACACTTACGCGAATATTAGACATTGAAATGAAACTACTTTTTACGGATTTTATCGCGGTATATATTAATAATATAAATCAATAAATAATATCAATATACCGCGATAAAATCCGTAAAAAGTAGTTTCATTTCAAAAACAATGGGTTTATAAACGCCTCCGATACTAAAATATGATTTTTTAAATTCTTGTCTGTTCTGCAAAAACCGAATAATTATTTATTTTCACTGTTAGAAAGTATATGCTACAACTTAAAAACTTCTTAGCTCAATTAATTAAATGGATCCTAACATACTTGATCTTTCTGATGTATAGACACCCGTACAAAGAAGAGATCATCACTGTGGTTATTGATTAAATTATTTTTGGGGTCCATTTCTAATCCTAATATAGCCTTCAGGTGAGCGAAGCTGCAGGCAAAAGCTAGTAATAAATATATTTAAGAATTTTAGAAATTGATTTATCAGTTATGTAAATAAGATGTAGGTATGTAATGATGGTATGTATGAGTAATTGAGTGAAATCACTTAATGCCACTATTATTTGGAGGAATTCCAAGTGATATATAAAGGTGTATTTGGGCACTATTTCACGTTCAAAACACGTGCCAACTATATTACCGCATGCCATCAAAATTTCAAAAATAAAATGTAGGAATTTCGTGCTATCTAATGTTAGAAATGTCATCCAAATAATACCTATTTTGGTATCAAGATTACATCTCATTCTATAGATTTTGACGTAATAATCTAGGTAGTTTGTTTACATTATTATCTATTCTATACTAATATATAAAGCTGAAGAGTTTGTTTGTTTGGTTTGATTGAACGCGCTAATCTCAGGAACTACTGGTCCGATTTGAAAAATTCTTTCAGTGTTAGATAGCCCATTTATTGAGGAAGGCTATAGGCTATATATCATCACGCTACGCGGACGAAGTCGAGGACAGATTCCTCCTGCGAAAAAATGTCATTCATTCAGTCATTTACCTCTGCAGTTAAAGAGTTATGACGTTCTCTTATCGATGAAATCAAAATGACCATTATATGCAAATATCTAAGTACATATTAAGGGATTACTATATGATTAGATCTCTCTTGGAAATCACACGCTATAGCAGTCACTTATTACTAAACTAATTAAACAATCTTGGGAAACGCCTTTATATGAATACTCCTAAATCTAATAAACGTCTGTAATAAGGACTAAATATCGTAAATATGAAAACTATAAGTAAACCACAACGCGCATACTCGCCACACGTACCGCTTCGAGTAGAATGGGAGGCTTGGCCTCTTCCTTCACAGACTGTCTCAGCATCACCCTGCCCCTTGTCTAATTGATTAGACCACCGTCTGCTTTAGTCGTTGGTGTTATGTTACGAATCCCATAACCATAACTATAAGACAAGGGAAGGCAGATGCTGTTATTAGTTGGTGCGAGTCTGACATACTTTGCCGCCTCCTCTGGTGGTAGACGATGTAACCCTCCGTCTAATTATCCTCTCACGCTTATTCGAAACCCGCTTTAGCTTAAAAATATGAGCTCAAGATCATCGGTATTGAGTTCTTCCAGAATATCACGTTCAGACTTGTATTTATGTACATTCTTTGCAAATATTCTAAACAAAAGCGTCCAAAAGGGTTTCTACAAAAGTAAATGAAAAGGAAGGAAAATATGTTGTATATATCGTCGGTTCAGTCACAATTTATAGGCATTATGTATATGTACTTTGACAATTTCATCACATCTAGTATTCAAAATAAAATATAATGACGCATACGTTTTTTTCAAAAAATCATTGAAAAATATTATGTTTACAAAAACGCAGTGCACCAATAACCTATTTACAATGACACAATATCATTTGAGTCAAGTTTTAAAAAGAAACTAGACGCACTGACACCAACTAACACATAACATTAAAAAACTACAATGACGTCCCGATATGTAGTCCCGCACTCCACGCGAATGAGTGTCCCATCTTTTTTTAGAATTTAGCGAACGAAACGCGATGGGCTGAATAGAAGCAGTATCTTTGCGTTAGGCGCGCGCACTACAGTAAGTTTCCAATTAAATAGATTGCATTATAAAAAAAATGCAATACAGGATTAAAGATAAAATTTCCCGCCAAATGTCAATCTGTCAATTTCAAATTAGTTTTGAATTTTGAATTAATTTGTGTACTTAGTTTCCTTTTCGTGTTTTTTTATTGTAATTAGTGATCATTAAGGAAAATCTGTGTTAGTGACATAGTGATGATGAGTGGCAATTATTACGAGTGACAAGTTCTTTTTTTTTTTGTTGCGTTGTGTGAAATTGGAGAGTGCCCAGGCGCGACATGTCTATTTTAAGACCTTTCTAACATTTAAATAGATTATATTTAACTAAGACGACTGCTGACTGTTGAACCTATTTGCTTTGATATAAAACTTTATCCTTGTTGTTACTTATAGGGTAAACTGAAACACCTACTAATTTAACTGCTACTAATGTCAGAACATCTTATAGATACCAGCTTTACTTTAAATGCTTAAAAAGTTTCTGTAAACTAGATTTTGAGTTACAACTATAATTTATGTACTTTTATTTTGTGGAAAGAACTGAAAAGTTTGCTCACATTATAAATTATACAGAAAACTTCCACTTTAAAGTGGAAGTTATCAACTTTAAAGTTGATAACTTTAATTTGTCGAATAAAATTAGCAGACACAATAGATAATAGGACAATTGTTACAACCTTTTGGAGGATGATTTATACTTACATTTATGTAGGTAAAAGAAGCCAACTTTCTAGTTATTGTGTCAATGATATAGACGAGAAAATACTATTGTTAGACAATGTTTAATTAAAAGAAAAAAAAAACATTTGGTGGTAAGACCTCTTTAGGTCTGACTAGCTAGTAATCACGTCGTAGTCTGTCGTAAAGCACTTTTATTTATTTTATTTATTATACTTTAGACAACCTTAGCACTTTGGTGTGTGTTTCGACTTTTGTGTCCGTGAAAGCTAGTTCCCCTTCGGTTGGAGCTCTGGCAGTCTGCAGAGTCTGCAGGCCATAGAGACTCTTAAGGGTCGGCAATGTCACTGTCAACTATCAGATCGCTCGGCTGCTCGATGGTCGACATAATAAATACTTTTTTTTAATAAAAACTTTTTAAAGTTGAACAAAAACATCTTACGTCACGGAAAGTATGTAGACTACACACGTTTGTAGGTCAAGGGTTTCAGGAGAGAGGATGACTCAACACGCAACTGCTCTTGATAATAATCTTGTATAACCGTGAAATACTTTGTGTTGAGAATAAATGTAAAGACATTATCAGACCTAAATTTATACCTTTTATCAAAAACAATTCCCACTGTGTTTGATTAGTGGCCCTAGAATAGCGGAGCGTAATCAAAATATTTCCTTCTCTGTTCTAAGAAAATCATTTCAATAAGATTTGGTACTCCATTCACTATATGTATGAAGTAATTACAAAGCCTACGTAAGTTATTCCGTTTTACGCATAGAAATTATACGTAGCGCCAGAGTAGTAATGTCTGATACAATAACTACCATTAATAACAGTAAATTCACAAGGCTTAAACGTGAAGTAGTGTGTCGGTATAAATTGCAATGCTTTTACAACATAAACGATGGACTTGCCACATTTTATGGGGCCGTTTGGTGCGGTTTCAAATTCAGTAGGTATTTTTCGTGGCTGAATGCCCATCTTTTATAGTTATAAGTCTTACCAAGCGCCTACGGTTTTGCCGATTAATTGAAATATCACTTCGGAATCTAAAAGCCGTAAGCGGCTTATACGTATAGCAATTTCATGTATAATATTATCAACCTTGTGTTGGTAATATAATGACTATATAATTATCAACTTTAGTTATTATTAACCTCAGTGTATTGGTCTTAAGATTTATGTTAGCGCTTACTGTCTACACATGGACATGGATGCAATGAAATTGTAAAGAAACTTTTATTAGTAGTTATTTCAATGTCTATACGTAATATAAAATTTATGTGATGAATATGAGTATTTGTGTTCGTCTGGGTGTTTCTTATATAAGTATGTATTTACAAAAAAAAAGTATATAAGTATTATATCCATTATCTAGTACCCATAGTACAAGCTCTGCTTAGTTTGGGACTAAGATGGTGCTGTGTAAAAAATGTCCCAGAATATTTATTATTATTATTTATAATATACCAAAGAGGTATTATTCCCATTACACTTGACTTTATCTTTACTGGTAAAATATTACGTACATTAGTACGGTAAGTACGTTTATCTTGTCAAATTAGGTCATTAACATTTACTGAGTTACTTTGAACTTAAGGTAATAATATTACTCTTAAGATTGCTTACTTAATGGGAAGGTATTTTGGGGAAAAAGTGGACGCTAATTACACACAGTTCCTCAAACTTCTCAAGTTCAAAGTCACCTAAGTGAGCTCCGCATTAAGCAATTCTCGTTAATCTATGTAAGCCGACGTCGCTTACCTATTAGTTGCTGTACATAAATTAATTTACGAAACTTTGACTCAACAAAAGGGAAGATTAATTGTGTTATTAACGTAAAGGGGAACATTTATAGACAAAATATATAAAAAACAGAAGCACCACGATGCTACATACTATAAAGAATATAATTTCATACGTGTTCGCACTGTTGCAAGTATCTTAAATAACATTATTATTTTAATAATATTGACTTTGATCCAACTTGGACCTTCAATATCGACACATCCTGTTATCACACTTGTGTGTGTGTACTTGAAGAATGTAATAACACATATTTTAAAAATCTAGTATATTTTAGGGTATATTTTTTCATATTAGTTAATTTATTCACCCTATAGTGCAAAGACAGTATGTTTTTTTATATTGCCCAAGTCTTAGGTTTGACCATCATGTTTTAACATTTTGGGTAGTTGAGAACCGTTAGTTGAATAAACGAACACCATATTAGAGAAATATCATAATATAGTTTTTTTTCTTTACAATTAAAAGGAAAGAAAATACTACTATTTTTTTATGTATTTTGACGAACGTTTCCGATTTTTCAAGCGTCCAACGGAGTTGGACTTCGAAAGTCTCACATACAACATTCCAACATGTTGAGTTAATATTTAAAGGATTTGCCTGATTGGAAATTAATATTGAGGTAATTTGCGAAGAAACGAGGAAGCGTAGTCGTTAATTAAATTCTATTCTGCGAATTGATCAACGACTTTTCCTCGGTAATTGTTCTTGTAGATCGTTCTTGGAAGGATTGTTAGGCTTCAGGTGGTATATATTGCTATATTTAGTGAACTTGATATATATATTTCTTTTTTAAAAGAAAGCTACGTCGCGTCTTCGCATAAAGTACAGTCAGACTCAAACTAGGATAACTGTGAATGTGTACATTATTAGTACACTTCTGCCTAACCCCTCGGAGAATATAGGCTTAATAATATGTGTAGATAGCATTTGATAAACAATTTTACGAATTGAATGGAATTGGTCTTTTAATCCTGTTCGTAATTTTTACCTGATTTCTATTTAACCATTTCGTAGTAATGGCTGTGAGTTTAAGCTTTAATTTATTCCTAACTAGCGACCCGCCCGCGGTTTCACCCGCGCTGCCCCGTTCCTAAGAGTCGTAGCGTTATGTTATATAGCTTAAAACCTTCCTCATGAATCACTCTATCTATTAAAAAAAATCGCATCAAAATCCGTTGCGTAGTTTAAAAGATCTAAGCATACATAGGGACAGACAGCGGGAAACGACTTTGTTTTATAATAAGTAGTGAGATAGTGAGATATACGGACTAGTTTGGCATATTAGTTACAATTTAATAGGTATTTAGGGCCATAACATAATGTGCTTATTTAAGAGAACCTTTAGAGTACGTAAGTCTATAAAACTATAATTTACTCTAGGTATGTTAATGAAATGTGTGTGATTATTTTAGTTTTCTATTTATGACATGTTAACGTGGGCACTCTCATCGTTATATATAATATTAAAGTAAACATACATAACATACCATCACGCCTGTATTCCCCGAAGGGTTAGGCAGAGGCGTACTAATGTACACCCACAGTTCACCGGTATGTTTATATGTCCCATCTAATAGGAGGCGAGCCTATTGCCATGTACCGGGCACAAATTCCAAACTCCGATCTGCTACTGGGAATTTCATAGAAAAACCCAATAACACTTTGCTCGGCCTGGGAATCGAACCCAAGACCTCTAGCGTAGCAGTCGCACTCAGGACCACTAGGCTAATGAGGCAGTTCAATGAGGAAATTCAATAATTCTAAATAACTCCCATATTTTCAAAGTGAACGTAGTTTAGTTTAAAAGCAAATTTCACAGACGTAAAATGTGTTTTTTTTCAGGTGCGCGGCCAGAGTGAAGCTAAAATAGCTGTAGACGTGAGAATAGACAATATGTTGCTACTTTTTCAGTCGAGAGGTAAGATTTATTGTTTTTTTTTTTGCTTTTTCCCGCCTATTTCCCCGAGTGTACGTTTCACGCGTGGCGCGAAATTTAGATTTTATGTAGCGGAATTTTCACATGATCTAGTTTTGAATGGCGATTTGAGTTATTGTTATTATTCAATTGTATTTTTTGTGTTAGTTTTTTGCAGTTTACAGAATTGTAGTGGGAAATATAAATACAGGTTTATAGTGTCGTTCAAAATAAAATAAAATGTGCCGGATAATTTGATTACGTTCATGTATTAATGTTTTCGAATTGAAGTATATATAATGGTATTTATTTGCATTAAATTATAGCTTGGTATTTACACATCGCTTATTAGGTATATCGTTGTCAAATATTTTATTACTTTTCTAAACCAACAAAAAAAAATCAACATCCACCATCTTTCAGGTAGGTATTCATTATCATCCCAGGGATGTGCCCAAACAGGCGTTGCACAGGGGGGTACTGGGGTGGTCTTTTAAGAGGGCACAGTGCCCCCCGTTTTGTGCTGATGGTGGCCACCGGGGTGGTTTTAGTGGGTAAAAATCCCACACTCCCCGGTCTTAATCCCCGAAGACCGGTCGCCTTTTGAAGGTTTCCCCCCGTAAACAAAAATAAATAAAAATAAAAAAAGGTATTCATTATCACATCAGATCGAAAAATTGAATATTAATAATATCTAGTTATACTTAGGTCTTGACAAACAATAACTAATTTACTATTGAAGCTAGCTAGTTCATGAAACTTAAAAAACCTGGTCTCGAGTCGGAAAAAGACCTCCTTTCTAAAATCGGTAAAGATTACTTCTCAAAGCACAGATAGAATCCTGTAGGGATACTCTTGATGACGTTACCGTTTCTACCGTCATCTACATTGATAGCTAATAAGATCTTATCGTACTTCCATATAGATTATCTACCTACCTTTCAGCGTAATAACAGCGTTCTCAGCATGTCATTAAGCCTTGCGTTTAGTGATTAAACGAGCTGTGGCTTACCTAACTAGCCAATTTATTTTAGGTAGATGGTGCTATATGCTGAGGTACACAGCATAATTATGTGGAGACCCCTTTACAGTCTCCTCAGAGACATCTTGAAGATGTACAGGCATTTTACTTGTACATTTTTTCACGTGGGAGAGCCATGCTTTGGCACGAATGGGCTGGCTCGATCGGAGTTACCACGGTCTCACAGAAAACCGGCGTGAAACAACGTTTGCGTTGTGTTTCGCCGAGTGAGTGAGGTTACCGGAGGCCCAAACCCTTTTAAACTTGCGACTCCTCTGGTGTTGCGGGTGTACATGGGCGGCAGTTATCGCTTACCATCAGGTGATCCGTCTGCTCGTTTGCCCCCCTATCCCATAAAAAAAGCATATACAAGGTTGACTGGGAGAAAATTCCAAGCATTAAGTCCGCCTCTGTACACTGATTGTGCATAAGGAATTACAGAGCAGCTACGATATGTTAGGTAGATCGTATCATAACAGTCATATAAAATGCTGATGTGGGTATAATAAAATTCAGGGGAGACCCTTTTACAGTCTCCTCAGAGATATCCTAAAGATGTACAGGCATTATAGTTGTGAATAGAGGGTTCTGAAGTGATCTTTTAATAGAACACAGTACCTACTCTTCAGGTGTAGATTTTAACCACTGGGAGGTTTACTGGGTAAGAATCCCACACTACCTTTCTTATAATGGTTTCCCCCCGTAAAGGGCAAAAAGGTATTTTTTGATAGGTAATGTGAAGTTTTTAATACCTATCTTTTGTGTAAGCTTTGACGATCTGTGCACTTTTTATATATGACTTGAATTTGGTCTCTAATTTAACCAAGTTGCAGGTGCTTTTAATTAAAATACATATCACTGCATATAAATGCACTCACAATAAAGAGAACTTAAGACAAATAAAAATGTATGTAATGGTTATATTGAAATATGCGCTTCGAATGTTGCAAACATAAATACAACCATATCACACGTTCAATCTTAGCTTGGGTGTCAGATTTCAAGTACTATGTAATTTGTTTGACAATAAACTATTTAACTATATATCATCGCGCCTCTATTCCAACAGGGAAGAGCCAGAGATGTACTTATGATAGCTACAGTTCGCTGATATTTTAAGTTCCATATTGCCATTAAGAGCTACTGGGAATTTCATAGAAGAATCCAATAGTTTTACATTGCTTCGTCTATAAATAAAACCCAGGACGTTTAGCGTAGCAGTCGCACTTACGATCGTTAGACTAGTTGGACAATTCATTAAATTGGAATTAAACATAGTACCTAAAAGCTTTGAAACATCTTGGGCCAGGGCCACTAAGTGATGGCTGTAATTTCCATGCTATAACAATATAAAAATATAGATAGTCCGTACTTTGACTATCCCATGTAAAATTTCAAATTGATTACCCCATCCATAGACTGATCGTTGTGCTTAATTATGTGCCCGAAAAAAAAACCAAATAAAAGAAATTCATCAATTATTTACTAAGTTACACTGCTATTCCTAAACGATTAAAAACACATTTACTTACTACTTTTATTTCACTTTTATTTCGCAATGACGTAACCTTTGCTTCCATCAGGTGAGCCAATGACTCAGTCTGAATTCAGAGCTGGCACTCGACACTTCCTAGATTCACCTGCGTGGCATTCGTCTTTTATCATCGTGATATAAATGGACAAGGTTATTTATAAATTATTTTATTTATGGCAACACTATCATGTTTTGATACACAATACTATATGTTTTTATAATAGTGGATAACTTAGTTAAAAGCTGGTAATCATTAATTGCTTGAATACAAAATGTCTCTTCAGGTTCAAAATTCAAATGTTGTTTTTTTTTTCAAATATGCTTGTAAAACAAGCATTTATGAAATGTTATGATTCTAATTGCATGGCTCAAAAGGTTGATTCTATGGAGAAGAATCCAGCAAGAAACTCCATGGATACGCTTTTAAAATAAACAGTGTACATTATTCACTGGTACAATATTGCGATACCAGGTTATACTGCGATAAGGTTATTGTCCAAGTCTGACCGAAGTTGATGATATTAAACCAAGATTTCCAGCATTTGAGAACTCGATGTCAGTTTAAGAGACAAGTGGCGTTTCTGCCTACCCCTAAAGGAGAAAAGCGTATACACTCACGCTTTTCTCTCACAGAAAACCGGCGTGAAACAACGCTTGCGTTGTGTTTCGCTGAGTGAGTTGAGGTTACCACTGCGTACTAGAGTAATGAGACAGGCAAAATATTATAATCGTAATAACACATTTTATCTCCCACATAATCTTAATAAATACTACGATTGCCTCTCTTACTCGATAGCTTCATAATAATAACGGAATAATTCTATTACAAGTGTTCCTGGTATTGTGCCAAGCTATTAGCAGTTGATACAGAGAAGATTCCTACGTTTCGACTGCTTGTAAAAATTTGATAGCAGACAATTTCCAGAAAATGTTAGCAATACTAGAGTACTGTAATTTTTTTTTAAATCACAGGAAAACTCAGTGTGGGCTGACCTCCAACAAGATGGATGGACAACCTAGTGAAGGTTGCTGGGAGTTATTGGATACAGGTGGCTTGGGCTATTGTTAATTTATTTGGGAAACATATATTCTAACAGTAAACGTCTTTTGGCTAATATGATGACGATAAGCATAAGCATAGTCAACCCATTATAATTATGTCCCACTGCTGGGCACGGGTCTCCTCTCACAATGTGAGGGATTAGGCTATAGTCCACCACGCTAGCCTAATGCGGCTTGGCAGACTTCACACGCCGTCGAGAAAATCTCTCAGACGTGCAGGATAATGATGATGACGATAATCATAGTTTTTTTTATAGCACGGAAAATCCTCATAATGCCTAGTATGTCGAACTCGTACTTACCGACTAATCGTGACGACATCGTAATCGTCGCAGCCATTAAAAAAAAAACCTGTTCCCCTGTATGATGCATGCGTTTACAAACACAAATTCTCATACACAAACGCCCAGACTCGGAACACCTGTAGATCATACAAAAAGTTACTCCGTGTGGGCATCGAATCCACAACCCGTGTCACTGAAGCCGATCGCTCAGCCGCAATGCCAAACTCTCTAAATAATAAGTAAAACACTTTCTTGGCTATAATATTATCTGAGGCTAAAATTCAGTGTTTATTTCTAAAAATGTATCAGCCGGACATGCCTATTTCAAAACATTTAGATATTTAGTTAGCTAATATTCGTGGGTGGCTAACAGTCTAAATAAAATGAGCTCAATGTACTAGAGTAGTCGTAACATAGCGTTGAATAATGGTCTTTTTATTTAAGTATGTGAAGAGCCTGGCTGATGTCCCAATGTTAAATTAAATAAGAAAAAAAGTAGGTATTTTGTTTTAATTTTCTGTTGCTTCATTGGCCAAGTGGTCGTAAACGCGATTGCTGAGCTAAAGATCTTTTGTTCGATTCCCAGATCAAACAAAGTGTTAGTGGGGTTTTCTATAAAATTATCAATAGCAACTCTTAGTTTGGATTTGCGTCCAGTTAATAGCAACAGGCTCGCCACTTATTAGTTGGTCCCTAAACAGATAGGCTGTACAGAAGTAGGTACACCTCTGCCTAACCTTAATGAGGAATACGTGGGAGAGCCATGCTTCGGCACGAATGGGCCGGCTCGACCGGAGTGATACCACGGCCTCACAGAAAACCAGCGTGAAACAATGCTTGCGTTGTATTTCGCCGAGTGAGTTGAGGTTACAGGAGGCCCAAACCCTTTTAAAGGCGGGCAGCGCATTTGCGACTGCTCTGGTGTTGCAGGTGTCCATGGTCGGCGGTTATCGCTTACCATCAGGTGATCTGTTTGCCCGTTTGCCCCCTATCCCATAAAAAAAGTACAGGCGTGATGGTATTTTATAGCTATAGTTTCACCGCAATTACAGTAGGTAGGTATATTGTACTAAGGTAATCGATTAGATTTTGATTCGATCGTTAGTCGACGCCGTTCTATGAGTTGGTGTTCCTACAGGATTTTCTTAGGCATAGTTTTCCATTGTTTGATCTGAAGTGTCATTCTGGTATTCCCTATTAGCTAGTCTATTTAGCCTAGTGATCCTTTTGATCCTGAGCATGCTACGCTAGAGGTCCTGTGTTAGAATCCTAGGCCGAACAAAGTGTGATTGGGTTTTTCTTGGAAATGCCCAAGCAGCTCTAAGTTTGGAATTAGTGCCTAGTTCATGGTAATAGGCTCATCCCCTATTACAGAAGGTATGTTATGTTATTTAAAAATATTCGAAAATATAGTACCTATAATTTTCTATCCTTTAGATCCTTCATCTCGACTAATCTAAATTTTAAACTACCATATAAACTATAAAAATCTTATATAAAACAATTATATAACTACACTCAAGCTGAAAAAAAACATAAGAAAAAACATCACCCTATTTCTGCGGAAAACAGAGCTCCGAGTTCCAAGAAAAAACGCAATATCTGTCTGTGGCTCACAACCCAACTCAGTGGAATTGTATGAAACGTATCGCATCAAGTTACCATCTGCCGCCTTTGAGCGCTTAACTTGCAACTAAGTTTGCGAGAGGTAATTGTATTATTGTCTGTATGTACGGTGACCAAAATTTTGTTGAAGTTGGGAAATGGTACCGAAACTGCAACTGTAGACTCGTAAAACTCAGATTTTAGATATATTGAAATAAAACAATTTTACGGATTCTATCGCATTAAATACCGTATGGGCACGGGTAGACAGATGAGCACTGTAAAGGGTCCGAAACGTCGGGTTTGATTTGTAATAATATAACGCGATAGATTCCGTAAAAGTATAAATAAAGAATTGAGAATTGAGAATTAAAGTTGTTTTATTTCAATATGTCTAATATTCGCGTAAGCTTCAGAAATCAGTATCTCAGATTTTAGATTTGAAATCGATTTCATGAGTGGATCCGGCTTGCGGTTTCGATCATAGATCATTAAGTAGTAACATAAAAACAAAACGAAATTAGACTTTGCACGATACGAGTTGTCGCTAAAATCGGTGGCGGCGTCATTTTTATATGACATTTTAGATTCAGATAAGTGACTGATAAGTGAAGCAATTCCTCCCCTGTAGATATAGAGACGTACAAACAGAGAGATATATCTGTCTTCCCTTTGGGAATTATAGGTATGTTAAGCAATTTGGAGAAAAGAGATCAGAAATCATTTTTATTTTGTTACCCGCAGGAATCCTCTGATTTGTCATCCAATTTCTGTAACAATATAGATAGAGAAGGAATTGAGTTTAGGTATAGCTCATATTTTAAGTAGTTGTAGGTTTTATATCATAATAATATGTCTGTTTACCTTTAACTATATTTTTTACGAACCTATTTTTTATCATGGTACTTCTGAGATGGATAATGTTCTCCATCCTTTTCTTAAATTTCTTCAAGAACTCCTTTTTGCTAGTTTCCTTTTTGATTCATAGACTCCACAATTAGCTGGTAAATTCCTTGATTTTTCTAAAATTGTTTCTATAATATGAAGAAATTACAACCAAAAATCACAGTCACCCTACTCTGAAGTGGGTGAAAGCAATAGTTTCCCTGCTGGCTCCTATTTCACATCATATATGGTTCACTTCCCTTTAACAACTTTCTTCAAAGACTCTAAGTAACAGTTAACATACAAATTGTACTGTTACCAAACTTCTGTTAATATTATTTTTGTTTGCTGAAACTGTAGGCTGGGGAACGTTTTCGCTTTTTTAGTGTTGTTGCTATGTATTCGTTCTTTACAATTACTAGCGCAACTGTTACGTCTGAAGGTTCTGTTTGACGGTTATTTAACAATAAAATAATATAAGTATTGCTAAAATAGAAAACAACTGTTTTCACAATGTTTATATAATTGGAAGGGTTTTTTCGAGAGCATGGATAATACCTTGAAATAAACATTATCAATATCTAATGACGACCTCAAAATCCTCAAATACGAGATAAGAAACATTTTATAGGGTCTCCTATCCGGAAAGGTGGCAAGATTATGTCGAATTAACGCTGACAAAAAAATTCACATAACACAAAAGTATGGAAGGCCTTAGCATGGATAGAGTCGGTATAATTGGCATCGTCTTAACAGGCCTCAATATTAATTGAAAAAAGAATAAATACATCAGTATTACTATCATCAGCAATACCGAAGCGTTGTATGACGTTGTTATTAATGACGTCATCACGAAATTCGTCGATATTACTGTCAACTATTATTATAATCACGTCACCACAATATGCATTCATATTAAAAGCATCAATTCTAAAGCTATCAGTATTGACAGCGCCTTTAAAGATGTCACTTTTAAAAGAGTTGGGTTAAAAGGCGTGGGTATTAAATACGCCAATAGAATTATAATAACAACATCAGGTTCAATTGAAACACACGAACTGAATTTGGCTTCGTGAAAAAATAACTGTCTAATTAAGACTGAATATGTAGGAACTATCAAAACATTGCTTAAACTAATTGTAGCAGGATGGTATAAGGCTGACTCTTCAGCGGAAACGTACAAACTTAATTTCCCAAAGGCATGTGCATATAAGCGGTAACAGGGATGGATCCTATTAACCTAATTGAAAATCTTGGAGATCTTTCTAGAAATGGAATTGCAAAAATTTTGATTATGGCGTTGTTTTTGTAAGCAGGACTTTCACCTTAAGGATTTAAAGTGTTGTTGTTTTTAAAGTTATTTGATCACAAACAAGGCCAAACAGGCCCTGATAATTTTTCAAACAAGTAGGTATCAAAAGAATTTGACGGGACATTTGGCATGGTTGCTGAGCGTTCGGCTTCTCCGCTACGCGTTCTGGGGTCTAACCCCGCACGGAACATATATTTGTACATAAATATTCATAGTGTGGGGCAACACTTTAGTTAAAAAGAAATAGAATAAACTTCTTCAATTTTTTTTTATAATTTCTCGTTCTACAACGCCACTGTAATTTGTATCTGTTTATGATGCCATCTAAAAATAATGTTCCATTTGATATTAATTAAAATCTTTGACAGTTCTCAAAAAAGTGTTCAAAACTTCGAAGTCATTCTCAAGTTTCTTTTCTTATTTAAAACGAAGTGTTTTGTTAACCAAAGCAAAGGTTTTAATTTCATGCGTATTACACAAATTAATTAATTCTTATTAAGGTGACGTGTAAAGGAGTAATCTTGAAGTCTGAACTACTTATAATAGCATTAAGCTATAACTTAGAAACTCAAGTTACTTAGCTTGTTTTGAATTATGCTGTCATAAGAAGGCTATAAGTATATAAGGAGGCCCAAACCCTTTTAAAAGGCGAGCAATGCACTTGTGACTCCTCCTGACTGGTGTAGCAGGTGTCCATGGGCGGCGGTTATCGCTTACCATCAGGTGATCGCTCAACGCGTTTGCTCCCCTATCCCATAAAAAAAAAATTATATCTTAATCCAAATAAACAAAAATACTATTTTCTAAACATATAGCATCAGTAGATTAATTTAGGGCTTCATTTACCACAAGCCATAAAACATATTTCGCCGATATTAAGACCGTTGTAATAGTAAAGTACCCTATAACCATTTACTGGATACACTCTCAAAAATCGGACAGCTTAAAATAAACACCAGAATAACACAGAATTATTTTTTAAGTTTTATTTTTGAGCACATTTTTCACAACACATTCCTTTCTGTAGAATTTTCTGTTTGTAATTTTCTTAAAATTCTTCCAACTTCATAATTATACTGTATTTCTCGAAGGGTTAGGCCGAGGGTTGCTGGTATGTTTAGGTCACATGTAATGGGGGGCGAACATTTTAACTACCATTAACCGATTCAATAGATGTTACTGGCGTCACCTTTAAAACGTAAGTTCAGAATGTGAATGCAAATTTCGAGATGGCAGGTGGGACTCGCGGTGGCTTAGAGGTCATAGCGTCTGGCGTACCCAGCCAGAAGACGCAGGTTCGAATCCTGTCTGCGAGTCGACCTTTCCTTCACTAAAATAACTTTATAATCTTCGCATGAAAAATGCAAAAAAATCACAAATAGATACCATTAACCGAATTCAGATCGCAAACTGCAAGCTAACGATAGCACGTTTTGGCGCAGCAGCTGAGCGATTGGCTTGAGCACCGCGTGTTGTGGGTTCGATCTCTACACGGAACAAATATCTGTATCACTTACAAGTAGTTATTCTTGTAACTAGTTATTAGTATTATATTAACGTGGGAAAGCCATGCTTCGGCACGAATGGGCCGGCTCGACTCGGAGTGATACCCCGGCCTCACAGAAAACCGGCGTGAAGCAGCGCTTGCGTTGTGTTTCGCTGGGTGAGTGAGGTTACCGGTTTTAAAAGGCGGGCAACGCACTCGTGACTCCTCTGGTGTTGCGGGTGTCCATGGGCGGCGGTTATCGCTTACTATCAGGTGATCCGTCTGCTCGTTTGCCCCCCTATCCCATAAAAAAAAATCGGAGTATAGGCGTCTATGTATGTGAGAATTTGTGTTTGTAAATGCACCCACGATACAGGAGAAAATCTTTGTAAGGGGCAATGTTTTATAAAACAAAACAAGGAAACTTCTAGAATGAATTCTATAGCAACCTAATAACACTGCTTAATCTAGGATTTTAGGTATTGTAGTCACGTTTACAAATACGAGATAATGAGGCAGTGGTCTATGTAACGTCGATGCTCTGAGACAAAGACTATGGCGCCAACAATAGGAGTTCGACCCTGCCCAAGAACTGTTCAAAAGTAAACTGTGTGGTGTTTCATGCCAGCTTTCAATGGCAATAATGAACTTCTCGATTCGAGGCACGATTGCTGCAATTTACTTGGCAGACGATCTGTCTACTTGGTGATGCAGTATTTTATGTGCTCAGTTGAATTGCTACTGCCGCTATTTCCATTTGCCATAATAACAATTAAGATTAAAGTCCCTAAATGCTACAAATACTAATCCCTAAATGTTATAGAATAGAATAAAATGTAAAAAAATACTTAATCCCAAGATACAGACGGTTGTCTAGTGTTAAGGCCACGTATACATATTAGGAGCTTGTGATAAGACGAAATCCTAAAAGTATCCTATTTCGAGCTGGTATTGAGAATTCCATAAAAAAACTCTATAAAACTTAGGTCAACCTGGGCATCAAACCTGTGCAGGTTCTGTGTCTAGTCATACTTACAACGATTAGAATAATTAGGCAGTTAAAATAATACTAATAAACACAAATCATCATAAAACATCACATCTGTAGCATCACCAGACCCAGTTTTCGACTCCCTTACTAAATTGTATTATTTAGTTAAAGTCAAACATTGTTACATTATATTCAGGAACAAAACTCAGGCGGGCTGCGAACAAATTCAGTTATTCAGGATGATTCAATAGAATTACCAAATTTCGCGTTTCAAAGTTAACTGTAAGTGGAGATATAAAAACAAGATGGCACGGTGCCACAGAAAGCTTGGAAAGAAGTAGAAATGGCAACATTTTGTACTGGCGTAGAAAGTTATTTAAATTGCTCCACTACATATAAACTATATTTTACCGTGGGAGAGCCATGCTTCGGCACGAATGGGCCGGCTCGACCGGAGTGATACCACGGCCTCACAGAAAAAAAGCGTGAAACAACATTTACGTTGTGTTTATACCAGAGGCCCCAAAGCCTTTTAAAGCAGTAGAGCAGACGGATCACCTGATGGTAAGCAATTACCGCGACAACTGTAACACCAGAGAAGTATCAAGTGTGTTGCCCGCCTTGAAAAGGGTGTACCGGAGATATCCTCACTCACTCGAAACACAACGTAAGCGTTGTTTCAAGCTAATTTTCTGTGAGGCCGTGGTATCACTCCGGTCCAGCCTGCTCATTCGTGCTGAATCATGGCTTCCCCAGGGTATAGTGCTTCAAATATGTGTTATAAATTTGGGATGCCCTTACGCGATTATACCATTTCTATTACCTTATTGAGTTTTCTATGAATTTATAAAATTAAATGGGCTTTAAATTTGTTGGAGCTTTTTCGTAATGTCATCATGATCAGGTGTGAAATTCAAGTTTAAAAACAGTTGGTTTAGTAGCCTAATAAAGGTGTTTATTACTTTGATTTCCTTGTTATAGTCTTACGACCGATCCCAATAACAAATCAATGGATAGATTTGTTTACAATAGATAGACTTTTGACACTACTTTCATCAGTTAAAAAAATACCAAACGATTCGTTTATAATTTTCTTATTTAAATACCAATCATTTGGTAAATAAAAACAATAAAATCAAGCACCGCATTAGAAGTAGATGTAAAAAAAACAAAAGAAAATTATGGTCAGCAATAATGTCTTATCGAAATACAAGTTGGAGTATTGCCCTATAAAAACTGCTCGTAAAACCTGCATTGTGCTTCAAATTTTATCGAAGAGATCGACTCTTTATAGGAACAGTTTGACGTAACTCGACACTTTCCCTGTTTATTTCACTTGTTTTTATGTATTTTTTTCTTATGGATCAGAAGGTCGCGTCAACAATGTCAATGTCAATAGCAGGACAATTTTGCTGAAGAACTTTTGACGTTTATGTCAGAACTTATTCTCTACAGAGTAGTTAATAGATAGAGGGTTCTTGGGATAATTAATAACATGTTTTGTTATTGACTTGAATTGCTTCATTAATCTAGTGGTCGGAAACACTTCTGGTACGTTAGAGATCCTGCTGTCGATTCCCGGGTCGAGCAGTATTTTTCGGTTTTTCTGTATTTGTGCTCAGTTAATGCATTACATGGGACGTTTTTTTTATCACGAGCAGACGGATGGTAAGCGATTTCCGCTGCCCATAACACCCGCAACACCAGAGGAGTCACAAGGGCGTTGCTGGCCTTTTAAAAGGGTTTGGGCCTCCGGTAACCTCACTCACTCGGCGTAACACAACTCAAGCGTTGTTTCACGCCGGTTTCTTGTGAGGCCGTGCTATCACTTCGAGCCGACCCAATCGTGACGAAGCGTGGCGCTCCCACTCTAAAAATATAAACATAAGGCGAACTTTAGGTTTCCAAACAAATAAAAAAAGAACCAATTCATACGTTTGGGAGCTACGAAGCCATAAATATACACAAACGATACTCTTTAACAACACCTCTCTGTTTCCGTCGGGTGCAATAAAATACAGCTTCATCGATTTATCCTAAAGAGATCGCGTCTTCTAATATTCTTACAACACCCCAGAGAAGCAAAAACATTAACCCAACGTGACGTAAAAGCTTACTCAAATTAAAGTTAAACACATCGTTTGCCTTGGAAACGACCGAAATTGTTTTGAACGTTCTACGCATATCTGCAGGGAATGTCTTAAAAACAGGCACATTTTTCCTTATAACATCTGCGTTAATTACATTTTCTTTGTTTGACACACCATTAAGCCTGTTTTTCCAACGGGAGAGGTGTCCTGGGCCTCAAGTCTAGTATTTTAGGATGTCATCATTGTTTTACGACATGTTTGGCGTAGCGGCTGAGCTATCGGCTTCTACGACACGTGCAGTGGGTTCGATCCCCACACGGACCAAATATTTGTATGATCTACAGGTAGTTGTTTCGGGTCTGGGTGTATGTGACAACATTTGTATTTGTAAACGCACTAATACAGAAGAAAATAATAATCCATTAGTTTTTGGTGTACAATAAAGGATATTCTATTCTATTGTAGTCGTGTCAGGCAACGTTTAAAAAAAAAACATAACATCACCATTTCGAAGTCATTTGACGAGTCAAGACTTTGGAATTATTTATTTTTGACAGTTTTGTCTATGATATCTGACAATTCTGATGTCATTTTAGTACCTTGAACGACAATTTTGATACAAATGAAATAGCAGAGTTTGGGCTCTGATATTAAACAATAAGGTTAACCGTACTTATGTGTAAACTGTATCACAGTTGTCATCGTCTTATAAATATTTTACAATTTACATTGACAAGGATTCATTGCAGCATGATTGTGTAATGAATATAAATGGGTTGTGTTTTGTGGAAGTGTGTTTGTGTGTGTGCGAGTGTGCAGTCATTTAATGAAATCTTCAGTTTCCTAGTTTCGATTTAGGAGCCATATTCCGAGGATTTATTTAATTGTACGAGTGAAACTGCCTCAATAGCCAAGTGGTCCTGACCGCGACTGCTACGCTAGAGGTCTTGGGTTCGATTCCCAGGTCGAGCAAAGTGTTATTGGGTTTTTCTATGAAATTCTCAGTAGCAGCTCGGAGTTAGGAATTTGTGCCCGGTTAATGGCAATAGGCTCGCCCCCTATTACATGGGACCTAAACATACCGGCGAACTGTGGGTGTACATTAGTACGCCTCTGCCTAACCCTTCGGGGAATACAGGCGTGATGGTATGTTATGTTATGTTATGTACGAGTATATTATTATGAAGGCAGTGGGTATACTCTGATGAGTTTGATAACTCTATTGTATATGCAAATACTGTTGCCGTGCGAGAGCTGTACTTTGATATTCCTATGGTTTGATGAGCAGCAAAGTAACTTGCTTTTCAATAGTTGTCACTGACGTCACCTTTGGCATGACATAGCGGGTAGGACTCGCGGTAGCTTAGTGGTCATAGCGTCTGGTATATGGCGTATGGTTCGAATCCTGCCCGCAAGTCGAATTTTTCCTTCACTAAAATAACTTTCCTATTATGCTCATACATACCATCACACCTGTATTCCCCGAAGGGTTAGGCAGAGGCGTACTAATGTACACCCACAGTTTGCCGGTAAGCCTAGGTCCCATGTAATAGGGGGCGAGCCTATTGCCATTAACCGGGCACAAATTCCTAACTCCGAGCTGCTACTGGGAATTTCATAGAAAAACGCAATAACACTTTTGGTCAACCTGGGAATCGAACCCAGGACCTCTAGCTTAGCAGTCGCGCTCAGGACCACTTGGCTAATGAGGCAGTTTAGTATTACCTTATTAATTTAGATTAAAAGTCCTTGTACAAATGTACATACGTTACTCACATTAACATTAAAAATTCTAAATACACAAGAGGCCGAAAACCATTAGGTACCAACGTAATGCTAATTACTTTTAGGGAACATTATGTACGTTAACCTAGACTAGTAAATTCTGTTCTAAAGGTCATACATGTGCGTTAGTAGTGGCTAGCCGGACACGAAGAGGCATGTTGTGGCCTCTTCACCGCATTAATATTGCTTCAATAATGAGGAGCTGCCTCCAAGAAACAGTGTTGGGGTTTTGATGCTACTAATTTATCGATTTATCCAAATCTACGTAACGTAACATAGCGTATTCACATTTAAGTAGTAAAGAAAGAGAAAGAAAGAAAGAAAAAGATTCTATATTCGTCCGTATGACGCACTACAAGCAAAAAAAAAGTAAGTCAGATAGTAGAGGTGTAACTAATATATTCGTAATAGGTATAGATATTATGATACGAGCTGTATATTCATATTAGTTTAGCATAGACTATTACCAGATATTAGTCAAATAATAGGCACACCGAGAGATCAGTCCACTCTAACATAATATTGATATCGTACCTATTCTGAGAATAGTTACGATATCAATATTATGTTAGAGTTAACTAATACGGAGAGAATATGAATCTCAAAATGGCTGACTAATATTTGACTATTACCCAGTAATAGGTATGGTATGCTAATATAGCTTAGTGAATATATTCAATAATAGTATTACTTAAATATCACCCTAATATAACACCTCTAGCAGATAGTATGTAATAGATTCGCCCCCGAATTTGTGGAACCTAAACGTACTGGCGAAATGGTTAGTGCATCTCTACCTAATCCTTTTGAGAATACAGGCTTGATGGTATATTAATAATCCGACTTAATAAAACAATATTAACATTTTCATCTGTAAGGCGATATAGTTTAAAGTCCCCTAGAGACAACTTGAAAATTAAGTGCCAGTTTATTAACATTTTAATATAGAGCCTATTTTAAGTAAATTGGATTAGCTTATCATAGCATCACGCCTGTCCCAAGAGGGCTAGGTTGAGGTATGCTATATATGGAGAGAGTCTATT
Source organism: Acronicta leporina (assembly GCA_947256265.1). Classification (NCBI taxonomy): domain Eukaryota; kingdom Metazoa; phylum Arthropoda; class Insecta; order Lepidoptera; family Noctuidae; genus Acronicta; species Acronicta leporina. The sequence goes on from OX366524.1 coordinate 2,186,258, forward strand.
GCCCTTAACGGGAGTGCCGTGCACAAATCCAGACTACGAAACTGAGAAATTTATAGAAAAATCCAATAACACTTTGCTAGACCTGGGAATTGAACCCAGGACCTCTAGCGTAGCAGTGGCGTTTGGGACCACTAGATTAATGAGACAGTTTAAAGGGAATTTCATAGTAATTCTATTTTATATGGTCATGAACTTATTAAGACTTCATAAGAAGTCTAATTATTATTGTTTCATAAAAATAATTAGGTTCTGTAGAGACTGAGATCTCTGCAAAAAGGCGATATTAGTGTGTGCTGGGTATTGGCTGGTTTGAAATTAAAAACAATCATTTTGAATTTTTTACCGACAAAAAACGAAGGAGGTTCTCAAGTCAACCCGTATATATTTCTTTTTATGCATAACTTTTTATAGAGTAGTCCGATTTTGAAAATTCTTTTTTTATTGAAAAGGTTTTGAAAATAAATCCAGCCCTAATGGTATGAAAATAGGGGATGATTGATTGTTCACTCACGGATTGTAATGTATGACCACACGTAACTTTTTACAGAGTAGTCTGATTTTGATAATTCTTTTTATACCTATATGGACATGTAGATAGGTACTTATGTCTAGTCTGTGAGTCTTGACAAACTCGTCTTGGAAGAACAACATTCACCTCCCGAAAGTAAAGGTCCCCTTGTCATGTCTTTTGACCTACCCCTCCTCAAAAATTCTTGAAACCTTGGTGATCTTCATTCGTAGCAACAACATTAAACTTTAGAATCAATACATTAAGTTCTAATATCATTCTATCACGATGTATTCATTATTTTGCTTTTGATTCTTGTTTAAATGTATGTCTAGACATACGCTTTTCGATTTCACTTCGTAATTGGCTGAATTGTCGTCAACGGCAAACTTGGTTCGCTCCAGTACGAAATACGAAAGTTGAACTATATAATAAATCTACGTTTAATTATCCCGTAGAAATCCTGGTGTCTTAGAGTATACTGAAAAGTCTTGAAATGAAACTACTTTTTGTCGGATTTTATCGCGTTGTATTCGACCCGACGTTTCGGATCCTTTACAGCATCCATGGTCACGGGTAGACTATCCGAATTCTTTTCGGATCCTAAATCGAGAATAAAATAATATGAATACACCGTGGTAAAATCCGTTCAAAGTAGTTCAATTTCTAATATTCACGTGTGTTAGAAACCTGAAAAGTCTTGTTAAATTAATTACATTAAACATAGTTAATTAACATGCATAATATGGTTATAAAAAATCTTAAAAGAATTTCCAATTACGCAGGTCCTGACGTTAAGTGTATTCATAAGGGTTGACGTTTAATAGGCCTGTAAGGAGGAAAATGCCAGGGGCCGTAAAGTGCCCTAAGAGTGGATTAAATGAGAAAATATTGTGCTTCCCTGAAGATTTCTTTCAATTTCGTACGCAGACGGCATTTTTGTATGGAAACGTAACACATTTTCATGCCTGTGTTCCCTGAAGGGTTAGGCAGGGGTATAATGTTTTATAACTAGGTCCATTACCAGTTCTCCGCGGATGGATGCACTCCCGTAGGCTCGGCACCAAAGTGGTGACGCGAAATGCCGAGGTTGGTTTTAGTCTTTAGATCACTCTTTTCAGAGCAAAATCCGACACATCCCACCGCTGTCCCCGGAGTGGTGTTCATACATACGGCCCGCCTGATGGTAAGCGATTAACGTAGCCTATGGACGCTTGCAACACCAGAGGTATCACTCACGCGTTGCCTGTAAAAAACTTTTTACACCATTTGTGACGAACCCCAAGCTGTAATGAAATGAAATGAAATGATGAAATAAAATGATATTTATTTCTGTAAGTAGATCATTAGAGACACTTTTAGAAGTCAATGTTTTGTTTTTTTTATAGCTAGATGGCTTCGGCATTTCCTAACTGACGACCTCTGAGAAGAAACGCCGAAAAAAACTCAGAGAATCATGGTCTCTTTTAAAGTCCAGACATAAAATAATGCAAAAGACCAGTCCTAACTGACGGCAAGCATGCATCAGTCATCGTGTAGCTCAACCATATTTAAGGGAGCTCAACGACCCGTCGCACGACAATACCAGATCAGTAGGACATTCGTGTATTTAATCCTTTGGGGAAACCTCACCGGGGAGCTAACTTCACACAATTGAACGTCGGTTTAGGGTACTCTGGACCAAGCCATTTATCAAAACGTCCTCAATCTGATTTCGGAACGTTCGCCTAGGCCTTCCCCTTCCCACATTCCCTTTCACTTGACTCTCTTAAACCTATCTGTTTAGTCAGTCTCCTTTCATTTAATAATTAATTTCTCAAAATACTTACTAATTTCATAACATACCATCACGCCTGTGTTCCCCGAAGGGTTAGGCAGAGGCGTACTAATGTACACCCACAGTTCGCCGGTATGTTTAGGTCCCATGTAATAGGGGGCGAGCCTATTGCCATTAACCGGGCACAAATTCCAAACTCCGAGCTGCTACTGGCAATTTCATAGAAAAACCCAATAACACTTTGCTCGTCCTGGGAATCGAACCCAGGACCTCTAGCGTAGCGGTCGCACTTGAAACCACTAGACTAACGAGGCAGTTACTACTAATTTCACAACCTGATAATAATAATTTATACTATATACTAATATTATAAAGAGGAAAGATTTGTATGTATGTGACGAATCAGCTCAAAAACTACTGTGCCGATAAAAAAAAAATTAATGCAATATTATTCCAGATTAACATAGGCTATAAAATATTTTGAAAAAAGTTAGGGATTTCTCCACCCGTGCGAAGCCGGGGCGGGCCGCTAGTCGATAATATAATGCTGAGATTTAAACGGATGTTTAGCGAATCATCTAGAAAGTACTTAAAATACAAGTCAGGTATTCACCTAACTTTGAATATTAGACGTAATCTCATTAATTGATCTATCGAGAACGTTGTAGTGAATCGAAAGTTCGGGGCTGGGCCGGAGTTCGATTCCAGTCACGTACAATTGGCTTGGCACTCACCAGTGGTGGATAACTAAGTTTTATGTCCGGCTTTACCCGCTAATTTCTTTACGTCACTTTGGGGAATCATGATATTTGATTTAAAGCTAACCTGAACGTCTAGAATAGATAAAATGTTAAGGATCCGTAAGGTCAAGAATTAAGTCATCTTAATGTAAAGCGATAAAATCGGTATCACAAGCAGTGTGAGGAAACCTGCATGCCTGAGAGATTTTCTCAACGGCGCGGCGTGTGAAGTCTGCCAACCCGCATTAGGCTAGCGTGGTGGATAATAGCCTTATCTATTTCACTCTGAGATGAGCCATTCAACTGTTGGAGTTGGCTCCCAGTCTAACCAGATGCGGCTGAATATTAGTATTTTACACTCAGCGACAGACAGCAGTCTGCGAGCTAATTTCTGAACAATACCGATATTCCGAGGATATACTGGTTGTCAGGTTTCTTTGGGTATCTGACTATCACTAACAACTGCCATAGATGTTTGTATGAGAACCAGGATCGATGGTTTTAGGTGCTCTCTGAGACTCCTTTGTGGTCCCGATGTGTTAAGAATGGTCACACATCCATAGACAAACCGCAGTGAGCGCAGCTTTACCTTGCAGATCAGTTGATCAACTTATTTATTTAAGACACATCAACATTACTAACACAATTGGTTAGTAGCAAAATACAGGGACTTATTCTTGTGTTTAAATCATTATAGATAATGCACAACATTTTGATTTTAATAAAAACACAGTAGGTATTATATCTTCGTATAGAAAACAAAGTCGGGTCTACTCGAGAACGGCTGGACCGATTTTGCTAATCTTTGAGTTATAGGATTTGTCTCCACCCCGAATAGCAGAATATCTATAAAAATTCACGAGAATGAAAATTATGACGAAAAATGTTTGACATTTTGTATCGAGATCGGATTGACTGATTTCTAAGAAAAAAAACACGGACAGAAATGAAGATGGCATCGTAAGCTGGTTTAAGTAATGCCATCATATGGCGATGTATGCATTTTCCTTTGACAGCAGATATTCTTAATTCTCAGGGCAAGACAACGTGTGCTGGGCCCGCTAGTTATATAATAAACTAGCTTCTGCCCGCGGCTTCGCCCTCTTGGAATAAAAAGTATCGGGAATGGGATAAAAAGTATCCTGGTTCTACGCTACCTCTCCACCAATTTTCAGCCAAATCGGTTCAGCCGTTCTTGAGTTATAAATGAAGTAACTAACACGACTTTCTTTTATATATATAGATGAAGAAAGAAAGAAAGAAAAGTAATTTATTTCATACCAGGAAGGCACACACATTTTGAAGACATTGTACTATATAGATAAGCTGTTGATAATATTACTTAACCACGAGCCCAAAACAAAAATATCTAAACAGAATAAATTCTTGACATATCCATCTAGAAAAATAGATCCAAAACAGACCCACATTATTAAACCCTTTTCACCGCAGACGCAACAGCACAACGTTATTTAGCTTTCAATCCAATCTAAGACCCGTTTACACTTAAACCATCTAAAAGAAACCACTCTCCAGGTCTAAAGCTCCATTTTTCACCCGTCTTCGGAGCCTGACCGTGAGGGGTGCTACCATTTGTCTTACTCTCATATTTCCCCGGAGAGAGGGTTTATTTGTTTTTTTTTTGAAAAAAAAAAAGATAAATTTGGTAACAGCCCGCGGCGACTGTTATTGCAAAATATAATGCTGTGAATATGTATGTCTGTTTATGTTTTTTTTTTCTGTATTTTGTCATCGTAAACTCAATTACGGTTCCATTGTTGAGAACGGATCTACTTTAAGAAAGAAAAGGTTACCTTTTGCTTTTGATTTTTTTACAAATGCCGTTCGAAAAATTTCGTCTTTACGACTTTCTGTCATATTTTAAACGGGCTATAACTCTACAACAAAAAATACTTTAATGTAAATAACTACTACAAAATATAACTGCCTCATAAGCCTAATAGTTTCGAGGGTGACTGCTACGCTAGAGATCCCGAGTTCGATCTCCAAGCCGAGCAAAGTGTTACGTTTATGGTAATGGGCTCGCCCCACACATGGGACCAAAACATATCGCCAAACTGTAGTTGTACTTTAGTACCTACACCTCTGCCTAACCCTTTGGACGTGATGGTATGAATATTTTGTTATCTAAATAAATAAAATAAACTTGTAGTTTTATTACACCGGTTACGTTTCAATTAAGACAATTCTACGTTTTCGCAATCGCCCCCTAGCTAGAAAATTCAGTAAATGTAAGCCAAGATCAAGTTTAAATTAAATCTAAAAAAATTGTTGACTCAATTTTCTATTATCCCAATTGCATATCATTACAAAGATCCTCAAGAAAAAATCCCATTACTCGGCAACCGAGTAATATATTAAAAACAAAGCAACACAAGAGAAAATAAGCTTACTCAAGCATAAAAAAATCTCGCAAATAAATCAAGGGGAAAGCGTGAAAATGGATAATGTGGAAATTACAACGTGGCTCATTTTGCACCCAATCCGGCATTGTCGTCAAAAAAATAAAACCGTATGAAAGGGAATGAAGCGAAAAGGAGCGCTTGTGAAAAGGGAAACGTGCGTACCGTATGGAAATATTTTGCGATTATAAAAGAGGATCGCGAGGGATTATTTTGTCAATTGGAAGAAAAGCATAATATATATTTTTGTTGACGCCAAGTTAATAAGGATTAAAGTTGTGCTCGTTGATGATTTTATCTACAAAATTAGTCTAGTAGTCTAGTCCCAACCGATTGATTGATTCGTTGGATTTCTAGTTTGAGCAAAGCGTTGAGTTTTTCTATGAAATTCTCAGTAGCTATCTGGAATCTGGATTTTTTTATTAGCAATAGGCTCGGCTTCTATTACATAGGAAAATTGTAGCATACATTTCCGAATTGAAAACAAAAAAATATATTATTCACAAAAAAATCCATGCTAAAAAATATAAAAATAGTAATCTATATATATAAAAGAAAGTCATGTTAGTTACACTATTTATAACTTAAGAACTGCTGAACCGATTTGGCTGAAAATTGGTGGAGAGGTAGCTTAGAACCAGGAGACGGACATAGGATCATAGGACTTTTTATCCCGTACCCGTGGGATGTGATGACAGACCAAATTCCACGGGGGCGAAGCCGCGGGCAGAAGCTAGTACAATATAAAACTAAAGGAAACAAACAAAAATAATCTGCTCCGACCCAGAAACGTTCATTAGTTCTGAAACTATGATATAGATGCGAAAATTTATAAAATTTAAAGTTCCAAAGTTTGTTATTTCGAGTAAAAACCGCCACGCTTCGTCCGTTCGGCGAACGGATTAAAATTTTATTAGTAAACAGGTCCCGTACCTAAAGTTCCTTATTGTGTGCCAGAACCAAAAGTATGTACGGTATTTGACCTTTGTTTTATTGGTTTTCGGGTAAATAAGCATTGTGTTTGATATATTATAGGTTCCCCAAAAGAGAGCCATAACCATCCCGGTCTTGGTCAGCTCTTATCCATCCGCTGCCAGCCACTTTTTCCAAATCGTCGGTCCTTTGTATCGCAGGACGTCCCGGGGCGACACGGGACGGTTGGCGTTCTTTTGGGGGAGGCCTACGTTTTTTTTATGGGATAGGGGGGCAAACGAGCGGACGGGTCACCTGATGGTAAGTGATAACCGCCACCCATGGACACCCGCAACACCAGAGGAGTCACGAGTGCGTTGCCCGCCTTTGAAAAGGGTTTGGGCCTCCGGTAACCTCGCTCACCCAGCGAAACACAACGCAAGCGCTGCTCATAGCACTCCGGTTGAGCCGGCCCATTCGTGCCGAAGCATGGCTCTCCCACGTTAAAAATTCAGCAATGAACGGCAATAGGCTGATTTATGATGATGATGATGATGAAATCATCACATCTTATTCTTTGTTATCATTTAAAGGAAGCTTGATTATTTTGTTTATTGTTTTAATTTGATATTGAATTTGACAAGAGTTAAGATATTTTTTTTAAACGGTAATTACCTAATTAACACCTATCACTTTCGTGCCACTCTACCTAATTTCCGCGGTACTACTTGAGTTCTACTAGTTCTGCTTTTTCCCAGCTATGCAAAATCCAAATATTATTTTTTACTGGATGATTACAGGTTTTCTATAGGGAGCCCAGTATTCTCAGATTTCTTAATTATAATTAGTGAGCGGTATTTCTGTTTTATAATACGTCTAAACCTACTATATAAACTTTCTTAGATATAAACATAAAACTCAACATATCATCTATACTAATATATAAAGCTGAAGAGTATGTTTGTTTGTTTGTTTGCTTGCTTGAATCTCAGGAACTACTGCTCCGATTTGAAAAATTCTTTCAGTGTAAGATAGTCCATTTATTGAGGAAGGCTATATATAGGTTATAATATCATCACGCTACGCGGACGGAGTCACGGGCAGAAGCTAGTCAAGTTTATATTTCTCGAAGGTTTAGGCAGATCTGTACTGTTCTAGACTCTCCGTTTGCCGGTATCTTTAGGTCCCATATTGAACGATCACAAATCCAAACCCTGAGCTTCCACAGAATACCCATTATCACTTTTCTCAATCGAATAGTACCCAGAAGTTCCAGTTCAGCTGTCACACTTATGAACGCTTGCCTAATGAGGTTGGTAGTCAAGTTTTCAATCGTACAAAAAGAACCCTAAAAGCCTTTACAAGTGAAATACACGACGGAAACCAGTTTATCACAGTTGTAGATGTTTATCGACTCGGAAAATGGTATGTGGCCTTCTCAGAGTCGAGATAACAACCCGCCTTTTTGATTCGATAGGGATTTGCGAGATGCACAGTCAAATACTTGATACGATTATCTTTTAATTTGCTGGGATTTGAAATTATCTGTTTATATTGGAAATGAGGATATTATTTTGTTTAAGTATTTTTTTAACATTTTTTTTTGTTACCAAATTTTGTAAATTGTGCCTGCACACTGTGATTTTTGCTAGATCGGGTTCACAAACACAATTTTTCTTATACATGAACTCCCAGAGCCGGTTCAACTATATATAGGTTATACAGATATTTGTTCCGTGTGGAAATCAAACCCGCAACACGTGGTGTAGAAAGAAATAGCTCATCTACTACGACAAACGTGTCACCAAATACACCTTATGATTTAATTACCTTATTATTTCCCCTTACCATGAAAAAGTCCCATTCTGGCCTCGGTGGTGTGGTGGCGTTCTAAAACAAAACATTGTCTACTAACAGGTGAAAACTATAAAAAAATATAAATAAGTTCATTGGAAAACACTCACGAAATCTTCGCCTTCATACCAAATAAAAAAATAAATCAGTCAAAACTAAAGTTGAATTCAGAATGATTTTTTTTAATATGTTAAAAACAGGCACTGACAATACATAACTTGGTTCAGCCTTTAGTGTCAGAACTCGATGCAAATGGCGCGTAAAGAGGCGGGATCTAGTATCGTGGGACGATCAATTGTCCCCGGCTGTTGCAGTAAAACTTTACTACCTTACAGTTATACCTTAGCCTGTAGAAACGTTTTGTTGATTTGTGTAGTGGTTGAGATAAACCTTTTTTTCCGCGACACTGAATTTAAAAAGGTTTCGTGTTATTTTATTTGTTTCTAATTACTTTTACGAAAGTACGAAAAAGCCAACTACGAAAAAGGAAGAGTATTTATGATTTTAAAAGTATATCTACACACAAACTAAGTGTCAGCCATCCATCACTAATATATCTTTAAAAGTTAAGATTTAAAATAAAGGAAAAGAGTCGTCAGACAAAGAGTCGGCAACAAAGTAAAAAAAATGAGCAGCTATATTTTTTACTCAACCCTACACATTCACGCTTCACAAGACATGTTTGTCCAAGTCTAAGAGATCATTAGTTCGCTTTTTTTGTAAATCCTTTTTGCTTTCAAAATCCTTCGCCCTTTCTTCTGTTAATGATCCGTGAACACAGATGTTAGTACTGTACCCTAAAAAAGGTGTCCTAAGGTAGTTTATTCAGTAAATAGGGTATATAGTACGCCTATGTCTCCGAAGGGTTAGGCAGTAAAAGCTGAGTGATATGACCATTGGACTGCCAAGCCAAAAGTCTCGAGTTCAAATCCATGTCACCTCTGATATTTCAATAACAATAATTAAATATCACGTGCTTCAACGGTGAAGGCAAATATCACGAGGAAACATGCATGCCTGACAATTTATCTCGACGGCGTGTGAAGTCTGCCAACTTCTCTTAATCTGAGAAGAAACTCGTTCCCAGTAGTGGAAAATCATATTGGGTTGATTATATTATATGGGTTAAACTGCCTCATTAGCCAAGTGGTCCTAAGCGCGACTGCTACGCTAGAGGTCCTGGGTTCGATTCCCAGGTTGAGCAAAGTGTTATTGGGTTTTTCTATAAAATTCCCAGTAGCAGCTCGGAGTTAGGAATTTGTGCCCGGTTAATGGCAATAGGCTCGCCCCCTATTACATGGGACCTAAACATACCTGCGAACTGTGGGTGTACATTAGTAGTACGCCTCTGCCTAACCCTTCGGGGAATACAGGCGTGATGGTATGTTATGTTATATTATATGGGTATTCATCCATTTTTCCTATGAAATGCCAATTCACTCATTGCCCTGCATTGTACGTAACATATTTTGAAACTATCATGTCTGGGCTTTAAAAAAGAGTTTATCTGACGTTGTTTCTGTGATTCTTCTCAGAGCTCGTCAGCTAGGAAATGCCAACGCCATCTAGTTAAAAAAATATAAAACATTGACTTGAAAAAGTTTCATTAAAACACCCACAGTAAGCTTAGGTACTGTAGAGATCGCTGCAAGAAGGGTTTATTAGTATTGTGGGTTAACTAGTTTCAGATTAAAGAATAAACAACCATTAGAATTAGTAGAACTGTTTCGAAAATTAAAGTGTATAAAAATTTGTAAGGTTTGTTTTCTGCTAATACAAAAATGATCTTAATTTCATGGTGCATTATCCTTAAAAGTCCCCCTTAGAACCCCGGTACCTCTACATTACCATGTAACAGGGGGCGATCCAAACTCCGAGAGAAAATCCCAATAATATATTTTTTTTTTTATGTAATAGGGTGGCAAACGAGCATACGGATCACCTGATGGTAAGCGATAACCGCCGCCCATGGACACCCGCAACACCAGAGGAGTCGCAAGTGCGTTGCCCGCCTTTAAAAGGGTTTGGGCCTCCGGTAACCTCAACTCACTCGGCGAAACACAACGCAAGCGTTGTTTCACGCCGGTTTTCTGTGAGGCCGTGGTATCACTCCGGTCGAGCCGGCCCATTCGTGCCGAAGCATGGCTCTCCCACGTTATTCAACCTGGAAATCGAACCCAAGACCTTAAGGATATCAGTTGTACTTAGGAACACTAGACTAATGAGGTCAAATGATGACGGAATGTGATTTTCATGTAAGAAAGAAAATACATTTATTTGCCATAGACAAGACACTATAGTTTTACGCCATGTCGCCATGAAAGTGTGGGAACTATAGATAATATAACCAAAATATAAAATAGTTATAACTGCCATCTCGTAATAGCATTATGTGAACTTTTATTGTCTTCTTCAGTCCACCCCGGTATTTTATTACGACTATCCGGGCGGTAGTGAAATAAAAAGTGAGTCTGATTTTGTACAATCGAGTAAATAAAAACATAAGCAATTATTCACTTAGCCTTCGGAAATGTAAATGTAAATAGAAATGTAAAGAAGTCACTAATATTAATAATTGCGGCGGCGGTAGCCTAATGGCTAGGGCGTCGGACTTGCGATCATGTGGTTGCCGGTTCGAACCCCACCCATTGTACTACCGACGTGAACCCACTCGTAACACAAGCAATCTAGCTTAGCACGAGGGGTTAACAAGAATACTAGTAATGTGCGACCCGCATTGCTAGTAAGCTTTTTTTTTAAAAAAAAAAATAATAATAACGGGCTTCATAACCTCTCATACAAGGAAATAGAAAATATTGTTAAAATTTAGCCCTTTCACGCGCATCAGCACACTCACCTCACACTCACATACTCATACAATTACACTCACAAACACACAACACGCGCGCACGTTCGCGCGCACACCCACACACATACACAAAAATTATTATTGTTAAATACTTATCTAGATAAACCCGGTATAGAGTTGATATAAATATAACAACACTATAACTAAGGATATTCCATTTTTTTCTTGTAATTTATTTTGTATACTTCTGGAACGCTGTCGCCTCATTATCTGGAGGTGGGCGCTAATGACTGCGACACAGTTTTATAACTCATGCGGTTAATATTATCGAACACAAAATTGTATTCTTTATTTCTAGTTCAAATAAACTATTTTGACTTGATTTTGTCGTTGTGAAGTATTATTTAGGGGATGTTTTGTTTAGTGATATAATATTATTATGACGCATCAGATAAAAAGGAAACAGAGATGCAAAAGAGATAGTGATAGCCTCATGATAAGACTTTGTGAATTTTCGCAGTAACATACCATCACGCCTGTATTTCCCGAAGAGTTATGCAGAGAAGTACTAATGTACTCCCACAGTTCGCCGGTATATACCTATCTCTTGTGTATAGGGGGCGAGCCTATTACCATAGACTCCAACTCCAACCTCGGAATTGAACCCAGGAACTCTAGCATAGCAGTCGCCCTAAGGACCTCTAGGTTATTGAGGCAGTTTTTTCTTGTATATTTATATTATCAAGGAGAAAGTATAGGTTAATATTCTTGAATTGCGAAACGTACATAATTAAAAGAGTCACATCAAAAAATTAAAATCAAATAAGACAATCAGGCAAAGTCAGAATTACAAAAAAAAAATTTCAATTAGAACACTAAAAAGGTGCTTTTGAAAAGTCCAAACTATTGCATGTTTACAAAAAGTAGATCTTACGGAGAAGAACTGGCAAGAAACTTCAGAGATACTTTCTTCCAAAAAACTTTATCCTGAACACCATGATCCTTCTTCCCTTATCTCAAGTTGAGACTTTGGCGCACTATGTCTTTTTCTTCCATATATTTATTTCTCTTCTACTAGCATTCTTCACTTCTTATATAGCCATATCTTCTCTGACTTAGTCCTTCCAATTTTATTTTTGTTCCCCCCCTTGTCTGTCAACCGGCCTTTTAAAGGCCGATGTCAAAAAGTCCCTGTCTGTCGATCGACCTTTTAAAGGCCGATTGCTACCCACGCGCATATTTCGCGATAATGCTCTAAGTTCTTTATTTTCTATCCTATTCTTGCTTATACAAACCGTATGGAACAAAACAACGACCAGAAAAAGTAACAGACAGTTCCACTTAACATAGAGCAATAAAAAGTATCCGACCTTTTTGGTCCATTGTTCGGGCCGGATGTTATGTTTACGACTTTTGTAAACACTTGAGAATATTACAAGTGTTTGAGTAGTTCTATCTTGACACTTTAATAACGTTATACGATATATTATCTCGTTACTAAAACCGATATTTCTTGATATAAAGTTTTAGTTTTTTTATAATAATTTTTTTTTTGCAAATTTTTTTGCAAATTTGCTGACGTAGCTTTGTTTATTTTATCTATTTTTTTTGTATTTTCAATAGATTTTGATTTTAGTTCAGTAAGATAGCTTATTTAATAGCGATTCCAACGATATACAGTTCTTAAACAGTTCCCATACAACGGTTTCGAGATATCGTTATCTTAATGACGCGCGGCGCTATCGCTCGAGACCACCCAGAAGTAGCTTGACAGATGCGTCAAATATATAAGAGACTCACTATCGTACTGCCATATATTGGAGTTCTTACCGAATTTATTCAGTTCCCAGTATCGTCAGATAAGTATTTCACAAAGCGATCTGCATCAGACTTAGAGAACCCAATTTCTGGGCAATCTAGCTTCTGAACTTCTGTTTGTAAAACTACTAAATAAAGCCTACAAAATTACCAAATAAATTTGCTTATAAAGTGGAGGCTTTCACTCAGAAAGTAATTGTAAACATTCCCAATGGAATAACAGAAACGGGACCAATGACTATATCACCACAGAACACAGTATATAAATAAATAAATACTTCAAAAGCAGATTTCAAGTTTGCAAAACTGTATTTGAAATCCGTTGCTACTCTATTCCCTAGCGATTCGGCTGAATAGCCACTAAAGACTTTAAATATTGCATTTGTACGTATCAAAATCCGTTCAGCATCAAACGCAGTGAGTTCAAACTTTCGAAAGTCGACGAAACTCTGAATTACTTTTGAAAGTCCCGCTATAAATTTTGTTGAAACGCTTCGAAGAATTTCATAAGGAAAATTGTAAATAAATTCATGACTGTAGGGCTGCTATTAATTACTATTTTTTTATTAAAATAAGATGATAAGAATTGTATCGGTAACCTACAGACTGGCAGCAGAACAAAGTATTATAACTAATGCGTTGTCGTCTTGAGAATTCAGTTAATAACATGGCGTTGTTTGTTTCGTTTTATTCCCTACAATATAATTGACCACGCCGATACACACGTCATGCTCGTGAACGGGTGCTGTTTGTTGGGACTGGTCAGCTCTTACTTGCTGTGGCAATACTTTTTTATTTAATGAAAAATCTTGAAAATAGTTTGGGATTTGTGCGCGGCTGTTCCGTATTACCCAGAAGGGCCCAGGTCTCCTGGCATCAAGGGGCCCCACGGATGGCCTTTAAAAATATAATTGTTAATTTTTTTAAAAGGTCTCAAACTCTGTTGTGCCAAGGGCCCCTGGATAGCCTAAGTCGGCTGTGATTACCTGGGACCTCAACATGCTGGCGAAGTGTGGGTGTACATTAATGCGACTCTGCCTAACCCCTCGGGGAATACAGGTGTGATGGTATGTATGTTATGGTATTATTTCTCAGCGGCAAAATATTTCACAATATGATGGTAACCTTGATATACTTGTACAGCCAACCCTATGAAAGAATTCCAACAAGTCAGACGGTAATCTCCAAGGCTGGGGGTACGATATCGTACTATTTACTTCACCCTCCCTCTTGATATTTATAATGTCGCTAAAGATATGAATCAATTAAAATTAATTATGACTTCGCTGTTTCATGTAGATTTAGGCCCAATTTTTTGATCCGTAGTCAAACTGTATAACCATTTGTTAAAATAACCATTCTCGGTTATCTCGTCAACTAATGGTTAAAGAGCTCTCATGTTTTTCGATATCTATGTTGACTATAATCAAACTTGGTTTGTTGGTTGGTTAACTATCGGCCATATCGTTAACTCTCGGTGATGGTTAATTTTTGAAAGGTAGATATTTGACCGTTGGTTAAGTTAACAATTGATAAAAAAATGCATTTTCCCGAAATTTAACCATTGGTCACTATTTTAAACTATTTGTTGAGTTAACTACGGATGAAAAACCGGGCCTAAGTCAAGTTGATGTCTTCGTAAATACGATTCGGTACTTTTTTGTAATGGCACAGGCGATTCCCCGAAAAGGTTCTGTTTTTTTTTCAAGATTGTTTCTGTTCGTTACAAGTTTTTTCTTTTTAAGTAGGTCGTTATCATCGCGCAGCTGGGCACGGGCCGTTTTTGAGAATGGTTATAAGATAATACTGCATAGTAGATTAGTTAGAGGGTGTAACTTAATGAAGTACATAATAATTAACATAACATATCATCACGCCTATATTCCCCGAAGGGTTAGGCAGAGGCATACTAATGCACACCCACAGTTCGGTGTGTTTAGGTCTCATTTAAGAAGGGACGAGCGTATTGCCACATTAACCGGACGCAAATCCCAAACTCCAAGCTGGTACTGAGAATTTTATAGAAAACTCAATGACACTTTGCTCGACCTGGGAATCGAACCCAGGACCTCTAGCATAGCAGTCGCGCTCAGGACCACTAGACTTATGAGACAGTTAAGTAAATAATTACTGCCTCATTAGCCAAGTGGTCCTGAGCGCGACTGCTACGCTAGAGGTTCTGGGTTCGATTCCCAGGTCGAGCAGTGTTATTGGGTTTTTCTATGAAATTCCCAGTAGCAGCTCGGAGTTAGGAATTTGTGCCCGGTTAATGGCAATAGGCTCGCCCCCTATTACGTGGGACCTAAAACATACCGGCGAACTGTGGGTGTACATTAATACGCCTCTGCCTAACTGCCTTCGGGGAATACAGGTGTGATGGTATGTTTTTTATGTTTTAAGTATATATAATTATGAACAATAAACAAAATTCATCGTCCTGCACAAACTGGAAAATATATTTTGTTAATTTTGATTGATATTTTTTAACCGACTTCAAAAACGAGCAGGTTCTCAATTCAACTGTATTTTTTGTCTATATTTTATTAATATTTTATAATAGTTTACGGGATCCCACAGTTACCTAATGTAACTATTTTCGTGATTGTTAATTACCTATCGCCAGGGTTTCCAACACCTGCCCTGGTGTTGTAATTTTCCTTGGACACCCTGTCAAAGTGGCTCACGACCCTTCTTTAACTAGAAAATAGCTCAAAATCTTCAAACGGCTGATGAGATTTTCTTGAATCATAGCTAAGACCTTAATAACCTTTAGGAACACACTATCCAAAAACGGTTAATCCGTTTTGGAGCTACGCTGTCATATACAGCTACACAAGTTAAACTTATCAAACCTTCAACAAGCGATCCTACTCTTTTCTCATGGGCAACGCACTTACTACTCCTCCGTGTTGTAGGTGTCAATGGTCGGCGGTGATCTCTTACCATAAGGTAAACCGCTTGCTAGCTTACCTCCCTCTTCTATAAAAAGAAACCCCTTTGTTTGAGTCAGGGTTTAATAATAAGTACCTCATCCTATATGCGATACCAAATAATCAACATAATCTATGAAAAAGTCACACGTTCTAATAAGAGGTATCGATAATATCCCCACAAGAATGCTTTGAACACAAAAACTCCCTGGGGCCACGCACGCAAATCTTCAGGATGCGCTGTAGCTTATCTTATCTTATCTTGTGTAGGGCTGAGGCAGCAAGGCCTCAGTGCACTTCGACCCAATGGAATCTTTTGTGCTTCCCCTAGATAACTTATTCCTCATCCCCTCCCTGTTCTACAAACAGCTCTTCCATGAGCTGGTCTTGGATAACCCTGACCCAAAAGGCACATTCGCTTTCTAGCTATTGCATCGCATGTACACAGAAGATGTTCCATGCTCTCAATTTCCCTTTTGCAGGCCCTGCAAGCTGATGTCTCCGTCAGACCCATCTTTTGTATGAGAGCGTTAGTCCCGAAGTGTCCGGTCAGCGCCCCCATCAAAATAGGGGCCTGCCGCCTGCTTGAGTTCCAAATGGCGCTGACGCTGCCCCATAACCGCTTGCAAATAAATGGGGATATACGGGAATAGAGTTGGGACAGACTCGATGGAACTGATATTAATAAATTGATTCTCGACGTTTCGAATCATTTCATGATGATAGAATCCGTTTTCGATTACGGGGACTATTTTCTGTTACTGGTGGTTTAATAACGAGTACTTAAAAGAGTTTACACTCAAAAAATTGGGTACATCACATCTATTTTTTTATGGGATCGGTGGCAACACATCTTTATATCCCAGAAACAAGCTCGGATCATAGGACTACCCTTATATCCGTTAAAAGTTGTCTTAATTTACTATTAATGGTATCACTATCACTTCACTATAATATATACTAGAAAACAAAACCGCTATCTGTGATAAGTTATTTTAAACTAAGCAATGGACATATTTATGGTTATCAGGGTCATGTAGAGGAAAAATTCCGTACCTAAGGTTTATAATTATGTATAACACTTATATAATTATTTATATTGTACCCATGCCAAGCTGGGCTGGTTGATTATACCGTATATTCTCGTAAATTTTAGAAATCGGTATCTAAATTTAAAAAAGACGCCTAGAACACTGTAAAAAAACGAACAAAGAAGTTTCCGCACCTGCCTCAATCAAATCCCCCTTACATTTTCAACCTCTCGGCATTATTTCGGGTTTATACCGTTTTATAAACGAGATAAAACCTTTGGATGGAGGCATGGAAGAGATTATAATATTATCCTGAGATATGAAATTTTCTGCGAACGATAAACGAGACGGTTAGCCTGATGGCCAGAGGAGTTACAAGTGCGTTGCCGGCCTTATAAAAGGGTTTGGGCCACCAGTAATCTCACCCACTCGGCGAAACACAACGTAAGCGTTGTTTCCCGCCAGTTTCTCTGGTATCACTCCGGTCGAGCCGGCCCATTCGTAGCGAAGCATGGCTCTCCCATGGTTACAAGTTACCGTTACTTACAAGCGTTGCTATAAATTATCGCATCAATTCTCCCAGCTAGGACGAAGGCATAACTGCTACAGCCGTCACATACACACACATACAGCGGGTGTTCATGTGTAAACAGAACACTGAAAATAGAATAGAACACAATTGATTTTGATTATGAAAGGGGTATGACAGTCATTGAATATTGATTTGTACAATGAGCGACGCGCTATGATGGGTACAGTCGTGGAGACAGTGTTTTTGCGAATAAGGACAAGTCTGCTAGAGATCGTCCGCCCCTCATAATGTTTGTATGAAGTCACGTCTTACGAAAGAGTTTATAATATTTAGTTGTAGGTAGGTATACCTATTCGTCTTAAGTAGCGGACTCTAGAACACATGCGTGAGATGCGTGTGATTCTTGGTGGTGCTTTGTAAATGCTTCAAACTTTTGAATTTTGAAGGGTATTGTCATATTATTGTAGTTAATCTATACTATTATATATTTATGTTACGCCTGTATTCTCCGAAGGGTTAGTCTGAGAAGTACTAATGTTCACCCACAGTTCGCCGGTATGTTCAGATCCCATATCGTGAGGCGAGAGAACTCTGAGCTGCTTCTGAAGATTGTCATAAAAAACCTGATAACATTTTGCTCGACCCGGGAATCTAACCGAATCTCTAGCAAAGCAGTCGTATTTTGAACCACAGATTATTGAGGCAGATAAAATATCAATAATTTAATATAACAATTTGTGATCGACAGTACAAACACGCTACAAAACAGCATCATTCGTGGAAGTTGCTATCGCGAATCAATATCAACTTGATTGACAATTCTCACACATTACGACAAGTTGATATTCTAATGTCGATAAATGATAGGTACATCCTCTCGTCAAATAATGTCATATTCTCTACAACAATAGTTTTACCTTCCCACAAAATACTTGAGACCTTGATGATCTTCATTCGTAGCAACAACATTAAACTTTAGTATCTTCCCTCACTGAGCTCTAACATCATTCTATTATGATTTAATGTTCACTGTTAATTATTCTTACTGTAGTTCTTTTTTCAATTGATGTTTAGACACACACACGTTTTTCCATCTCACTTCGTATGTGGCTGAATTGTCGACATCGGCAAACTCGCCAATATAAAAAAAAAACATTAGTTTTAGTGTATACGAAGCCCGAGACACATATCTAGAATTTTTTTGTAAAGAATCTATGAAGGTACAAAATTTCAAAACTATCACGAAAAATCACTAGCTTATGTTACCTGGTTGTCCATATAAAAACATGCTCACCACGTCTTGTTACCCCCGCCCTGCTGTGAACCCGTGCCTAGTGCTGCTGTGACCTGCCGTGACTTGTGTTGTACGCGTATGATTTCGGAAACATACTTAAGTGTCGCTCGGTGAACTTGTAACTTTTTTTTAATATTTTTGTAACAAAATTTAACATGGCTGAAAAATTGTTAGAATAGATTCAGTAACATAGTCTGAACAAATTATATTCAGGTTTCAAATACACAAAAAAAAAATTGTATAAGCCAAAATCATAATATTGGTAGGTACATTATATGATTTTGGCCCAAACAGTTCTCTTTCTTCTTTCTTTTTAAGAAAACCTTGTCCCCAAACTTGGACTTTTTTTTATTTACCAACAACAACTACCTGCAGGTTATAAAATAATTATTTGTTCCATGTGAGGATCGAATCCACAACAAGTAGTGTAGAATCCGATCGCTCAGCCACTACACCAAGCGTACCGTATTTTAGATTATAGCCTAACCCTTCTCACTCTGAGAGAGACTCGTAGCCAGCAGTGCGGCAGTTTATGGGTTAATCATGACAAACTTGAGCTGATTTAAAAAATTGTGTGGGGGAAGTATCTTTAAAAGGATTAAAAAATTAGCTCAACAAAGAAATAGCATGTATTCGACATTACACACAGTTAACCGTTCTATAACTTTTACACCTCCACATTATCTATTCGGAAATAAAGGTGTTATTGGTACAATTTTTTTTGGGATAGTTTCGAGTCCAGACTTTTTGGGACAGCGGACTCGATCTATACAATTATAAAATAACTTCATTAAAGTTGAACAAAAACATTGGAATTTTAAACAACATAGAGAGTGTGAGCACTTAAGAGGCGCGGGCACGGACGTCCGCTGTCGTCGGCGGTCAACGCATGACTGCGCTAATTGCGTGCGCTACTTTGTGACGTCATGTGCATTGTGCTGGCAACACCTCTTTGTGTTACACTTTTTGTTGCCCGTTTCATGTGTGTTATTAAATTAGAGTTTCATTGTAGAGTTATTGTCATTGTAGAGGGATTATTATTCACACAGATAAAAATGTTTGTCTAGATCTACATAATAAAGCTAGTTTTTTTTCGTTTCTAATTATATTTTTTATGAAAGTTTGTGTTTGTAAACGCATCCAAGATACTAGTGAAAACATTGGTTGGTTTGGTTCTGTTTTATTAAAAAAAAAGATATTTCTATATATTTAGATATAAAGTGCAACTGAAGTAACAACAATTCACGAGTTTAATAAAATTTTACGAATTTTTATGTTTTTTTTTACAATTATACTTAACTCAAAAATAACTATAAAGCACTTTTTTTATGTGTTATTAAAGCTTTGGAAAAACCGAGTGGAAATATTTTCTTCTTAAAAAATATAACATAACATAACATACCATCACGCCTGTATTCCCCGAAGGGTTAGGCAGAGGCGTACTAATGTACACCCACAGTTCGCCGGTATGTTTAGGTCCCATGTAATAGGGGGCGAGCCTATTGCCATTAACCGGGCACAAATTCCTAACTCCGAGCTGCTACTGGGAATTTCTTAAAAAATATACTAAGCAAAAAATATTTACAGCGTCAAGCACCCTAACAAATCTTTTCTAATATCACAATTAATAACAGAGTTTTCCCCAATATTACATCAGGAACAATACCCAATTGGGCCCACTTGCGAGTGATTTATATATTCCCAAACCATTCGTTATGTTCACGACTTTTTTTTCCGCCAGTCTATTTAGTGGCGGGTAAAAATATAAGCGGAAGAACAAGAAAAAAATTACGTGTGGCACTCGGGCACTGCCGCGATAAAGCTATTGAAAACTCACACTAAAGATTTTTTCTTGTTAAAGTTCAATAAAAAAAAATGATTTTCTATGAAATTCTCAGTAGTATGTAGGAGTTTGGAATTTCTGTCTGGTTATTAGCAATAGGCTCACCTCTAACATACCGGCGAACTGTGGTTAGCTAGATTTTTTTATCAACTTTTGCAATTACTAGCTGACCTGACAGACGTTGTCCTCTCCTAGTTTCAACTAATTACCTCAAAAATCTCATAGAAAAAATGGTTTTCTATATTTTTAATACACTTAGCGCCATTTACCTCTGAATACCTTATTTCTGACCTTTATATTACTAAATTATATTACATTATTATTATACAAAAGTGGCGGTAGCCTAATGGCTAGGGCGTCGGACTTGCGATCATGTGGTTGCCGGTTCGAAACCCACCCATTGCACTACCGACGTGAACCCACTCGTAACACAAGCATATTTAGCCTAGCACGAGGGGTTAACAAGAATACTAGTAATGGGTGACCCACATTGCTAGTAAGCTTTTTTTTAAAAAAAAAATGTGTTCTTATTGTATTAACGTGAAGCCTGGAAATATAAACAGACTTCCATAAATAAAAATCTCAAATAACTGTTAGGCAGAGGCTAATGCGCCTCTGCCTAACCAGGATTCAAACCCAGCACCTCTAACGTAGCAGTCGGGCTCAGGGCCAATAGGCTAATGAGGCAGTTATACAAATAAAAATTCCTCTAAATTACATGTTCTTTTATTTAAACTCGACATAAAAGCTGAATTAAAAATTGATCGCAAAAGTCTAGTAATAAGTAGGTAGTACTAAAGAAGAAAACAAGTACATACATACATACAACAAAGTTACATACATGATTGGAATGGAGCCAAATACTCACCGAGGCTTTGTGTGTAACCTTTTGTAAACTCATTGCGGTCTTTAGAAAACTCCAGAGCATTGGAAAATAATTTGGCATTATTTCTAGATGGCAACTCCTCTTATTCTAGTGGTTTCAAGAGCGACTGCTACGCTAGAGAACCTGGAATCGATGCTCAGGTCAAATAAAGTGTTATTGAGTTTTCTATGTATTTCTCAGTAGCCGCTCGGAAATTCAATAGACTCGCCCCCTATTACCCGGGACCCAAACATACCGACGAATTATGGGTGTACATTAGTACGCCTCTGTCTAACCCTTCGGGGAATACAGGCGTGATGGTTTGTTGTGTTAAATAAAGGTTAAAACAAGGCAATGCCATCTTTTTCAAGTTCACAAGATTAAGAATCATCCCTTAATCTCGCAAACTTATATCATAGTTCTTGAGATTAGCCCAACATAAATACAATAAAGTTACTTTTAATAGAGTTATAATTAAAACGCTACATAATACCTTTTTAAACACAAAGAACCATGAAAGTTTAGAAGATTTACGTTACATTTTGTTTTTAAATGCTAAATTTTCTCATAACTATAAGGCATTAATTCGCTATTTATTTACTAGCTGAAACTAACTAAATAGATGAAGAACGTGAGGTTAAAACACTTGGGCCCTTAAACAATTTATTTTATATTCATGATAATTTGAAACTGCCTCGTTAGTCTAGTGCTTTCCAGTGCGACCGCTACGCTAGAGGTCTTGGGTTCGATTCTCAGGTCGAGCAAAGTGTTATTGGGTTTTTCTATGAAATTCTCAGTAGTAGCTCGGAGTTTGGAATTTGTGCCCGGTTAATAGCAATAGGCTCGCCCCCTATTACATGGTACCTAAACATACCGGCGAACTGTGGGTGTATCTTAGTACCTAGCAATTGAATTAGTGTTAGCTATGGTATTTTTTACACATATATTTAATTTTTGTAAACTGGTTTACCATCCGTTCGTCAATATAGGTCTGGTTGCAAACCAGCGCCAGGCACTCCGTCTGGCTTATGCTGAACCAGCGCCTGTTCAGCGCAATTTATATTAGAGTATAAGTAATTATAGATAGTATTTAAGGTAAAATTGTGCTGAATCAACCATTTTTCTTTCTTTCTTTTCTTACACTTCTGCCTTCGGGAATACAGGCGTGTATGTTATTTATTTATTTATTTATTATATTCTTTATTGTACACCAAATTAAACATAGGACAGGACATATTGAAACAAAAAAACATACAATGGGCGGCCTTATCGCTAACTGCAATTTCTTCCAGGCAACCTTAGGATGGACAAATCTGGACTGAACTAACAAATGGGGTTGACAACGGTGTACATACCTACATATACCTACACAACTATACATATGCATAATATGTTATGTTATGTATGATTTAGAAATGCCCTTAATTTCATGGCAGAATAAGATTCGCTCTCACCCAGGTATTCTCTTCCGGAGATAGCTCGTAGCGACGTCACGAATTTCACGATTAGTTGATTGACGGCTTTGATAGTTCTAAGGAAATTTTTAATTCTTGATGAATATAAAATAAATAGCTTACTAGACCATCTCTTTGCCTCGTGTTCTTCGTCTATTTAGCTAAAAAAGTTAATTGCATAAAATTACTTATTGAAAATTCCACGAATAATGCAGCTAGTACCTAAATTAATTAAAAAAAATCTTTTGCTTGGGTAATTTATTTACATGAAGTGGTCATTAGAAACAATGACGTCGATGGGAGCCAATCAATGACCTAGCTGTCTTACTATTCTTAATTGTATTGAAGAAGTCAATCTATGGCAACACTAATCGTCACATTTGTGACATAGTCGCGGGGCATCGTGGGAAGAGAATACCAGGCATAAGCCATTTTTTTTCCATCATGATATATTTAGATTTTTGCTTTGATTGATTTAGCGATTTCTTGTCTAAACGTTCGTAAGGCTTGCATAATGATAAACGTCAAATCCTACATTGCAACAGGTATAAGTAGGTACATACATAGGTACTTGGATCTATTTGTATCATTGATATCAATACCAAAATACAGATGGCGCTAAAAGTAAAAAATAAACATAGCGCCAATGTGAGGCAGCCGCCATATTGTACCAGCGCGTAATTCACACGCGAACTAATGCAAGGCAATTATATCAACTTTTAAATAAATATAGATTCACAAGTTTATGGGAGACGGCGATTAATTAAACGTAAAGCGCTTCAGACTGAAGAAAGAAGAAGCGAAGGTAGCCTAATGGCTATGGCATCGTACTTGCGATCATGTGGTTGCCAGTTTGAAACCCACCCATTGCACTACCGACGTGAACCCACTCGTAACACAAGCATTTAGCTTAGCACGAGGGGTTAACATGAATACTAGTAATGTGCGAGGTGCGACCCACATTGTTAGTAAGCTTTTTTTTTTAAAAAAACTTATAAATGACGCCAAAATATTTTTTTCTTAATTATATTATTATGACGTATTTTGACATTCGTATTTTTACAATTTCTGATTATAATAGTTTAGAAAAAACTTATATAGAGACCTTATAAAATAGTCCTGAATACATGATATTTGACTGTTTTACCAATGAAATATCATAAATATAAAATCCAAAACTTTAATATTATTTTTTTCTTTAAAACTGCAAAACTTTAAGAGAAATATAAATGTAGTTCAAACTACACTTCAAAACCGAGCCAAATTTTCGAATACCGCTTTAAAATTCCAAAGTACTCTTTTTAAAAATTTCACTTGACCAATGCCAGATGTCGTGAGCCGAGCGTAATTAGTTTAGCTTAATTCGCTGCAGCCTACAACTTGAGCTGTTACTTTGAGCTGGCGTTTTGCCAGTCGCCACAGCCTGCGGAAGCTGAGATAGACGACAAAAGAAATAAAGCGAGACATTCACCGGTAGTAGGTCTAAGTGATACGTGTTTCTGGGGATATTCAGTTTTCTGTTCAAAATCAGTGTTGTGTTTTGATTTCGAAAGGAAAATGTTCTATTGATTTTTTTACAGTTCACTTGAATTCAAGGCTTGTATCCAAATAAATGGAGGGCAACATAACAAACAGAAAATTTTTGGCAGGCTTCCACTCGAAAAACACCACACACAAAGGATAGTAAGGGTAGTCTCAAGTCAATCAGACCTCACGAGATCTTACCATCAAGCACGGGGCGGGTCTGCCGCTATGCTTTTGCTTTTGCACAATGACATGCTTTGCTTTGCTTTGCGTGGTAGTATAGGTGCAGGCCTACCTTACCGCCTCCTTCTGAAGTGGTAAGGGGGTGAGGTTAGATATTGAATTTGAAGCTGACAGAGTTACTAAGGGCCTACATGCAGCGTGGACAGATAACTGTCCTGAAAAGAAGGCTCTTGGTAAGAAGGAGCCGTGGTGGACTCCGGAGATAGTACAACTTCGTCGAGATACACGACAGGCTTTTAATGCCGCCAAGGCCATTAACGACTTTTCGGGTTACAGTGCTAGCCTCACAAAGTTTAACTCGGCTGTACGAAGAGCCAAGCGTAGGAGCTGGAGGGGACACTGTCAGGCGATCGAGAGTGTTTCTGAAGGCATGAGGCTTTGTAAAGCAATTTCTACAACTAAGGCCATTCCACTAGCATCTATTAAAGATGGGAATGGTAAACTGGCTGAGACTGGGGAGGAGGTCTTGAATGTAATGTTCAAAACTCATTTCCCGGGATCAGTAAAACTGGATGATGATAAGGAGGACTCAGTGACCCTGGAGGAGCTATCTATTCGCACCACCAGGGCTGACTGGGATACTGCTAAAAAGGTGGTAGATGAACATAGGCTCAGGTGGGCAGTGATGGGTTTCCAACCATTCAAGGCCCCTGGACCGGATGGGATCTACCCTATTTTATTACAGGAGGGGGCTGAGACTCTGATACCGCACTTATGCAGGCTGTATAAGGCGTGCGTAGCGTTTGGATACATACCTGCGCGGTGGAGGAAAGTCAAAGTAACCTACATACCTAAGCCTGGCAAGGGAGATTATGAGGATGCCAAAGCTTTCAGGCCTATCAGCCTCTCATCGTTTTTACTCAAAACACTTGAGAAAATGCTTGATAGGTATATTAGAGAGGGGCCTCTAAAGAGATACCCTCTCCATGGGCTTCAGTTCGCCTATCAGGCAGGGAAGTCAACAGAGGCGGCATTACATTACGTCGTAAGCCGCGCAGAGGCGGCACTGGAATCGCAGGAGGTTTGTGTCGGAGCCTTTCTTGATATCGAGGGAGCCTTCGACCGCACAACCTTTGAATCGATACAGCGAGCTGCAGAAAAACATGGCATCAACCAAACCATCATCAGATGGGTGACTTGCATGCTAAGGAGTAGGATCATTCATTCCACTCTTAGAGGGGACACACTCCACGTTAGGACGACCAAAGGCTGTCCACAAGGGGGAGTGTTGTCACCGTTACTGTGGTGCTTAGTAGTAGACTCACTACTAAGCAATCTCAATGAGGGCCCTTTGCTAACCGTGGGATATGCCGATGACATAGTCATACTTGTCAATGGCAAATTCCCGAACACGGTTTCAAATCTGATCCAAAGGGCTCTCTGTAAAGTAGAGAGGTGGTGCGAAGAGAATCACCTCTCTATCAATCCAAGCAAGGCAGTTGTCATTCCATTTACTAGGAAGAGACTGCTATCAGGCCTTGGCCAACTTCGGCTTTATGGCAAACAACTAAACTGGGCCTCAGAGGTAAAATATTTAGGGGTAACCCTGGATAAAGAACTGACGTGGCGAACACATCTGGACAATACCATAGCCAAGGCTCTAAGAGTCTTGGGTATGTGTCGCTCAGCGTATGGCAAAACCTGGGGACTTAGACCAAAGGTTGTGCAGTGGCTGTACACCATGATGGTTAGACCAATAATCACATATGGCAGCATTATTGGTGGCCTAGGACGCAACTAGGGATATGCAGGGAAGCCCTCGCTAAACTACAGCGAACGGCATGCCTAGCTATCACAGGGGCGTTCAAAACCACACCAACAGCGGCGATGGAAAAGGTACTCAACCTTGCACCGCTACATATTGTCATAGAGACTGAGGCCCGTCTTGCACTACACAGACTGGCAATAAATGGCCTGTGGGATAGTTCTAAGCCTAGAACTAGACACACAAAGCTTAAAATACAGGAAGGCCTTGACGAACTAACGAACATGCACTGCGACAAAATGCAGCCCATGTTTTGGTTCAAGAGGTCTTACAAGGTTCATCTACCGTCAAGGGAAGAATGGATGAAGGGACTAGATCCACCAGAGGAGGGCAGTCTGATATGGTACACTGACGGTTCGAAAACCGAGTCGGGTACAGGGGCGGGCATATATGCAAGGGACCATAAGGTCAGTCAAAGCATGGGCAAATTAGCTACAGTTTTCCAAGCGGAAACATATGCTATTCTTGCCTGTGCACAACAGATGGAAAGTAGCGGTACCACAGGTAGGTCCATCTACATTCTTAGTGACAGCCAAGCGGCACTCATGGCCCTGACCTCCTACAGGATCGATTCAAGGCTGACCATGGACGCTGCCCGAACTCTTAATGAGCTGGGAAAGCGAAACAAGGTCAGGCTTGTTTGGGTCCCTGGTCATAGGGGTATTGT
This sequence comes from Acronicta leporina, assembly GCA_947256265.1. NCBI lineage: Eukaryota > Metazoa > Arthropoda > Insecta > Lepidoptera > Noctuidae > Acronicta > Acronicta leporina. The sequence continues at coordinate 2,213,247 of OX366524.1, forward strand.
GGGCAACGAGCATGCTGACGAGCTGGCTAGGGAAGGTTCTGGAACCTCACTAATTGGACCGGAACCATTTGTAGGACTGGCTCCAAGCACAGTCAAAACGGCATTTCGGGAGTACGCAAGGACGAGGCACATGGATGAGTGGTTGAGCCTCACGGGACTTGCTCACTCCAAGAAATTCATAGGTTCCTCATCGAAATGGCAAAATGCCATTTGGAACTCAAGCAGGCGGCAGGCCCGTCTTTTGATGGGGGCGCTGACCGGACACTTCGGGACTAACGCTCTCCTACAAAAGATGGGTTTGACGGATACATCAGCCTGCAGGGCCTGCAAAAGGGAAATTGAGAGCATGGAACACCTTCTGTGTACATGCGATGCAATGGCTGGAAAGCGAATGTGCCTTTTGGGTCAGGGTTATCCAAGCCCGGAGGACTACAGACTCATACCCCCAGGCCTCATTATAAAGCTCATGGAAGAGCTGTTTGTAGAACTGGGAGGGGATGAGGAATAGATTATCTAGGGGAAACACAAAAGATCCCATTGGGTCGAAGTGCACTGAGGCCTTGCTGCCTCGGCCCTACACAAGATAAGATAAGATACCATCAAGCACACCACACTACCACTACCACAATAACTACAGAAGCCGATAGCATCGACATATATTCTAACTCACTTCGACAATACCGCGAGAGACTCTTGGCCTATTTTTGTGGAGCCTCAAATTAACTATCCATAATCCTATCAGTTGCATTCGCTAACATATCTTCAGTTTATTCACCAGCTATATTTTTAGTTTTTTTAGTTTTAATTATATTAACACAACAACATAACATTATATTATTAATAAAAATTTTATCTTTCATATGACCGATAAGTATTCTACTACGTTAATAGATGAGCATAATATGTATCTTCTCGGTTTGTATAAATGTAATATTGTCAATTCCTGTTCGTAAGGTAATATTAAAAAAAACGTAGTTTTGTCACAACTTTTATAATGCCAGTGCTGTGCACTTCTTTAAGTGACGAATTCACCGTCAAAGTGTTGGTATATCATATTCTATACAGTGTTTAGTGAATAAGTTGTTGAAGTGCCATAATAATAATAAATAAATAAGCACGATATTTGCTTGGCTCTTACGAGATGCAAATCTGGATAGCGAGGAATTGTATTCTAACTCCTCCCCACGCGGAATAATAATAAGACAGTATACAATAACAGACGGAATACAATGAAACTGTTTGGCGACTTGTAATTTTATTTGCCAATAAGAGCTTAAATTAAAACCCAAGAAGTGTTTTTGGTTTTCTCCAGTTCTGTCCTCCAAGATAACAATAACTGGTGATCCCACCCCACACATAAGAGTGGCCGTCCACTAACATTTCACAGTCTGAAATGCTTAACTTAAAATACCGCAAAAAGTGTTTTTGGTTTTCCTCAGTTCTGTCCTCCGAGATTACAATAACTGGTGATCCCACCCCACACATAAGAGTGGCCGTCCACGAACATTTCACAGTTCTGAAATGCTTCTTTTAGATAATTTAGTTCCTTTGTTGTTTTTCTACTGGCTAGGTAGTCACTTTGCAGCAACTTTGAATTTTATATCCAGTGGATTTAAATGTTTGCTTCGAGCAAAGTTTTATGAGTTTTGCAAAGAAATTCTCGTAGCAGCACAGAGTTTAGTATTTTTATCCAGTTCAAGTTCAAGTTCAAATGTTTTTATTTCAAATAAGCTTTTACAAGCGTTTATGAAACGTTGTGATTCTAGTTGCACGGTTCCAAAAGGTCGATCCTATGGAGAAGAATCCGGCAAGAAACTCCATGGACACTCTTTTAAAATAAATGAATTACAAACTTCACTGGTACAATATTGCGATAACAAGATGTGAGGACGTTGAAGGATGTCCAAGTTTGACCGAGGTCGACTATATTAAACGAAGATTCACGTTATTTGAGAATCCGATGTCATTTCTAAATAAAAAACTATGTGGTAACGCACACCATCAAAGCGATAAATAAAACTAGGTGTCTACTTAGACAAGCCACAACGTACACACATTTACAGTTTCTGTTGTGGTAAACAATACTTTCCATATGAAGACATCTCGATATGTAAATAATATGGAATCTGTTAAAGCTATGTCCATCTACTTATAAGGTTCCTACTATAGCTACTAACTGACCAACATGAAAATTAATAAGCTTATATTAGTCTCTAATAATCAACAGTTTCATTTTGCCAGGGAGGCCGCAAATGCATCCGTATCTAACAACCACACATTCTTATCGTTAACATAGTCCTTGGTTTTGTAATAGGTTAATGACAATAGCCCATTATTACATGGGACCTAAACAAACTTTGACGTTTCAGACTTTTTACTGCGGCTATGGTCACGGGTAGATTTACTCTAATTCATAACCTTTTTTAAAGTTGATTTTAGCAAGTAATATTAATAAATACATAACATAACATACCATCACGCCTGTATTCCCCGAAGGTTTAGGCAGAGGTGTACTAATGTACACCCACAGTTCGCCGGTGTGTTTAGGTCCCATGTAATAGGGGGCGAGCCTGTTGCCATTAACCGGGCACAAATTCCTAACTCCGAGCTGCTACTGGGAAATTCATAGAAAAACCCAATAACACTTTGCTCGACCAGGGAATCGAACCCAGGACCTCTAGCGTTGCAGTCGCGCTCAGGACCACTTGGCTAATGAGGCAGTAATGAATAAAACATGTTCTAAAAATAGTTTTTAGTTGAATACCGTGGCCAGAGCTCATGCTTCGGCACGAATGGGCAGGCTCGACCGGAGTATTACCAAGGCCTCACAGAAAACTGGCGTGAAACAACACTTGCTTTGTGTTTCGCCGAGTGAGTAAGGATACCGGAGGACCAAACCATTTTAAAAGTATGGGTGTCCATGGGCGGCAGTAATCGCTTACCATCAGGCAATTCGTCTGTTCGTTTGCCCTCTATCCCATAAAAAGAGTAAGATAGGATACATTTACTGTCAAAAATCGGTATAAACTTGAATATTTCTCAATTCCAGGTGCAGTAATCGCCTTCTAGAGGAGCCCCAGAAGGGGAGCCCAGGTGGGCCCGCCAAGCGGTTGGGCCCACCATTGCAACACGTGTTAATTCTTGTAAGTCAATGTTTTTATTCATTCATTGAGGTCGAAGCGCAACTAGAAACTAAGGGCCACTTGCACCAACTTCTTAGCGGTGTTTAAATTGTATTTAAACACGAAATTTCTATGAAAAATTGAGTTTAAATGTATTTAAACATATTTAAGAAGTTGGTGCAAGTGGCCTAAGTAAGTAAATCGGAGTTTGGATTTGGATCCAGTTAAAACAAAGGGCTAGCCTCCTATCATATGGGACATAAATCTTTGCTTAACCTTTCAAGGAATACATATGTGATGGTATGCATTATTACTAAAATACTAATAACTCAATTCATTCCAATATAGACTACAAAAACAAACAGAATTAAGAACTTGGCCGGTAGAGAATTTTATAACCTGAAACACAAGATTTTAGAAGAAAACATGTTTTCGTCAGATTCGCTGGTTGTGCCAGTAATATTACTTTGAAGTTAGGGTGCGTTCAGGTTTCTTATTTTAGTTTTATTTTAACAGGGCTTTAAATATTTTAGAGCTCAGATCTAGGTTTATGGTATGAATGAATTCTTACGAGCGTTATACGTAGTGCATCTATTTGATGTTTAAGCTTTTCATTTTGTGAAAGTTTTTGTCATATTTATTAAAAATAGCAAGTCGCTTGATTTTTTGATGCATAGAATTTGTATGATTAATCGTAAGCAGTGATGTGGAAATCCAAGGCATGCACCTCTGACTTTTCAAAGTTATGTGCGTATTAATAATATTTAATTATCAGGCGCTAAAACGGTGAATAATAATAATAAATAATAAATATAAATATTCTGGGACATTTTTTACACAGTACCATCTAGTCCCAAACTAAGCAGAGCTTATACTATGGGTACTAGACAATGGGTATAATACATATATGCTTTTTTTTTTTAAATACATAATTATAATACATAAGAAACACCCAGACGAACACAAACACTTATATTAATCACATAAATTTTTGTGTTCTGTGGGAATCGAACTTACGACCTCGGCAGTCAGGTACTCGAACCACTAAACCACAGAGGTCGTCGGTCGTGAAGAAAAACTGCTTGCCTGATTTTCTCAACGCTATGTGAAGACTGCCAACCCACACTAGGCCAGCGTGGTGGACTATAGCTCTCTCATTCTGAGAGGAGACCCGTACCCAGTTGTGGGACAGTAAAGGGATTGATTATGACGATTCCGCGGGACGGAGTTAGTTTTACATACATACATACACTACGCTTTTTTCCCACAGGGATAAGCAAAAACTAAAGACCACCATTTGCTACGATTCTTATATACTTTTTTTGCTTCTGCCACATTCATACACCTTCTCAAACATACGCGCTGGCTGCGAGTACTACGCACCTGATCTTTTTTAAGGAACCTCGCCGACAAGATTGACGTATGTACGTACGCCCTACTAGGATGACCACATCCTTTAGTTTTATATAACGTTAAATAATCTGTCTCAGTTGAAAGCCTAACTTACTTCTTTATTAAACAAATTGGTAGTATTTGCTGATTCACGCACCAGTTATACGGAGCGTGAAAACCTCCATTTTACTCCATTGAAACCTTTTTTGTCGGACTCAAAGAAAATCACGGAAAAAAGCAACTCATCTTTAGAGTATTCGTAGAGTTTCCGCTTAAATAAGTTCTCTGCGAACTACAAAGTAATTTGTAGGAAAATAGCTTTTCATATTGTTTGTCAGTAGACAAATTTTATTAGGGATTTTTAATTTACTCCAATAATTATGCACTCAACTGAGTGTGTAAGATGTAACATACCATCACGCCTGTATTCTCCGAAGAGCTGAGCAGAGGTTTACTTTATGTTATGTTGGCGTGAAAATACATGTATATTTACAGGCCTATTGGGGTATGCAGATAATATATGATTTCAACTTGCTACGATCCTGGCACACCACTTTCGCTTTATGTAGGTGCATTAATGTCCTCATGCATGATCGTCGGTTTAGGGTGCTCTTAAGCTGACCATACTAATGTACGCTTGGATTAAATATTAAAGTAAACCTTTTTGCGCGTTATATTTATATTATTTTATTGACGTTTCGGATTCTTTACGACCATACTTAGTCACAGGTAGATTGAGTATAAAACGTTAAAACGTCGAGAATTAATTAATATCAGCATAACGGGATAAAATCGGTGTAATAGTTTTGTTTGAATTGATGAAGTGAATTAGGTTTAGTCAAAAATATAAAAAAAATATTATATATATTTTAAATAAAACATTCCTCACTCTAGGGTTTCTCCTGTATAGAGGGTGCATTTACAAACACAACTTCTCACATACACAAACCAGTCCTGGAACAACTATATCATATGAATATTTGCTCCGAATGGACACGGAACCCGCAACACGTGTCGCAGAAGCTGACCACTCAGCCACCAAACACCAAACATACAAGTGAACAAAATTGATGACGTCATATTCTTCCAAACTTCTATCAAAATTGTCTTTGAAATATTACTGTAACAATAAGACAAGTTGCAAGTAGGTAATAAAATATGTTTACAGCCAAGTTATTGCACGATGTGAAAACCGCACATTAATAATTTTATTCCCACGGCGTTATTCGTCGTACGGTTATTAGAGGAACACCGCAAGAGGGGATTAGATGAGCAACTTTTTGTATCGCGTTGGGCAATTTTTTATTTTGTCGGGCGACAACAATGCTGTTTTAGCATTTTCCGGCTGCCACCACGGCCTCGCTCGATTCAGCCGCTCGACTCGTGCATAATGTAGTCTCAGTTCTAACCTAACCAATTCAATATTTCAATTTCTTTCATCCCTAAAATCTAATTTTGACTTCAAAAACGTCAAAATTAAATATCATATTTTTGTAGTTTTTTTTAAATCATATCTTTGTAGTTCATTTTTGTAGTTTATTCAATCAAATTCAATTTTAGGCTAAGCATATTAAACTTATAGTGGAAACCATACTTACATTTCTGGTTTATTCAATTAGTGAAACATTATTTTTAATGTGCTTTTATATAAATTCTCCTATTTTCATTGAATATATAATATATGAATATAAATTCAAAACAATAGATGGGTATTAGAAAAATATTTAATAAATTAACTTTTTTTTTTCAGAAAAATTCAGGAATTCGATTTTGATTTAGAATCCAGAATGAAATCTATTGAAGCCCTTCCCTTAAACTGTTTCATTAAAATACATAGATAACTTAACGAAGCAACATTTAAGCATCCCGTCTGCACCAACACTCCTAATAGCTCGGACCAGGAAACTGACATCAGACGACAGTATAAACTTTGAACAATAACCATCAATCCTTTCGAAGTTGTTGTGTACCAAGTTATTAATTAGAATAGAGGAGGCTATTATCACGGTAGGGGCGCGAGGGTAGTCGTGAATTATTTTAAACGGTCCTGGAAGACAGAATAGTAGATGTGATTGTACTTTTAGTAGGGGTTTGTCGGCTAACTGTATTATTTCAATTGCTGTTTCCGAGTGTTTTATGACGTCAATTATTAAGAGTTTTGCGCGGACAAGAACGTTGCTACAAGTTGATATTTGAATAGTCCTGTGCAAACAGCCTTACTTAGCTAATTAGTAAACTTTGGAATAATCTATATTGTATTCTAAATATATTCAAGACTGCCTCATTAGCCTATTGGTCCTAAGCGCGATGGCTATACTAGTGGTCCTGGGTTCGATTCCCAGGTCAAGCAAAGTGTTGTTGGGTTTTTCTATGAAATTCTCAGTAGAAGATTGGAGTTTGGAATTTGTGTCCGGTTAATGGCGATAGGCTCGCCTTCTAGTACATGGGACCTAAACATACCGGTGAACTGTGGGTGTATACGTACGCCTCTGCCTAACCATTCGGTGAATACAGGCGTGTTGTTATATTATGAAAAGTTTTCAAAAAGAAACTTGCTCAGTATATCGTAACTAATAAGTGAATAAAATGAAATGAATACTTTGAGTGGGTTCGTTATAGCACAAATCTTTCATATTATATATCAAGCATATAGCATAAATATAATTATTTTGTTAAATATTAAGTTTTAAAATACTGCGACACGCGTGAACTGCATATTCATTTTGTAAAAATATGTTCTCATGTAAGTGAGCATAATGTCTTTTTTGAAAATAAATTTCTTTATCTAGCTTAAAGATATCATATATAGAATTGAAGCTTGAATGTTTGGCAATGCGATTCAAAGTACTCGGCAAAGTTTAACAACTAGTAAGATAACTCGCCATAATACCTTGCGTTGATGGTACCAATGATGCAAATGCAATGATGCTGCGCCATCGTCTTTGGTGCTATGGATCACAAGTTCAGTTTCCGCTCCGAAATAATATTCACATGTTCTTTGACATGACATCGGGTTCTCAAATAACGTGAATCTTCGTTTAATATAGTCGACCTCGGTCAAACTTGGACATCCTTCAACGTCCTCACATCTTGTTATCGCAATATTGTACCACTGAAGTTTGTAATTTATTTATTTTAAAAGAGTGTCCATGGAGTTTCTTGTCGGATTCTTCTCCATAGGATCGACCTTTTGGAACCGTGCAACTAGAATAATAACGTTTCAAAAACGCCTGTAAAAGCTTATTTGAAATAAAAACATTTGAACTTGAAAATTTGAACTTGAACTTTAGGAAGTTTCCCCGGGTTTCGGTATTTGTTTGTATTTTTGTTAACTCACGATACAGCAGACAACCCCAGTGAAAGACAAAGATTTTTATGTAAATAAAAACACCCTGAAAGTATAAACTAAATTTCAATTATCTTAAACTAATAACAATATCAGGTAAAAACACAACATAAAAATAATACTATAGAAAGTAGCCTAGCCCTAGAAATTTCTCCTGCATCGTGAGTGCTTTTACAAACAGAAATTCTCACATACACAAACGCCCAAAATCGGAACAACTATCTGTAGGTCATACAAAAACTTGCTCCGTTTGAAGATCGAACTCACAACACGTGGTGCGGAAGGCGATCGCTCAGCCACTACGACAAACGTGTCGCTACGCCAAAGTTGTACAAAAACTCTTGGTTTTTCTAGCACCATCAGAAAAATAATCAATTTTCGATTGCAATACAGATCGTAAAAGACATTTATCACTGCGATCAAACGACTTTTGCTAAAAAAACGCCACCATAGAAAGCGTATTTCCGATCACAAATCATGATACTGGAACATCCGACATACTTTGCCAAACGCGTGCATTTTTGCAGACTAGTGTCTGCAAACGGTACGATCGAAACCCAGATTTAACGTTATCTCAATCCCAACAACAACACAATTTGATAAAATAAGCGGCGGTAGCCTAATGGCTAGGGCATCGGACTTGTGATCATGTGGTTGCCGGTTCGAAACCCACCCATTACACTACCGACGTCAACCCACTCGTAACACAAGCATTTTAGCTTAGCACGAGGGGTACACAATAATACTAGTAATGTGAGATCCACATTGCTACTAAGCTTTGAAAAAAAAAATGTTTGGATTACGATTTATTTTGGTATTAAGTTTTTATGGTCAATTCAATCTCCTTTAGAAGACCCTTAAGAAACTAGTTCCTCACATCAGCGAGCAATCAAGCTCCAGGCTCGATGATAGGTATTCAACGGAAGATCCAGCAATGAACTCTAATAATAACGGTCAGGTAAACACGGTTGTTTCTTCGTAAGGCCATTTCAGACATTGCCTTGCATTATAGTTAAGTCACATAAATATATTTGCTTCTTAGTACCTACTGTCTGGACTTTAAAAGAGACCATGATTCTCTGAGTTAATTTCGGCATTTCTTCTCAAAGGTCGTCAGTTAGGAAATGCCGGTGGCATCTAGTTAAAAAATTATATGAAAAACATTGACTTGTAATAGTGTCCTTAAAAGATCTATTTACAGAAATAAACACTATTTATCATTTGACTCATAGGACAAATATTCCCGATTTTGAAACAACCAACGATTCCTCGCCACAAAACCAACAAAAAATATTTTCTGAATTAATTCATAAAATCTCTTTGTTTCCCCAACGCTTATCATTCAAAAGAACGGATCCATTAAATTTAATTTAACAATTCATTTTCATATCCGCAACATTAAACCAACTGTATCGTCCATTTATGCGCGTAACGACTTAACATTTTTGCGCAAAAAAGTAGAAAACTTCGAGAGAACCCCAATTATGGACCCTTATTACATCTAACGAGGCTTTCTGAGTACCAAGATATACCTTTACACGATTTCGACTTTATTAATGCAAATGGTATTCGAATAATTTAAAATGCAAGACCCTGTGAACCAAAGTGGATCAACAGTATTCTGTTGATCCAGTTTGGTTCACTGGATGTAGAAAAAAATAGATAAGTGTGAGTAGAACTCGCGCCGTAAGGGTACTGTACATCTCTACTATTATAAAATTGTAAAAAAGCTGTGTCTGTACATTGACGATATTAAAAAAAACAAGTTTGATAGGGTATAAAAATGTGATTTTTTAAATTCTTGTCTGTTTGTCTGTTTGTTACGGGTTGGAGCAAAAACCAATTAATAGATTTTAATTTTCTTATCGCTGTTAGAAAGTATAATATGTTCCAACTTAAAAACTGGTGAACTTCTTATCTCAACTAATTAAACGGATCCTGAGATACAACTTGACCTCTCTGATGTATAGGGGTTCATACAAAGAAGAGCTCATCACTGTTGGTTATTATATTTTTTTTGGATTTCATTTCTAATCCCACTATAGCTTCAGGCGAGCGAAGCCGCGGGCAAAAGCTAGTACAATAATAAAAACATAACGTAACATACCATCACGCCTGTATTCCCCGAAGGCATAGGCAGAGGTGTACAACTAATATATCACGATACTGGGAAATACTGCATTGGATATTACTGCCTCATTAGGGTAGTGGTCCCAGTGTTATATTTGGATGAATCATGTGGTTGCCAGTTCGAAACCCACCCATTGCACTACCGACGTGAACCCACTCGTAACTCTCTCGTAACGATAATCCTAAAAGAACTGACTGTTAGTAAAGAATAATAATATTAGTGTCAAGGATTTTTAATATTCACAATACATTCTTTAGTTATCTGTTTCAAATTGCTATATTTTCCCTTTCAAAGTACAAGAGAAGACAATTAAGTGTATTTCATTTACTATTATATGAGTCTGGCAATGTCTGGAAGGACCCTTTGAAGAAAGAGCCCTTTTGTTTTTGACTAAAGGTACAATTTTGATTGCCAGTCTTAGCACACACTATATTGAACAGACTCCGAAGGTAGTCTATTTATGTTACATACACGCAATAATAATAAGAAATAACAGTTATTACGGAAGCGTTTTGAGCAATATCAGTTTTGCCAACATCTTGTTCTTGTAATATGCAATCTTCAGAGTAAATTGAATTCTCTTACGTATTAAAAAGAGTACATTTCTGGTTATAATATTTACTTACGAATATAGTTCTGATTATGCAATTAAACGACAATGTAATAAAATTAATCTTTATACTAATATATAAAGCTGAAGAGTTTGTTTGCTTGAACGCACTAATCTCAGGAACTACAGGTCCGATTTGAAAAAATATTTCAGTGTTAGATAGCGCATTTATTGAGGAATATCAAGGAATCAATATATCAAGTCGCGGGCAGAAGCTATTCAATAATAGTTATTTCAATATCGCTTGAAACATTGACCTAAGAACAGTACAAAAAAAACGTTACGAAAAAGCTGTTCTTTACTGAGCAAAAAAAACTTAGCATCCGAATGAATCTCATTTTGTGCCTAGGACGTCTTAATTTAAACACTACATTACTGAAAAAAAATGGATACAAGAGCCCTTCCTTGTTATAATGTGTGAAAAAACTAGTGCAATGGGTGGGTTTCGAACCGGCAACCACATGATCGCAAGTCCGATGCCCTAGCCATTAGGCTACCGCCGCTCTAAATTTACTATGCAAAGCGCTTGACTGGTTTTAATTGCACATAATAAGCATTTATGTTAACATAATTATATACCTTCACTTATAATAATTTCACTAGGACCCCGTGTCACAAGAATGTATTTTAAATTGTGTCTGTAATTTGATATTAACTGCCTCATTAGCCAAGTAGTCCTGAGCGTAACTGCTGCGCTAGAGGTCCTGGGTTCGATTCTCAGGTTGAGCAAAGTGTTATTGGGTTTTTCTACGAAATTCCCAGAAGCAGCTCAGAGTTAGGAATTTGTGCCCGGTTAATGGCAATAGGCTTGCCCCCTATTACGTGGGACATAAACATACCGGCGAACTGCGGGTATACATTAGTACGCCTCTACCTAACCCTTCGGGAAAAACAGGCGTGATGGTATGTTATGTTAATAATTTTCTTTACCCACCTTTTAACCTTTTCACAAAATACATATTAACTTTTTAACATTTTTTCCGAAACAAAAACAAAAAAAATATATAATAACACGACTCAATTACCGACTAATTGGCTCAAGTAATTTGTTAGCGTTCAGACACATTTAGCTTCTAAATTACTCGGTACTAGACTTAAATACTAGTTTCGTTTGCTGGCGTCATACTAGCATATTTAGTACATAACAGTTAAAAGCCTCGTGTGTGGCACCACAATGAAAACTTATCGTTATTACTGTTTGCACATTTGCGCTAATATAGGCTTTAACGACACCCCTACATACTAATGTGTACTTATTCGTAAGTCCCTTAAGAAATTCATAATTCACAACACATAGAGTATATTTTCGTAATAGTTACTTTTTTCACTAGTAAAATTTTCATAGCCAGTGATTTTAATTTGTAATGATTATGCGTGCGAGTCGAATTTTGCTTTCACTAAAATCTATACTAATATATAAAGCTGAAGAGTTTGTTTGCTTGAACGCGTTAATCTCAGGAACTACTGGTCCGATTTGAACAATTCTTTCAGTGTTAGATAGCCCATTTACTGAGGAAGGCTATAGGCTATATATCATCACGCTACGTGGACGAAGTCGCGGGCAGAAGCTAGTAGAGTATATTTACGTAATAGTTACTTTTTTCACCAGTGAAATTTTCATAGCCAGGGATGATCCTGCGTGCGAGTCGAATTTTGCTTTCACTAAAATCTATACTAATATATAAAGCTGAAGAGTTTGTTTGTTTGTTTGCTTGAACGCGCTAATCTCAGGAACTACTGGTCCGATTTGAACAATTCTTTCAGTGTTAGATAGCCCATTTATGGAGGAAGGCTATAGGCTATTTATCATCACGCTAAGACTAAGTAACTATTCCACGCGGACGAAGTCGCGGGCGGAAGCTGGTAACATTATAATCTTAGCATGGAAAAATCACAAAAAGATAGTTAATAGGTATGGTAGCATCGTACGATATAGAACTAACCGTAAGGTAAGTCATTTGCTTGAGAGACAGAGTAACTTGCTTTTTAATAGATATTACTCACGTCACCTTTAAGACGTAAGTTCAGAATGTGAAGGCAAATTTCGACATGGCAGGTGGGACTCGCGGTGGCTTAGTGGTCATAGCGTTCGCAGGTTCGAATCCTGCCTGCGAGTCGAATTTTTCCTTCACCAAAATAATATTGTAATGATTTTTCGATAAATTCCAGTGCTCGCTGTTTTCCGCTGCCGCTAATTACAGCTTTCATTCACATATGAACCATTCGATAGGATAACCATGAAGGATAGGAAATTTGAATTAATTCAATAAAAACCTATTCCTTACTCGTTATTATAATTATCTTTAAACTAGCTTTTGCCCGCGACTTCGTCCGCGTAGCGTGATGATATATAGCCAATAGCCTTCCTCAATAAATGGGCTATCTAACACTGAAAGAATTTTTCAAATCGGACCAGTAGTTCATGAGGTTAGCGCGTTCGAGCAAACAAACAAACAAACTCTTCAACTTTATATATTAGTCTTTAAATAAGACTTGTATTGAAATAGTGTTGAATGTACAAGACTAAGGGCCACTTGCACCAACTTTTTAAATATGTTTAAATTGAATTGAAACACAATTTTTCATAGAAATTTCGTGTTTAAATACAATTTAAACACATTTAAGAAGTTGGTGCAAGTGGGCCTTAATATAATTTTATTTATTTATTTATTTATTTATTGCGGTAAAAGAAACATACAGTACTATAATTATTATAGAAAAGGAAATAACAAACTTAGCAATGTCACCAATTAAGTTTCTAAAAATTAAATTGCACTCGACGGTAAGTTACAGTTAAACCACTTAATAAAGTTTAAAATGAAAGTAAATGAAATCACGTAACAAAGATAAAAGTTTTAACACTTCTAACAGTAAGCTAGTAAATATAAACTAGTTTGGTACATAAAAGTTAACCAAATATTTTAAAAACTTAAAAATATTAATAAGTACGTATAAAACATAATACTAAAATTAATCTTAAACAAAAGGGTTAAAATCGTCATTCCGTATTTTTGCAGATTAGAGATCTGAATCTACATAGTTTCTCATGAAAGATGTCAACACTGATGAATTTTGTATTGTAGCAGTTACAAGCTCGTATTATAAATCTATTTTTCCCATATGAGGTTCTTGCAAAAGGAACATCTAAGACGGTCATAGAACGTGACGAAGGCCGCCTACAGTACAAGCCTATGTTGTTTAGGAGATACGAAGAATCGGCAAGATTATTTAAAATTTTATGTAAGAATATTATGTCATGGTGCATACGACGATTTTCTAGAGAAGTAATATTAGAGGGATGAAAATTAAAGTTGGGATCTAAGTTATTTTTTTAACGTAGACTCGAATTTCAAATTTCCATGATATTAAGTTATAAACCCTTTTTATCTGTCATTTCGTTTCATCTGAAAGAATGGAAATAGTTTATGGCGACATAAGAAGGAAACGAGTTTAAAGATCATTTCCTATACTGTGGATCTAAAATAAAAAGAAGTAGTAAAAACTAGTAGTAAAAAACCGACGTAAAACTTTTCCTTACTTATAATAAACTAGCTTCTGCCCGCGACTTCGTCAGCGTAGCGTGATGATATATAGCCTATAGCCTTCCTCAATAAATGGGCTATCTAACACTGAAAGAATTTTTCAAATCGGACCAGTAGTTCCTGAGATTAGCGTGTTCAAGCAAACAAACAAACAAACTCTTCAGCTTTATATATTAGTACTAGCTTCTGCCCGCGACTTCGTCCGCGTAGCGTGATGATATATAGCCTATAGCCTTCCTCAATAAATGGGCTATCTAACACTGAAAGAATTTTTCAAATCGGACCAGTAGTTCCTGAGATTAGCGCGTTCAAGTAAACAAACAAACAAACTCTTCAGCTTTATATATTAGTATAGATAGATAGAGTATAGATGCGCTATCTAGGCAAGCTTTTGATAAACTTATACAGGAAAGTTTCATACTTCCAAAGTACATACAGTTCCATACTCCCAATTCACTTATATAAAACGTGTATTTGAATAAGCATAATCGACCCATTATATGTCCCACTGCTGGGCACGGGTCTCCTCTCACAATGAGAGGGATTTAAATAAATTTGAATAAGCGCAAGAGCTCAAATACGTCAATTAGAATATCGAATCATTATTATAATAAAATAATTTAACTTTTAATTATTATAATAATATAACTTTTAATTATTATAATAATATAACTGCCTCGTTATCTAGTGGTCCCAAGTGCGACTCCTACGCTAGAGGATCTCTCCTCCGCTCCTATGCAGCAGTTGTCGTTTGAAATATCATTAAAATAACTATGGTAGGTACAGATTTTTTATCAAAATCAGAGATTTACTTATAAACTCTCGAACATCGAAGAACGTTGCAAGTAAATACATATAACATTCACAAACATACTATTTGATTTTATACCAAAAGTTTTAAAAATGTTATTTATCTGATGAGATTTTTCATCAAAGTAAATGTATTGTAAATACAGATACTTATTTTAAGTGGGTACTTCATTCCAAGTAATTTCGGGAACGACTCAAACAAAATGAGAGCAAGTTAACAAGGTTCTGGATAAAAATACGCTCAATGAGATTTCAGAAAGCTTTTTAGTCGGTGTTGTTTTAAATTATGGGAAGGTAAACAGAAATGGTTTTCCTTTATACTTGCTTGTTTTACTATTATTAGACTCCTCGTTAACAAAGAACAATTACGTTATTTTTAGAAGGAAAAATTTTACTCGCAGGCGGGATTCGAACCTGCGTCTTCTGGCTAGGTACGCCAGACGCTATGACCTCTAAGCCACCGCGAGTCCCACCTGCCATCTCGAAATTTGCCTTCACATTCACTCGCGTTGGCTTAGAGGTCATAGCGTCTGGCGTACCTAGCCAGAAGACGCAGGTTCGAATCCTGCCCGCGAGTCGAATTTTCCTTTACTAAAAATAACTTTATAATCTTAGCATGAAAAAGAACAATTAATATAAAAAATAAACATAAAGACGAAAATGTATCAATAATGGGTAGGTGACCTTATACCACGCTGGGTGCCATTAGAGTTGTTGGCGCCCAAAATGAGGCAAATATTTATTCCCTTAGCGACCAAACTCTTCAAATATAATGCGATTTAATAAAAGTAATTCAAAAATATATTACATTTTAACCACACTTACTTAAATTGGAAATGTTTAATTTGTTGGCGCCCAACATGGGACTCGCTATCTAATCTTAAAATCATATGTGCAAAATTATTTTCACATTATTATATTAAGTACATTTTATTTATTATTTACATGTGAAAAAGCCGCATTAAAGAAAAATGTTATGTATTCTTGACAACACAATTGACCTTATTGGCACCCAGTATGGAACTATTTCAATGATAAGTATTGCGAAAACAGTTCAACCCAAAAAAAAACTAATAAAAATTTAAAACGTTCCGTCAACTGTATCTAATTAAAACGTAACCAATCTCTAATAAGAGGGTGGCAAATGCAAATTACAAACTTTATAAAGCCGGGAAAGCCTCGACGGAGTTGTACAACGGCGTAGAAGGTCATTCCAACGTTAGAGACGTCTGATCCTATTAAATTACATAGTCAGACTTTTATTGGATTCCGCGCGTTTTTGCTGTTGCCTCTTTGATTTGAGATGGGTAGAATCAGTGACCATTCGTATATCGTATAGTTAGAATTTAAAAATATACATGGTGTTTTGTGGCGATGGATTGAATGGATTTTATATTCTAGTAGATTCTAATTTAGCAATAATAATTTAAAAACTATATTTTATATTGATTTAAAAATGAACATGCAAATTATTGAGTTCTTCTTTTTACAGTTGCTATAATTATATTTACTATATCTGCCATACTTATGCAATATTAGTACTTATAGTATTGAGTACTTTATAGTTTCAACCGGCTTTAAAAACGAGGGAATTCTCAATTCGTCTATATTTTTTTTGTATTTTGTTACGTGATTCCTCGGGCATTTATAAACCGTTTTGGAAAAATCTTTTTTTGTGTGAAAGAATACGTGGTGAATCCCAAGGAGGTCTCATTCAACTGTTTCGGCTGACATACTTCCAAAACTGTTTCACACCTAAAATTACTTTCTAATCGGTTTTACTTTATGTTAAAAGTAATTACCAAAAAAAGCAATATTTAATGAGAAGCGAAGGCTTCTCATTAAATATTGCTTTTTTTTTTGAAGAAATATACATTATTTTACTAGGTACCTACGTAGGAGAAGTCCTACGTACCTAGTTAAATAATGTATATTTCTCAGATAATTCCTTCCAAAATTATTGTTATATTCATCATTTCAAATTCACTCTATATATATTTTACAATACCCTCGTGTACAGGACAGTACTATAATGAAAGCAATTTCAATACTTGAGGAGTTAATGAAAATTCTCAAGTTGATCGCGAGGCTTAGAAATTCTTTTCTGTTAAGTATTAGAATTAGGTAGTTCAAATAGTTAGCCAGAGCTGTTTATATTACGGACCAGATCATGATGAGATAATAAGCTGTCATAACCACAGTATTGGATATTTTATGCTCAGTAAAGCTATACTCAACTAAAGCTATAAATATATGACGTCAAAGGAACTAATGAACAATATTTAACAGGCATAAATTCTTCCTGAGGGTTAGTACGTAATTATTTATACAACTGCCTCATTAGCCTTGTGGTCCTGAGTGCGACTGCTACGCTAGAGGTCTTGGGTTCGATTCCCAGGTTGAGCAAAGTGTTATTGGGTTTTTTTATAAAATTCCCAGTAGCAGCTCGGAGTTTGGAATTTGTGCCCGGTTAATGGCAATAGGCTCGCCTCCTATTACATGGGACCTAAACATACCGGCAAACTGTGGGTGTATATTAATACGCCTCTGCCTAACCCTTCAGGAAAAACAGGCGTGATGGTATGTTATTTATACAATTTGTTTCCTATAAAATTTAATAAAGAATCATTGTACGTATCTATTTATTTTAATTTTTATTGCACGCTATTGTTATGATACAACTTTTTGACGTTTTGAATTTATATCAGCGCCATCTAGTTGTGACTTTTAGGGATTTACTTTGAATAATATCTACTTTTCCGAGAAAAACTTTCCTACCTCTTTACTTTATTTCGTATTAAGTAAATCGAATTTTGTTGAAATTGGGACGTCTAGATAGAAAAAACAAACACATAGATTATTAAGCATAGATTTGTAGAAGGGCTTCTGTTTCTGTAGATCTTTATAAATAACTAAAGCATTATTTAGTATTAATGTGATGTGAATTATTAAAATTTCTCATGTCTGTACCAAACATTATTAACCAATGACACTATATAGTTCAAAAGTATTATCATTGTTATATACTACATTAATTTATCATTATACAAATCAGAAATACGAATACCTACCTGAAAATGATTGTTTATTTTCCGGTAAACATGTTTGGATTCAATGAAAATGGAAGTGAATCCCTGTTCAATCGTGTATCTCTAATTGTGTTTAACGACGAGTATGGCATTGTTTGTAGTCATATGGCTTGACTAGATATTTGAACATTTTATTTATGTAACACAAACTCATTTGTGATTTGTTTGTGATACTGATATCGTCAATTTTGGCAATTTGGTTTCGGATATAAAATGTAGAATCGTGTTTCAAAGGAAAGAAAAATATATAATACTAGTGGCCCGCCCCGGCTTCGCACTGGTGGAGAAAACCCTAACTTTTTTCAAAATATTCTCTAGCTTCGGTTAATCTGGAATAACGTACCATTCAAATGGTGAAAGATTTTTTTAAATCGGCCCAGTAGTTTTCAGTTTATTTGTTACATACATGCAATTTCGACGACCTCTGTGGTTTAGTGGTTCGAGTACCGGACTGCTGACCATGAGGTCGTGGGTTCGATTCCCACAGGACACAAAAGTTTATGTGATGAATATAAGTGTTTGTGTTCGTCTGGGTGTTTCTTATGTATTATAAGTATGTATTTACAAAAAAATGTATATAAGTATTATATCCACTGTCTAGTACCCATAGTACAAGCTCTGCTTGGTTTGGGACTTGATGGTGCTGTGTAAAAAGGTCCCAGAATAAAAAAAAAAAATTGAGTTTATTCGTTACATACTTACATGCAATTTCCACGAAATCGAGCAATTTTTTTAAATGTGATATTACCATCTTAAAGTATGTTTGGCCCCAGGAACGGGGTGTACCTGCCACCGAAAGTATTGCCAATTTGGTTTTCTTGTTTTATAATTGTGTTTTCGGGGTATTACTTATGATTATAAGATAAATAGAACCGTATTTTGATACATAATAAAACCTTCATAGGTCAGACTGAGTTTTTAACACATTGTGTAAAAAATCTTCTAGTTGAATGTCGTCTAGAAATTCAAAGTGTAGCCGTATTTGAATTTCTATACAAGTTTCAAGTATGCAAGAATCGTAGCAAGTGGCTTTCTATTGTTTCTGCCTACCATTGTGGGATAAAGGCTTGAGTGTATGTATGTATACAAGTTTCAAATTTATGCTACCGTCACACATGCTATCATCAAAATATTTTTGATGATAGCATGTGTGAAAAACGCAGCGTGGGCGTCCTCCAATGAGATGGACTGACGACCTGGTAGGTCGCTTGGAGACGTTAGATATAGGTGGCATATAACTGGTCCTTATGGGGGAGGACTTTGTTCAGTAGTGGACTTCAATTGACTGATTTAATGATAATGATAAGCTGCAGCTGCTCCATGATTATATCTACGCGTATCGTAGGACCACGGAAATGATTTAATATTTGGATAATTTAATTCCCACCAATTGTCAAGGTCAAATTGGTAAGAGATTATCAATAGTAGACCCTAAATTATTAAAAAACCAAAGCCCGTAGGTATCAGAATGGATGATAATATAGCAACTAGACCAAGTAAAACTAAATAAAAGAACATTACTTTATTGACTTGGAGTAAAGTTTGAAATTTAGATTTAAATTTTGACAGCCCACGATAAGCGCGCTTTTCACGAATCAAATAACTTCAACTTCTTTATAAAGTCTCTTTATCTCGATTTTATCGCAGTATATTGGTATTACCCTAATATTTTGGATCCTTACAACATCTATAGTAACGGATAAGATAAAGTTTTGGACATCTTGATGATAAAATTACCTAACGTTTTAGTAAGTTTTAAAACGATCCGACTCACGCAGAAGGTGGTCGCTTGTTCGTAAATATATTTGGATTTAGATTTTATATAATTTCATGTAGGTATGACCTATTTTTATTCTATTGTTTTTAAGATGACTTACTATACCTGTAGTCTCTAAGTGTTAATGTCAATTCATCGATATATTTAGGTTCCGTATGTTCCGTTTAGTGGGCGAGCATTATTGCCATTGATCGGCGCAAATCCAAACTCCGAGCTGCTACTGAGAATATCATAAACATAACATACCATCACGCCTGTATTCCCCGAAGGGTTAGGCAGAGGCGTACTAATGTACACCCACAGTTCGCCGGTATGTTTAGGTCCCATGTAATAGGGGGCGAGCCTATTGCCATTAACCGGGCACAAATTCCAAACTCCGAGCTGCTACTGGGAATTTCATAGAAAAACCCAATAACACTATTGCTCGACCTGGGAATCGAACCCAAGACCTCTAGCGTAGCAGTCGCGCTCAGGACCACATGGCTAATGAGGCAGCAAAAAAACCAATAACACTGCTCGAACCTAAAACTAAACGTCCTCCGAGCCTTTTCCCAACTACTGTTGGGGTCGGCTTCCAGTCTACCCAGATGCGGCTGAATATCAGTATTTACACGAAGCGCTTGCCATCAGACCTCCACAGCCCCATTTCTGGGCAATACCGATATTCGGAGGATAGACTGGTTGTCAGGTTTATATTTAAGGCTATTGACTGCCACTAACAACTGTCATAGATGTTCGTATCAAAACTGGGACCAAGGCCGACCGAAGCACGGAGGGGTTTCGATGTGTTAAGAATGGTCACCAATCCACACAGTGACCGTGGAAAGCGTAGCTTAACCTAGCAGATTAGTTGATCAGTTTAGTTATTACTTAGCTTCAAGCCCCTCGAACCAAAGACTAATGAGGCAGGTATCTATTATTTTTTTTAACAAATCGTAAATCGCCTTTGCTAGAAATCGGCTTAGTTAGCCATCTATCAAACATCCATCCATCCAACAATCATCCATATAAATAATCCATAAAATGTGTTACGTTTTCTCCAATCGTCTCCTTTATAAAATATTTATGGCAACGCCCTTTGCAGTACGTTTCGTATTTGCTCTGGGTAACGAACAAACATGCGTTTTGTTAGTGGTGGTGTATTTAGTTCACAAATATTTGGATTGTAGCGTGGTATACGTATTGGTTGTTTCAAATTAGATTTGCGTACAACGGATTAGTTTGGATGGTTATCTGGGAATACCTTGTGTAAAATTGTTGTTATTTTATTATTACAAAAATCATTGTTTTTCTTGTCGTATTGACAGCAAATAGAAAGGAAAGCGCCGTTCACTGTTTAAGCGCGTATATTATTAACTTATAATACGCATATGACTTCAAAAAGTTAGTTGCGTGCCTTGGATTGACAATGGTTTCACTAGCTTATAACTTCTTAAAGAAAGAAAGATTAAAAGAAAAGAACATAAACATAACATACCATCACGCCTGAATTCCCCGAAGTGTTAGGCAGAGGCGTACTAATGTACACCCACAGTTTGCTGGTATTTTTAGGTCCTATAGGGGCGAGCTTATTGCCATTAATCGGGCACAAATTCCTAACTCCGAGCTGCTACTGGCAATTTCATAGAAAAACCCAATAACACTTTGCTCGACCTGGGAATCGAACCCAGGACCTCTAGCGTAGCAGTCGCGCTCAGGACCACTTGGCTAATGAGGCAAGAAAAGAAAGATATAAATATATTAATTGACCCAGAAGTATATCAAAAATAATATTGCTATTAACCAGGCACAAATCCCAAACTCCGAGTTACTACGGAGAATTTCATAGGAAAACCGGATAACACTTTGATCGACCTGGATATTGAAACCAGTAGCCTAGAGCTTCTGGGTTCGTACTTGAGACCAATAGACTAATGAGTTAACTCTAAATTATCAATTAAATTAACTCATGGAATTGCCTACAAATGGAGTAGCCATCACAAATTCGACTTTATAGGCATTCGGCTCAGCGCTTAAACAAACCAACACCACTTTATCACTTTGCTATGTTGTTTGACGAAACAAGGGCGTTATTAACAGTTGACAATAAAACTGATGGGAGTTTCCGCATCTGTACAAATAAATACGAGATGAGATAAATGTGTTATTTGTATGTATATGTACTTAATTTACCTACTCGTAAAATCTATACTTATATACTACTTAATATATAAAGCTGAAGAGTTTGTTTGTTTGTTTGTTTGCTTGAACGTGCTAATAAATGCGTGCTCAGGAACTTCGGTCCGATTTAAATAATTATTTCAGTGTTAGATAGGCCATTTATTGAGGAAGGCTATAGGCTATATATATCATCACGCTAACACTAACTATTTCACGCGGACGAAGTCGCGGGCGGAAGCTAGTGTTGTATATAAAATCTTGTATCACGCTGTTTATGGCCGCACTCCTCCGAAACGGGTGGAGATTTTTATGATTTATTTATATATTATATATATCTGGTAGGTATGAGAATAGGTCAAAAAGTATTAGGTATTTACACGTGGGAGAGCCATGCTTCGGAACGAATGGGCCGGCTCGACCGGAGTGATACGACGCCCTCACAGTAAACCGGCGTGAAACAATGCTTGCTTGTGTTTCGCCGAGTGATGGAGGTTACCAGAGGCCCAAACCCTTTTAAAAGGCGGGCAACGCACTTGCGACTCCTCTGGTGTTGCGGGTGCCCATGGGCGGCGGTTATCGCTTACCATCAGGTGATCCGTTTGTTCGTTTGCCCCCCTATCTCATAAAAAAAACGACGCTGGGTCAGCTTGTAAATGAATACTTACCCAGTGAGAGTTTAGTGTTTGTTAAGTCCCTCGGCTATTAGGCCAATACCCCATCTATTACCCTTACATATTATGTGAAAACTCATTATTTGAGGGTTGCCAAGTTATTAAAGGCACTTACACACGATTTTATTGCGCTATAAAATCGCTTCATGCCTTTTATTACTCGCTGGTAATTGTTAAAGTCGTTTAACGTGCGGATAAAGTCACCGAGTCGATTATGATTAAATCGGATAAAAATCGATTATATAGGGACGAGATTTTGGTATGTATTATAATGGATACTAAAGTTGTTATTTGTTGGGCGATATTTTTCTCCATACAGTGTCCTACTGGGCGCTATGCTTTGGGATTTAAAAGCCCGGTGGCGAAGGAAGGCGGGACGTTACAGCAAGGGATTTTAGGCTATTTTCTGGCGACGCATTTTTGAGAAATTTTTGAGAAACTACCGCACCGTAGGTGCTGAATGAGGAATAAAACTTAATATTTTTTTTGTTCCACATTGAGCACCAAGCTAATATACCTATTGGTGCTGTAAGCGGAATAGAAATAGCGGTGCTGAAATCATAGGTGCTTAAAAAAATTGTGCCAAAAAAAAAACAAAGTGTGCTATAATCGGAGTATTCCTGATACTCCGATTATAGCACACTTTGTTTTTTTTTTAAAAAGCATAATTACTAGCAATGTGGGTCACACATTACTAGTATTCTTGTTAACCCCTCGTGCTAAGCTAAAATGCTTGTGTTACGAGTGGGTTCACGTCGGTAGTGCAATGGGTGGGGTTCGAACCGGCAACCACATGATCGCAAGTCCGACGCCCTAGCCATTAGGCTACCGCCGCTTCAGTGTGTGTTTGAATTACGATTTATTATGTTGTATTGGAAATTTGATCCGAGCCTCTAATCGCCCATAGACCCCTGTTTTATCAAAAGAGTTGCTGATGTTTTGCCAAGAGCCCCTAAGATTACAAACTGCCACCGCCGCAGCAACTGTAGGAGAACTGGCTCTCACTTGTAAAAATCGAAACACACACCAAGGTGCCCTACGACGGTTACCTATCTTCCCGAATTTTAATATTCTGAATATCATAATCCCGAAAACGTTTGGACATTTTTTCATAATCCCGTTTTTTTTAAATTCCGAAGTTTTGTTTGCCATATAATCGCAACTCCGAATTTCATTTTCCCATTTATTCATTAATACGACGTTTTAGAATCCAGACGAATGAGTTCCAGACACACGAAATCTAAATGCACAAAATCCAGATGACCGTAATCCATATGCACGAAAGCCAGATTTTTAAAACACAAATTTTTGAATTACAATTAATTGATATCCTGGAAGAATGACAAGGTACTTAATCTAAACCTATATGTAATGGGCAAGTAAAACAATAGCGAGTCGGTTCTTGCAGGGGGTCGCAGTTCTAATCTAACCTAACCTAGTTTGGTAATAGTTTAGGTATTTGGAAAATGGTACGATGGTAAACAAAAAAAAGCATTCTGAGAATCTGGTATAAAGTATATATTCGGATTATGAGAATATGGGAAACAAAAAAATACTTTTTGGAAATTTGGTTTTAGTGCACCTGGAAATTGATTCATCGGGGAAATTAAAAAAAGGAATTTTAAAAAGTTGTCATTCATTACATCTGTCTTTTCACAGTTCTACCAATCGTTTTCAGGGTTTTAAGATTCGGGTAACAGAAATTCGAGATTTCAATAGGTTACCCCCTACGACAGACTAAAGAATGCACGCCAGCCAATCAAATCAAAAGAGGTACACCGAGCAAGTCAGGATGGTTTCTCACCTTTTACGAAATCCCTATCTGAATAGCAGAAAGGAATTGTAGGATTCAAACCCCTTCCCACAAAGAGAAAATTTAAAAGTATTTTCGTGGCCCAAATTGATATGGACCGCAATCCACCACAGGTTAGCAGCAGTAAAAAACCTGTAGAGTCAACAAAAAAATCAAATGCTTTAAATTTGGAGGAAATCACTCGCAATAACGTCGAGTGCCGAACTTTTATAAGTCATAAAGTTTACCTTTTTTTTTCATACCGTACTTAAGTGTCGACCTAGTCATGCCTCTATTTAGTAGGAAGGTCGCCGGAAGGCAGTAATATTCATAAATAATGTGTAATTTGGACTCGGATGTGAAAGATATTTGATTTTTATTACATTCATTTGCGACCATAAGTTTTTTTCATGCTTATATTATAAAGTTATTTTAGTGTAGGAAAATTTTCGTTTTGCGGGCAGGATTCGAACCTGCGTCTTCTGGTTAGATACACTAGACGCTTTGACTACTTAGCCACTGCGAGTCCCATCCGAAATATTTACTATAATATTCTGTCCATATATATATATATACATATTTTATACTTTTATTTGATCGGCACAGCGGTTAAGTAGCTACGTAGGAGAGTTTAATTATTTATTACATTTACATAAAACAGTGGCGGTAGCCTAATGGCTAGGGCGTCGGACTTGCGATCATGTGGTTGCCGGTTCGAACCCCACCCAATTGCACTACCGACGTGAACCCACTCGTAACACAAGCATTTAGCTTAGCACGAGGGGTTAACAAGAATACTAGTAATGTGCGATCCGCATTGCTAGTAAGCTTTTTTTAAAGAAAAAAAAACATTAGGTATTTATGTTATTATATAATTACCTCCTATAATATTCTGTCCCTATATTTATATTTTAATATTTGTATTAGTATGTTATTATTATTATTTATTTATCCCTGTCCTTTTTATATTGTACCCACGAAGAT
This sequence comes from Acronicta leporina, assembly GCA_947256265.1. NCBI lineage: Eukaryota > Metazoa > Arthropoda > Insecta > Lepidoptera > Noctuidae > Acronicta > Acronicta leporina. The sequence goes on from OX366524.1 coordinate 2,238,673, forward strand.
TCAATACGACCTTCTTAGTATCGACCCTTCTTACCACCATAATAGCCATGGAATATAAAAACCGTATCAAATCCCACAAAAAATGACATTAAGCCTCACCTCGCCCTATCGTTGCATGCTCATATCTTGTGATTTTTTACATATTTTATATGTTACTGTAACATACAAAATAGTAGACAATTTTGATAATGATCGGTAGTTACAACTTTTACTGATTTATAAATTATAGTCGAGCAGAAGACCGATGGCTTATGTGACTTAAAATCATTACTCTCATACGATTACTCCTATATTCCCCGAAGAGTTAAGCAGAGGTGTACAAATGTACACCCTAAATTCACCGGTAAGTTCAGATCACTTGTAAGCAAGCGTTGCCAATAAACAGGCACAAATCCAAACTCTGAGCTGCTACTAAAAATTTCATAGACAAATAATAACATTTGACTTAGGAATCGAAAAAAGGACGTCTAGCGTAGCAGTCACAATTACATCTACTGAACTAATGACGCACCTAAATATAGCAAATAAATAATCTCAGTAGAAACCTTAATGTTATCAAATAAAATTCCTATTAGTTACCCCAAAACCAGCGCTAACATACATCTACTTAGCAACGCAATAAAGTTTTATAAAATCGAAGGTCATAATGTCAAATGTTGACCTTAAACTCTACTTGATGACCTTTCGAGGCCAACAACCTTAATAAATATCCGAACAACTCCATTATTATCTCGTAAAACGCTCAAGAATTCTGAAAGGCTACTTTAAATTCAGTTACTAAAGAGGCTGGGACAGTTATGGTTTTGTTTCTATTGATACAAGGTTATCTCAGATATATAATACTAGCTTCTGCCCGCGACTTCGTCCGCGTAGCGTGATGATATATAGCCTATGTCCTTTCTCAGGGTCTAAAGATTATCTGTGCCAAATTTCATCAAAATTGGTTGAGAGGTTTAAGCGGGAAAGCGTAACAGACAGACAGACAGAGTTACTTTCGCATTTATAATTTATTAGTAGGATAGTAGGATTAATTAAACAAAATTCGGGTGAGATTTGTTCTCGAGTAGAGACAGCGACTCGGCAGACGAAGTGTAGGATGTCCTCCGGCAAGATTGAGTGATTTGTGAATGGTTGCTGGGTGAAGCTGGATACCACAAGCTGAGAATAGCGTGGTACATATTAAGGGAGGCCTACGTCCAGCAATGGACCGTTATAGGCTGGTGACGACACTGAAAAAAAAATTGGAGAAAATCAGAAATATTTGTCATGTTTCTTCTTCTAGTTTATTCTTCTTCTTCCATACTAACCAGATGCGGCTGAATATCAGTATTTCACACGAAGCAACTGCCATCATATCTCCGCAACCTAATTTCTGGGCAATACCTACCGATATTCAGAGGATCGACTGGTTGTCAGGGTTTTTTTGGCCTTCTGACTACCACTAACAATTGTCATATAGATTTATATAAGACAACCGGGACCGACGGCACTATGTGCTCTCCGAAGCACGGAGGGCTCTTGATGTGCTAAGAATGGTCACCCATCTACACTGACCACAGCGACGCAGCTTAACCTTGCAGATGAATTCATCAGCTCAGTTATAACTTTTTTATGGGATAGATAAACGAGCAGACGGATCACCTGATGGTATGACTGATTATCACACCCGCAATACCAGAGTGCGTTGCCGGCGTTATTTTACGCCAGTTTTCTGTCAGACCGTGGTATCACTTCGCTCGAGCCGGCCCATTCGTGCCGAAGCATGGTTCTCCCACATGAAAATACTTAGTTGTGGCTAAGGTTTCAGATTATAGGATGACCTAAAATTACAGCCTGGTTTAGTGTTCATAAACGTGATTGATTTCAATTGATTCATTTCAATTGAGTCATAACTGTGACATTATAACAATTATCTTCTAGCTGGCATTTTACCATTCGCCTTTTTTCCCAATTTGCTTGCAACATCCAGGTGTCTACATACCGTCATATGCCGCGACATGGCATCTAAAATTGGAAAGGGGAATGGATCTCAAATATTGTGACACGGGAGGCGCCAGAAAAATATTTTCACGCCGATCTAGCAAAGAAAGGATTTTTTACACCATTTCTGATTAGTCTCGGAGTTACCGTTAAACATGATAATATTAACATTGAGTACGGCTGTACCTAATATTTATTCTTATTAGCCTAGTGGTCGTTAGCACAAGTGCTTGGTCCTGGATTCGATTCCCAGATCGAAGATCGAACAAAATGCTATTGGGTTGATCTACGAAATTCTCAGTAGAAGCACGCCACCTATTATATGGAATTTAAACATGCTACAAACTGTATACCTTTGTTAGAACACCTCTGACTAACCCTTCGGGAAATACAAGCGTGGTGGTATGTTATATAAGGTTCGTATTTCATTGGGTATGTTAAATACATATTTATGCAACGCAACGCACCATCATACCACTAGACACGGATCCGTTTCATTACCTCTAAATTTTCATCTAACTATTTGTGCATATAACATTTTTAATAAGATTCATATTACCTCATTGGTTAACTTCCTCATTAGCCAAGCGGTCCTGAGCGCGACTGCTACGCTAGAGGTCCTGGGTTCGATTCCCAGGTCGAGCAAAGTGTTATTGGGTTTTTATATGAAATTCCCAGTGGCAGCTCGGAGTTTGGAATTTGTGCCCGGTTAATGGCAATAGGCTCGCCCCCTATTACATGGGACCTAAACATACCGGCGAACTGTGGGTGTACATTAGTACGCCTCTGCCTAACCCTTCGGGGAATACAGGCGTGATGGTATGTTAACTTCCTAACTTACTTTCTTTTGTTCCAGAATGTAAGTACTGCTGCTGTTTTTACTCAATCAGGTATTTATGATTTTAATTTGTAGTATCATATCTGTCTTATCCATATTTGCGGATAAACACAATATTGTCGGATAGGGTAAGCTAAGCCTTGTGTAGCAGGAGATTTCACAAATATACTGACTACACATACTCAAAATATACTGCTAGATTCGAAATAAATATGCATTGAATATACAAATATTTGCCTCGGGTGGGAATCAAACCCGCAACTTGCAGTATAACGGTAGTAGTGATGTGGTATTCGGTGCCTCGCCACCAAGTTCGGTTACTCTGTAATGATTCCCTTAATCAACAGCTTTCGTTCATTAAAAAAAACACAACAGCTCTTCAGGGATTTTTGATGCATAAGATGTGTTAAGGACTTATGGAAAGGTCTAGATATATATAATGAAATAAAACAAATTTACGGATTTTATAACGTTATATATAATTAGTAAAAACTCAAATCTATACTTCTATGTACTTAATATATAAAGCTGAAGAGTTTGTTTGTTTGTTTGCATGAACGCGCTAATCTCAGGAACTACTGGTCCGATTTCAAAAATTATTTCAGTGTTAGATAGCCCATTTATTGAGGAAGGCTATAGGCTATATATCATCACGCTACGCGGACGAAGTCGCGGGCAGACGCTATCTCTAATATTCGCGTAAGCTTCAGAAATCAGAATGTTCTAGATGTTCATCAACTTTTGTCGATAACTGTATAAAAATTCCTACATAAGACCACCCATTGTACCATATTCTATGATTCATAACTTATACTTGACATAAGTTTTTGGTATACATTAAAGGATATTCTAGTCTATTCTACATACACGTAGAACCTTCACGTAATGCTAATAAAACTCTAATTCTCGCCTTTGCGGTCCTAGCAGGCGTAACATCGTTAAATCTTCATAAAGTGTAGACGGACCTAAGGTCGAAGTAGCTCAGTGTCGCTTGAGTTTCAAACTTTGTATTGAACAGCAAGTTATAAACGCAAAGCAGGATATAGGGAAATTTTAAGGAGGAATCTCAAGAAACCTATTATTGTTGTGTTACGATAAAACCCACAAAAAACAACTCTGTGGATATATTTTGAGGACTTTTTTATGGATTAAGTTACTCGGTATTAAATTCGCCCATAGAAACAATACCGGAAGACTTACTGATGCGTTATCGACTCGTAAGTGCCCCTACCGACTGTCGACTGCCAGCAATCGAGGGGGAAATGTCTCTTATGTGCAAAAGTAGAAACTTTGAATTAGAAAATCTGTGATTTTTAACGTGTTATCTTACATATTGAGTCCCAACGTTTTCGAGCCTTTACAGTGTTTACGGTGAGCTGACTTTGGACGTTGACCATGGTTGCTGCAAAAGTTCTAATTGGTCTACAAGCAAAAACCTGTGCACTCCGGTTTGATACACTGGACGCTTTAAACAACTGAACTGAATGAATGAGAAATCACACCATCACGCCTATATTCCCCGAAAGGTTACACAGAGGTGTACTAAGGTACACCCACAGGTCGCAGGTATTTTTAGGTCCTATGTTATGACATGGGACCTAAAAATACCGGCGAATAATGGCGATAGGCTCCCCCTATTTGGGGCGAGCCTATCGCCATTAACCAGACACAAATTCCTAACTCGTTACTCGGAGCTGCTACTGGGAATTTCCCAATAACAACAACCCAATAACACTTTGCTCGACCTGGAAATCGAACCCAGGACCTCTAGCGTAGCAGTTGCACTTGGGACCACTAGACTAACGAGGCAGTAGAATGAGAAATCATCTTATTATTATTTTGCGCGTGGGAGCCAGTTGCCTCTCGGTTGCTGTGGTTCTGGCAGTCAGCAATCCATAGGGGCCCTTAACAGCCAACAACGCATCAGCAACTCCTCTAGTGCTGCACGTGTCTTTGCGCGACGATGACTACTTACTACCAGCTGGCTCATCAGCTCGTTTGCCGCTCATCTAACAACTATTGTACCATACACAACAAACTTGGGCTGTATTTGAAGTAACAGTAGTTCGACTTGAGAACTCGTGTCCTAAGAGGTCGTTCTAAATGGTGTCAAATCAACACTGGCGGCACCAGGGTTCCGCTTCCACATGCTACAGAATAGGTACAGTATACTATCACGCCTGTATTCCCCGAAAGGTTAGACAGAGGTGAACAATATGTTTATTTTCTTTTTTGTAAAGATTACTAGCAATGTGGGTCGCACATTACTAGTATTCTTGTTAACCCCTCGTCCTAAGCTAAATGCTTGTGTTACGAGTGGGTTCACGTCGGTAGTGCAATGGGTGAGTTTCGAACCGGCAACCACATGATCGCAAGTCCGACGCCCTAGCCATTAGGCTACCGACGCTTTTGGTCTGATGTACATTTTTCTTCTTCTTAATTAATTCTTCTTCTTCTTAAGCTGCTAATTAGAATTTTATAGAAAAATAACTTTTAACAATAATGAAACCGCCTTCAAAAATATATAAAAGTAATTATTTTAAAAAGTTCCGGAACTAAAGTTTTTTTTCGCCATACACAGATACATGAAAAATCGAGAGATTGTTCTAGCATCTATTACTCTTTTAAAAACCCCCACTCACGTTAACTTCAATATATGAATTATCTAATATATAAAGCTGAAGAGTTTGTTTGTTTGCTTGAACGCGCTAATCTCAGGAACTACTGATCCGATTTGAAAAATTCTTTCAGTGTTAGATAGCCCAATTATTAAGAAAGGCTATAGGCTATATATCATCACGCTACGCGGACGAAGTTGCGGGCAGAAGCTAGTATTAATATATGATTCGATCATACTTTTTAACCAATAAGTACCTACTACATAATTTAAACGGTAAATATAGTAAAAAATTTACACGATATTAACCTTACAATTTCGGCCCAATCTACCCTTAACATTTCTATCAACAAAAACCAATTTATCATAACATGAAAGCGGGGTGAAACCGCCCGTTTTGGTTCGGATAACCCCTCACAGTTTACGTCTCATAAACCGTCAAACGTAGCGTATAAGCGTCCCTTATACCGAGACATTAGGAATAAGGAGCTATTTGGTGTCTTGAAAGTGTGAAGATGTCCTTTGTGTGAAATATCAAATGTTATGAAGGTTTATAAGAATTTGAAGCTTATTATTATTGTATTAATAGTTAATTAAGAGTATCACGCGCTTAAACGGTGAAGGAAAACATCGTGAGGAAACCTGCACGTCTGAGAGATTTTCTCGACGGCGTGTGAAGTCTGCAAACCCGCATTAGGCTAGCGTGGTGGACTACAGCCTAATCCCTCTCATTGTTAGAGGAGACTCGTGCCCAGCAGTGGGACATATAATGGGTTGATTGTGTATGTATGTTATGTATATTATTGTATACCTGAAGAGAAAACTTTTTACTGCTTTTTAAACATATTTCGCGCATGGAGGAGTGTTAACATAGTTAGTTTATTTATAGAAGAAGTTCAGAATGCTAATCTCTACTATTATAATCTCTACTATTATAAAATTGTAAAAAAGCTGTGTCTGTACATTGACGATAATTAAAAAAAATCAAGTGGTATAGGGTATATAAACGTCTTCGAATCCAAAAATGAGATTTTTAAAATTTTTGTCTGTTTGTCTGTTTGTGGAGCAAAAACTACTAAATAGATTTTAATTTTTTATCACTGTTATAAAGTATATGCTCCAACTTAAATGCTGGGGAACTTCTTATCTCAATTAATTAAACGGATCCTGAGATACAGCTTGACCTCTCTCATGTATAGAAGTCCATAAAAAGAAGAGATCATCACATAAAAAAATTATAAATAAGTAGGTACCAATATTTATGATATATTTTTTAATTCATTTCTAATCCTACTATAGCTTCAGGCGAGCGAAGCCGCGGGCAAAAGCTAGTTAATTTCTATAGAGGAGAAGTTCAGAATGCTAATATTTTTTTATAAGCTTTAATGATACATTATTGTTGAATTTCTAGCACAGGGCGACCACTAGTTTTATGAAACTAATGACGATTCGTTCCAAGCTTATAATGTTAAAAATAATTAGTATTCGACTTCCGAATAAAACTTACAACTATGAAATTCGTCATCATTAATCATTGATGAATCATAAATTGTATCATTCTTGGTCATGACATTCTTGATCTCCACTAGATCTGTTTGAATCTCGGACAAAGCTTAATGGGAACATTTATAACTAACTTTTGCCCGCGGCTTCGCTCACCTAAAGCTATAGGTATTAGGATTAGAATTGGATCCCAAAAATAATTTAATCAAAAACAGTGATGATTTTTTTTTATAAATGCTTACTAGCGATGCGGGTCACACATTACTAGTTAGTATTCTTTAACCCCTCGTGCTAAGCTAGATTGCTTGTGTTACGAGTGGGTTCACGTCGGTAGTGCAATGGGTGGGGTTCGAACCAGCAACCACATGATCGCAAGTCCGACGCCCCAGCCATTAGGCTACCGCCGCTTTTTTCCTTCACTAAAATAACTTTATAATATAAGGTTAAAAGGTAAGGTGGGATCATTCGATGTTGAACTACTGCAAAGTAGGCCATGTCGGTTGAGAAGCAAAGTCACTTGCTTTTCAATAGTTGTCACCGGCGTCACCTTTGAGACATATATTCAGTATGTGAGGGCAAATTTCGACATGGTGGGTGAGACTCGCGGTGGCGGAGAGGTCATAACGTCTGTATATAACCAGAAGACGCAGGTTCGAATCCTGCCCGCAAGTCGAATTTCTTCTTCACTAAAATAACTTTATTATACAATTTTTTAATTATAAAATAATCTACTGACTGACTCGTTAGTCTAGTGGTCCCAAATGCGACTGCAACGCTAGAGATCCTGGGTTCGATTCCCAGGTCGAGCAAAGTGTTATTGGGTTCTTCTATGAAATTCCCAGTAGCAGCTCGGAGTTAGGAATTTGTGCCCGGTTAATGGCAATAGGCTCGCCCCCTATTACATGGGACCTAAACATACCGGCGAACTGTGGGTGTACTCTAGTACACCTCTGCCTAACCCTTTGGGGGATGGCGTGATGGTATGTTATGTTAAAATAATCTAATTATAATTTCATGGAAAATGCAAAAACAAAATAAATAAATACAATAAGATAAATAAGACGTTTACATTAAATCTGGTTCAAGCACTCACTTAATTATCGGCGTGTCATGGCAAGCACGAAGTGTACATCACTGTGACAACCACTTGTATTAATATTAGTCTAATTTTCCTGTTATTTTCTTGATATTATTACCGAGTAAAATACATTTTTATTGGAATACAGCTTTTTTACAATTTTAAAATAGTAGAGATACAACAATTTAATTAATTAAAATGTAATAGGTATATTATGCAGGACAACGTCTGTCGGGTCCGCTAGTATACAATATATTATACCTACCAAGCGGTACAAAGTAAGAAATGAAAGACGAATAATATAATAATTTTGTTATTCTTTAAATTTAATAATAATTAGCCGTATCGTAAGTATAAGCAGAAGCAGAAGCAGAAGCAGGAGCAGAATCAGAAGCTGAAGCAGAATCAGAAGCTGAAGCAGAATCAGAAGCTGAAGCAGAAGCAGAAGCAGAGCAGAAGCAGAAGCAGAAGCAGAAGCCGAAGCAGAAGCTGAAGCCGAAGCCGTTGCCGAAGCCGAAGCTGAAGCCGAAGCCGGAGCCGAAGCCCAAGCCGAAGCCGAAACCAAAGCCGAAGCCGAAACCAAAGCCGAAGCCGAAACCAAAGCCGAAGCCGAAACCAAAGCCAAAGCAGTATAGATAAATAACTTAGATATCGACTGCAGCGCCATCTGACGGGCTTATTTGTGAATCTAAACAATCCTCGAATCCACATGAACAGACAAAAAAAAATTTTCAAATCGGTCCAGCCGTTTAGGAGGAGTTCACTGTCAACACCCGTATAGAAGAATTATAATTATAATATAAAGACTAGCGGACCCTACAGAAGCAGAAGCAGAAGTAGAAGCCGAAGCCGAAGCCGAAGCCGAAGCCGAAGCCGAAGCCGAAGCCGAAGCAGAAGCCGAAGCCGAAGTAGAAGCCGAAGCCGAAGCAGTATAGATAAACAACCTAGATACCGACTGCAGCGTCATCTGCCGGGCTTATTTGTGAATCTAAACCATCCTCGAATCCACTTGAACACACACCAAGCTGTATCTCAGGATCAGTTTAATTAATTACTTTCTGCGATAACAAAATTAAAATCGATTCTGTAGTTTTTGCGCCAACCTGTAATAAACAGACAAGAATTTCAAAAATCACACACTTTTCGGTATACCCTAAAATGTTTTGATTTAGGGCCTAAATCCACTTGCTTTTTTACGATTTTATAATAGTAGAGAAGATAATAGACTGCCTCGTTAGTCTAAAGGTTCCAAGCGGTTCTGAGTTCAATTTTTAGGTCGAGCAATGTGTTATTGGGTAGGTATTTCTATGAAATTTTAAGTGGTAGCTCGGACTTTAAATTCTTCTATTTATATCTATTGACGCCAGCATGGTGGACTTTAGCCTAATTCCTTCTACTCTGAGAGGAGACCTGTACATAAGTTTTGACATGTACCTTTCAAATTTAATAAATAAATAAATACAGCAGTGGAACAGAATTACAGGTTGACTAGATACCCACCCGTGGTTTCACCAGCGTTGCCCCGTCCCTAAGAGTCGCAGCGTGATGTTAAATAGCTTAAAACCTTCCTCTTGAATCACTCTATCTATTGAAAAAAACCACATCAAAATCCGTTGCATAGTTTTAAAGGTCTAAGCATACATAAGACAGACAGACAGCGGGAAGCGACTTTGTTTTATACTATGTAGCGATAGTGATTATGGAGGGTAGGAGTCGTACTTAGTATCAGAAGACTAATGAGGCAGTGAAAATCGCCCTAGGAACACTTATTAATTCTTCAGGCATCTTATCAGTTATCTCCTCAAAGGTTGATGTTAACCGTTATTACAGCCAAGTCACGTAGCCAGGCAAAAACATATTGGGCTTACTGTAAATTGTGTCTGGAATTCAAATTAGCAATTTCAACTTAGAGGTTGCTAAATCTGTGTTTTTACTCGGAACTCGGTTTTAAAATGCTAATTAATATCTTCAAAAATGTTCGACATTAGTTTTTAACTTACATAAACACAATAAAACAATATACAACATTATTTTATATAAATCCTACTTCCTACTAATATTATAAATACGAAAGTTTGTGAGGATGGATGGATGGATGGATTTTTGTTACTCTTTTACGCCAGAACGGCTGAACGGATCTGGATAAAATTTGGCACAGAGATAGATTATAGTCTGGAATAACACACGGGCTACTTTTTATCTGAAGTCCACGCAGACAAAGTCGCGGGCAGTAGCTAGTTATTGTATATAAAGTATATGCGAAACCTGAATACGGTTTGTTCAGAATAAGTTACAGATAGTTAAACTCAGTTGTGCGCGTGGCCCTATGAGTGCGTGTGGCAGTGACGCGGCAGTGGACGACGACTGCCGCGTCACTGCCACACGAATAAAAGTTGTATATTTACAAGCCCAAGCACACATAGGGCCGCGAGCACAACTGAGTTGAACTATCTGTACTGTATTGATTCCAATATAATGGGCCGGCTCGACCACTCGACCGGTCGAGCCGGCCCATTCGTGCCGGTTCTCTGTTACACAGAAACCCATCGTAAAACAACACTTATGTTGCGTTTCGCCGAGTGAATGAGCTTACCGGAGGCTCAAACCCTTTTAAAAGGCCGGCAACGCACTTGCGACTCCTCTGATGTTGCGGGTGCCCATGGGGGGCGGTAATCGCTTGCCATCAGGTGATCCGTCTACTCGTTATCCCCACCCTATAAAAAATACATTAGTACAACTCTACCTAACTTTTTGAGGAACTCTGTAATGGTTCTGTAAAAATATTCAATTCACTTCACTTCAATTCAATTCAATTTAATTCAATTCAATTCAATTCAGTTCACTTCAATTCAATTCCATTCTTTATTGCGTTCCATAATGTACATATAATGTTATATATTATGTTGACATTACTTAATTGAACCACTGAAGGTATAATTTCTTTTATGTATCATCGACTCATAAATACACCGGATAGTGTTAGTGGCGATTCAATTATATCAACAGCTTACACTCAGACGAGAGAGGGAAAATTCGGACATTTGCCGGAGATTTTATTAGCGAAAACTACTCGCCAATTCCGAGAACGGTGTTTAGTTTCTTTCCCATTATGAACAACTGTTTATCTGATGTCCAGACAACGGTTGAAGTTAAATTGTTTGTTTACAAACTAGTCTGCAACAATCTCTAGCGTGGTTGCACTGAATTTGTGACGGGATTTTCTTCGTTTATTTTAAGAAGTGGTGTTATTATTGAACATGTAGATTAGGACGCAATATTGTACCAGTGAAGATTGTCATAACATAATATATTTTAAAAGAGTATTCATGGAGTTTCTTGCCGGATTTTTCTCCATAGGATCACCCTTTGGAACCGTAAAACTAGAATCATAACGTTTCATAAACGATTGTAAAAGCTTATCTATAATATAAAATTGAATCGCCAAATGTGTTGCTAAGCGCAAATCTCGAGAGCAGCTGAACCGATTTCGCTAATTATTTTTTTATAATATTCCTTGAAGTACGAGGATGGTTCTTACGGAGAGAAAAAAATAAAAAAAATGCCTGTAAAAGTCTAAAAATATCACTTTTCTATATATTCCCATACAAAAGATTCGTAATAATACTTAAGTCAATTTAAACTTTAATACCATACCATAAAGTCTTAGTGTTAGTGGAGGGGTTTCCGGGAAGGCAAAACAATTGAGTGACGTTAGTTTCAGAATCGACTGTTAAGCGGTACGAAGTTCGCCGGGTCAGCTAGTTTGAAATAAAAACATTTGAACTTGAAGAAACTAGCTGCCACGCTCACATTGCACAAATATGATTTAAACTTGCCCATAATGCGATTTATTACAAAAGCACATTCAACACAGGAATATGACTGCCATTTACCATTACTAAAAGTACCAATAATACCATTTACCCTACTTTTATGTGATATAAAAGAACCGATAGTTCAGCAATTTGAATTAACTTAAACGACAAAAAATCCAGTAAAATATTAAACTCAGACGACGCAACCTCTCAGCGGCTCGCATTAAGAAATATCAGAGGTGAATAAAATGAAGGAGGAAATTTAAATGACGGGATTCCACGGATACATCCGTTTATTTATAGTTAAGAATTGCGGTTGATCTCAGCGATAGCTTTAGCTTTTGTCGCGGCTTCACTCGCCTGAAGCTAAGTAAGTGAGTAAGTAAGATTAGAAATGAATTCTAAAAAAAAAATATAATAAAACCAACTGTGATGACCTCTTCTTTGTATGGACCTCTATACATCAGAAAGGTCAAGCTGTATCCCAGAATCCGTTTAATTAATTGAGATAAGAAGTTCACCACTTTTTAAGTTGGAGCATATACTTTCTAATAGTGATGAAAATTAAAATATATTCATTAGCTTTTGCTCCAACCCGTAACAAATAGACAAGAATTTTAAAAATCACATTTTTGGACTCGGAAACGTTTATATATACCCTATCCCACTTGCTTTTTTTTAAATATCGTCAATGTACAGACACAGCTTTTTTACAATTTTATAATAGTACAGATATTTACTAAGAATGGGAAGAACTAGACCTGCCTTATTAGACTAGTGGTTTTAAAGCGACTGCTGCTGGATTCGATTCCCAAAGCAAAGTGGTTTTTTTATGGGATAGAGGGATCGCCTGATGGTAAGCGATTACCGCCGCCCATTGAATGCAACACCAGAAGAGTTGCAAGTGCGTTACTGGCCTTTTAAAAGGGTTTGGGCTTTCGGTATCCTCACTCACTCAGAGAAATACAACGTAAGCGTTATTTCATGCTGATGTTCTAGGAGTCAGGCATTTGTGCGCGGTTACTAGCATTAGCATGTAGCCAGAAAGCAAAACTCTTGGTGTAAAAGAGTGTTAGAATGGAGACCATGGGACCAGAAAAGACCTCGAGGGCGACCACAGATGAGATGGAAGGATGACATCAAGAAAGTGGCGGGCAGCAACTGGACCCTAATTGCCCAAGACAGAGGAAAGTGGAGTAGATTGAAGGAGGCCTACACCAAATATTTGGTCGATCAAGGCTAAAGAAGAAGAAGACTAGCATTAGGCTCGCCGCTAATTACACGGGATATAAACATGCCGGTGAACTGTGGGTGTAACATTAGTAGGTACTCCTCTGCCTAACCCTTCAAGAAATACAGGTGGGTGGGTTTTATGATTATTTCAAAAGTACCTTCTTTAATTAATTAATTATGGAACTGGTTTCTCGTCCGTGCGTGATTAGGACCTGGTTGAAAACCAGCGTCATGCAAATTTGTCTGGCATATGCTGAACCAGATTCCTTTCGGCGCAAATTTGGGCATAGTTCTATTTGTATCTTTATTTTTTGTTATTATAGCTTATTATTATGAACTAGCTTCTGCCCGCGACTTCGTCCGCGTAGCGTGATGATATATAGCCTATAGCCTTCCTCAATAAATGGGCTATCTAACACTGAAAGATTTTTTCAAATCGGACCAGTAGTTCCTGAGATTAGCGCGTTCAAGCAAACAAAGAAACAAACTCTTCAGCTTTATATATTAGTATAGAGTATAGAAGTATAGATGTACTTGACCTTACTGCGCTGAATAAACTGTTTCTTTATTTCTTTCTAATTTACACTGATGATTTTAAAGTACTTTAATTCAGACCATCATTTCGAAGTTATAATTCAATTTATTCGTAACGAAAACTCCACGTGTGTGGCATCCATTATAAATTTAGTTCCTTCTTACTTCGCTACATATATTGACGCGACTTTGAACTTTCACCGGTAAGTGATAAGGCCTTGAACATATAAAAGTTAGACAAGGAAGTGGAAAGCTCGTATGCTACTTATTCAACTTCGTGGGTGAGTAGGGTTGCCACTGGTAAAATAATTTAAGTCGGCCTTCGATCGAGAATCCTGGGATTTTACGGTAAACCCTAGAGATTTTTCTTGGGCTTCAGTGAGAGTTAATAAATGAATGTTTATTTGTTACATGCATAGGTATAGAGAACGAAAGAAGACATTTTATTTCAGACTAGCTTCCGCCCGCGACTTCGTCCGCGTGGAATAGTTACTTAGTCTTAGCGTGATGATATATAGCCTATAGCCTTCCTTAATAAATGGGCTATCTAAAACTGAAAGAATTTTTCAAATCGGACCAGTAGTTCCTGATATTAGCGCATTCAAGTAAACAAACAAACAAACTCTTCAGCTTTATATATTAGTATAGATTCACATAGACTATATGAATAAGAAATGGTTACTATGGTTACTGGTTACTGAACCTCCCATTTCAAAATGTCGCATGTTTTCAAAGGCATCCTGTAGGTATAATAAATGTACCTATGCAGATCAAAAAAGGCATTTATAACAAAACACAAATAAAAAAAGATGATCCATACGGTATCCCGTTTCCTCATCATTAATCTACTGTCATAGATATCGGTATCAATAAAATATTTTAAAATATATAATTTTGTATGTATCTATGAATGCTTTAAAAATAAAATTGATACGAATAAAATAAAAACTATATACCTACGAAAATACCGACCAATTATCTCACGGTCACGTTGATAGGTACATATGCATTTATATAACAACAATTATATATTTATCTCTATACATTGCAGGCTTTTATAACTTTTATAATCATACATTCAGCCACAATCTCACAACACTAACACGACTGTCTAAGTTACTTTCCCCAACAGACACAAACACACACACGCACACACAACTTTCATATAATATAAGTATATTTTATGTAACCTACTACACAAACATACGCAGACACAAGATTCATATGTACATAACATAGGTAACCTACTACACATACACACGCATGTACAACATTCATACATATCATAGGTAACCTACTGTTTTCTTTATGTATTCCTTCCTCTTTATATTACGAGTAGATTAGTAGATTGAGAAATTTATTATTTTATGTAAAAAAAATAAAAATATCAACGGAACTCACGTCACAGGGAATCCTAGTGTGAGTTTCAGGAATCAATACAGTGAATGTAATTTCTTAAACAATAAATTATTCTTATTCTTATTCTTATCTCATTTTTATCGTTATACTGAAACTAATTTAATAATATTGACTTACAAAAATATAAAAATAATCAAGGTTAAAATATAAAGTAATAAAATGTAATTCAAGTATAGTGATAATTAGAATCTGTAGTGCAAAAAACCGTCAATAGTCAACCTTGTAAACGTAGCTGGGAGGCAACCCTAGCCAAGAACATTGGTTCCTGTCCCTGAATCGTAATGAGCGTAGTTGGAACAACTTATAAATATAAAGGTACTGATATCGACTCTAGCCTGAATAGAATAGTATAATTTATTGCTAGACTGTAGAAACCTTGTTTACAATGTTTACTAACAGATTCAAGATTCCATAAAGTGGATCTTATGGAGAAGAACCGGCAAGAGATTCCATAGATACTCCGAGTAAACCAAAAATGATTATTTCCACGTGTGGGCACGGGTTAGAATACTTTTCCTCACTGTCTTTCAGATAGGTATCTCTTATGAGGCAAGAAAATATCTGATTTGCTCGGCGGTAGGACCTCTTAGGGTCTGACTGGCTGGCGACACCACCCTTACGTCAGAGTCTGTCGTAAAGCACCTTCGTGTGTGTTTCGACTTTTGCACGTAAGAGCTGTTCTGCCCCTCAGTTGCTGCGGCTCTGGCAGCCTGAAGTCCATAGGGGTCTAAAGCGTCAGCAACTCCTGTGGTGTTGTAGGTCTCCATGGGCGACGATAACTACTTACTATCAGGTGGCTCAGCAGGTTTTTCGCCGAATTAATCCATGAAAAAATAAAAATATGGTTTAAAAAACAGATAGGTATTGTGTTCTGCAATTTATGTAAGTTATGTGATAAGTTTTCAGGTGATAATCAATTATTACATACCATCACGCCTGTATTCCCCGAAGGGTTAGGCAGAGGCGTACTAATGTACACCCACAGTCCGCCGGTATGTTTTAGGTCCCATGTAATAGGTGGCGAGCCTATTGCCATTTACCGGGCACAAATTCCTAACTCCGAGCTGCTACTGCGAATTTCATAGAAAAACCCAATAACACGCTCGACCTGGGAATCGAACCCAGGACCTCTAGCGTAGCAGTCGCGCTCAGGACTACTTGGCTAATGAGGCAGTTAATAATCTAATCTAAGCTAATAATCAATTATTATTCACCAAATAATATTGAAAATCTTACAGAAATGCTACCACACAATTTTATTTGACCTACATAGTATCATTTATAATACCAATTCGTAATAACGTCAAAATGACACCTACAAAGTTTTTAATTTCTGATCGAAATATTGTTATATCAATTTAAACTCTATTATGAAATACATAAAGGTTTTCAATGATACTGACTAAATTGGTTAGATGTTATGCGTTTGGTAATTACCATATTATATCATGTGGTCTTTATGTTTCAAACAAGACGAGTTTTGTGCGAAGTTCCTTCGATAATAAGTTGTCTAAAGAAGTAATGCTTAATATATATTCAATACGTGTGTTCTTGGTGAATTCTACATTTATACAAAGTTGGACTGAATTTGTGTAACATAACACTATTTCCCTTGGGAAGAGTTGTTGTATCGAGGAAGAAAACGGCAAGAAACGAATAAACGAAGCAAATAAAAATGTTCAGTATGGCCATCATGAATCCATTTAGTGACGCTCTGCTATTATATAACACCTACCATCACGCTTGTATTCCCCGAAGTGTTAGGCAGAGGCGTACTAATGTACGCCCACAGTTCGCCGGTATGTTTAGGTCCTATGTAATAGGGGGCGAGCCTATTGCCATTAACCGGGCACAAATTCCTAACTCCGAGCTGCTACTGGGAATTTCATAGAAAAACCTAATAACAGTTTGCTCGACCTGGGAATCGAACCCAGGACCTCTAGCGCAGCAGTCGCGGTCAGGACCACTTGGCTATTGAGGCAGTTATATAAATATATTAATTGAAACTATCTACTACCTATAATAAATAACTAATTTAAATATAAACAGAAATTATGAAATAGAAACTATAATTATAATATACAAGAAAAATATAAGGCTTCTTCCTCTCTCCTACATTGCCGTGCCCGACAGGGTCCTCGATTGATACTTTTATTTTTATTTTAACACCTTCTAGCATTGTGGAGTGAACGAATTGAGTATTGAGTTCGCTCGAATGAGAGGGATTTCACATGCAGTGTTGAGAAAATCTCAAACAACTCTTTCTCTCAACAATTTATGGTTAAGGTCTAGCGTTTAATGAGTTAATGGCAGTAGGCTCGCCCTTAACTACAAGAAACTTAAAAAACCCTCGAACTGTTGTACATTGGTGTACGTTGTACACAGGTGTACATTTGTACACAGGTGTACATTTGTACACAGATGTACATTTGTACGCCTCTGCCAAATGCTTAAGAGAAGATAGACCTGATGGGCAACTATTTCTGCACGCAATGGAACAACACAGAACCCATTTACCCACAGAATTCGCGTTTAATATAGTCGACCTCGGTCAAACTTGGACATCCTTCAACGTCCACACATCTTGTTATCGCAAATAATCGCATTATTGTACCAGTGAAGATTGTAACATAATTTATTTTAAAAGAGTGTCCATGGAGTTTAACTGCCTCATTAGCCAAGTGGTCCCGAGCGCGACTGCTATGCTAGAGGTCCTGGGTTCGATTCCCAGGTCGAGCAAAGTGTTATTGGGTTTTTCTATGAAATTCCCAGTAGCAGTTCGGAGTTAGGAATTTGTGCCCGGTTAATGGCAATAGGCTCGCCCCCTATTACATGGGACCTAAACATACCGGCGAACTGTGGGTGTACATTAGTACGCCTCTGCCTAACCCTTCGGGGAATACAGGCGTGATGGTATATGTTATGTTTCCATGGAGTTTGTTGCCGGATTCTTCTCCATTGGATCAACCTTTTGGAACCGTGCAACTAGAATCATAACGCTTCATAAACGCTTGTAAAAGCTTATTTGAAGTAAAAACATATTTTGAACTTTGATTATAAACGTCCAACAGCTTATATTCTCGTTTCAAGGTAATGATTTTAAATTTTCTTCCGTCTTTTAAAACCGGAAGACTAATTAAAGTGCAATGCAACTATTCCTTTATTCAGTGGATGATTACAGTGTGTTGAGTCTAATAATTCTTGACGTTATTACTATAGTCGCTGGGACACTACAGTTATTACTTTTAATTTGCAGTTAATTTAGCTTTTGGCTTCGCACCGCTGACTTTTGCGACATGATAAATTTTAATGAAGCGGTTGTATTTATAAAAGAAAGCTGACTTCATGCTTTTATTGATATACAAGGCCATTAAACGAAACTAAAGAATATAAGTACTAGTATAAAGAAGGATTTTAATGGCAATAGGCTTGCTTCTTATTACATAACGACAAACTATGAATACACGGAAAAAAGACGTGATGTTTTGTTATATAAAAAGCAACTAACATCTTAATTAAATACACGGAAATGATAAGTATGGATTATAATTATATTAATAGGAATTACAATCAGAAATAACTGACAACTATATAGTTGGTAGGTATTTTTTATTGTAGGTAAATAATTTTTAACCATATGGTTAAAAATTATTTATTTGCTCAACAATGAGATATTCAAGAGGAAAATAAAAATTCTAAAGGTTATTTTTTAAAGATTACTAGTAATGTGGGTCATACGTACATTACTAGTATTCTTGTTAACCCCTCGTGCTAAGCTCAAAGGCTTGTGTGACGAGTGAGTTCACGTTGGTAGTGAAATGGACGAGTTTCGAACCGGCAACCACATGATCGCAATTCCGACGTCCTAGCCATTATGCTACTAAAAAATCTAGGCTATTAAAAAATAACAACCAGATTATTATTGCAATCTCTCCACTCAAAAAATACGCAAAACAGTCTTCTACATTTCAACATAGAAATTACACGATTGTCCCATCCAAAAATACCTGACATTGCAAAACTGACACTCATAAAACCCCAGAATTACTTACAGTGACTATCATGATGAACTTCAGCATTCGGAATTCCTGTTCCATCCATTTTTTATTCGCACAGTGATAGATGATAGCGGTTCATACCAAACACATTTCATACACAACCCGTGATTTTATTCCGGACCGTGTCGGATTCATCGTTCTGTCTTTACTCAATATTATTTCATATTTTTTCAGTTGTTTCGTCGGAAATGTTCGGGTGTCTTCGGTGATAGTTCACGAAATAAGATTGTGGATTACCCTGTCAATAATAAACGTATTATGCTTTTATGTTGTGACCTTCGTGTGGCCTTGCTCTTGACCTCGAAGCGACGTCTATCGACGAATCCTATTCGTATTATGGACTTTATTTTGTATACATAGATTACCTATACAGCTTATGAATTGGAATTATTATTGTTTGGAAAGGTTTGGAAACTAGTATGAATTGATTTAAACTGTAATTTTCAATGAAGACGAAGTATCTCAGATTGATGCGGTGAATTTAATTAATAAATCATTTTAGTCAACAGATTTATAATTGATTTGATGATTCCCTTGATTGGTAGTAGTGAATATCACAAAACCTAACCCCATGACAAGTCAAAGTCAAGTGTTTTTTTCAACGTGGGAGAGCCAGGCTTCGGCACGAATGATCAGGCTCAACTGCAGTGATACCACGGCCTCTCAGAAAACCAGCGTGAAACAACGCTTGCGTTAATTTTCGCCGAGTGAGCCCAAACCCTTTTAAAAGGCGGCCAACGCACTCGTGACTCCTCTGGTGTTGCGGGTGTCTATGAGCGGCGGTTATCGCTTGACAAATCAAAACCTTTTTGGTTAGCAAAAAAAAATTCCACGACCAATAATCACTGAAAGCAGTACCTACGCCAAGTGCTTTGAAGTTGAAAAAAGCGTCTACTCTCATCTCCTGAATGCAGACAAGTCCGCCGTTGCCTCATTTACAAATCTTAGCGGCAATTCCATTTTCTCGCAAGAATTGAACAAAGAACTCCGTGGGGTCTCTTTCCAATTCGCAATTTACCATTTGCCGCGTTTTTTCAAATAAAGAAAAAATCAGCAACATTTCTTTTTAAATTGAAAGATGTCAATGCATAGGAATCTGAGTCCTTCTTGTCTTGTTTTTTTTTGTGTTTCATATTAAACGTTTGCACGGTAATAAACTTATTTTGAGTAAACGTTGCGATACATAAAGTTAGACGCTCAATTTGTGAATGCTATTATAGATCTTATTTTAAAGAGGTATACGCTTTTAAATACGACATATCGGATTATATACTTATTATAGTACTTATGGACTATTATATAAATTTTTATAATCCTGTTTTCAGAAAGCTCCTTTATAGTGCCATTTTGAATATTGGTGAAACTAATCAAATAACTACTATAAACATTATATTAACTAATAAAGACCAAAAAAGACCCATATACGGAACTATTCTATATAAAAGATCTGAACTTGTTATAAGGAATATTACAAGTCTATTAGAATTATCAATAACATCATTGGTTTAGTGGTTGATAGGGTTGCTTCTTACGTTGATCAAATTGTCATTGAATTCTCCGATTAAGAAATTCTTCGTAGCAGCTCGGAATGTATGCTTCATTGTGTTAAATTTCTTTGATTTAAAACTTATTAGCAGAATATGGGCCCGGTTGTGATGAACCCAAGTGTATTTGTATATTTTTTTAATGAAATTTAATCCCAAATAGCACAGTACCTCATTGGGAACATACCTGTCACCTTAATGTCAGGGGTGGAAAAAACTGAGGGGTTGGCGTAAGAAAAATTAATTTCTTTAACTGCTCCCAGAATCAGCCCTATTCCTTTAATTGTGAATGTCTGTGTTTTGCCTTAATAGCCCTAAAAACAATGTTTTCTTTGACCGCTAATCAACATTATTTGTGGCTGTTTGGAGACGATGTTTTAAGTGTTCCTTCTAACAGTATTTCTGAAAATGCCTTGACCTTTTTGCGGCTTTGAATAAATTGTTTTGATTTGTGATAATCTGGGGTGATTGGTATTGTAGAAGCCGACATAATGTGACTAAAATGCTTTTTGTGTACTTAATTAGTAATTCGGTGGTATAATAATATCGTTGTTAAAAATAATGTTTATTTCTTTTGACTATTGTTAATTAGCGATTTTAGCTACCGCATTTCTTAAGTATTAGTCGCAGGAGAAGGTATTATTTCCAGACCGAGCAGTTTTGTTGTGTTTTCAGTATTATCTTGGACTTTGGCTTTGACTCCGATAAGTGCCTGGTTTATGATGTAGTGTAACCTAGGTTTGCCTCCTATTACATTCTATCGGTCAAATATGAATGTCCACTACTACACCTTCTGACTAACCCTTCGGGGATAAAAGTGGCGTGATATGTTATCTAAAGTAGTATATTTCAGTTACTAGGTAACGAGGATCAGACCTGGATTCCAACTAACACACTGGATTACGTTCGCACCAATCTAGGTAGATAGAAAACAGATGCTCGCCTCAGATACACTCCACCAATAAATAGTAGATCAATGTTGATTAAAATTCTTTACATACTAAAACGTCTGCCAAAATCTTGAATACGAGTTTTGTTATACATCAATGTAACTATCGATTAGAATGTAAATCTTCATTTATAGTTCGATCTTAAAATAGAAATGTCAGCTGTCTTGCGTCACGTGAAAATAAATGAAAGTGTTAAAATAAAATTGGACGGGATAAATGGTTTAGTGGCTGAATGAACGGCTTCCGTGCAAAAGATCGTGGGTTCGATTCCCGGTACAAATATGAATATTTATTTATTTATTTAATTAAGGATCGCCAACAAAGATACATTAAATATTTCATACATTTCACAAATATCAAGATAAACAAGACGAAATGTACCTTCAATTATAGGCAACCACAACTTACATCATAATTGTCGAGTATACATAAAAAAAATTAAAATTAAAATTGTCATTATTATAATACATTAAATAACAAACAAAACAAATCAAAAATTAGTTAGATGAAAGAGAATACAACCAATGATCTTAAAAGCCCTGTGCTGAAATATGATAATACGAATACAGCACAACTGTAAATATGAATATATTATAGTTGTGCTGGGTTTTGAGTGTACTTAAGTGGTAATAGTAAAAATTTCTCATTAATCTAGTGGTAGTAATGAGACAGTGTTATTATTACTAGTTTTTACTATCAAAATACTATTGTGTCTTGAAGCCACTATTTTATAAAATTAGAAAGCATTACCCACAATTGCAAAGAAAATGCGAACTGAAAATATCACCGTTCAACGTTTTCAGTTATTCAGCGACTTTGTAAATCGTGCGACATTTGCTTGAAGCTATTCATAAATTTCAGGTGCGTCTGAATTCTTAGCATCTAAAATGTCAGCCATTTTAAATCGTTGTCTTAAAATATAGTATTTTGATTTCTTAGAATAGTGTTGAATTGACTCATAAGTCTTGTGGTTCTAAGTGCGACTGGTATACTAGAGGTCCTGGGTTCCATTACCAGGTTAAAGTCTGTGAAATTTTCATTCAACAGATTTTTACCCTTTAATGGTTATAGGGTCGCCCCTATTACAAGAAAACTAAACATACTGTCAAACTGTGGGTACATTCCAGCACATAATAGTATCCAAAACTGATGATGATCTTCAATCGATTTTCAATTTAATCCCCAAACAATATAGTTTATTAGCCTTTGGGGTAATCTTACAGGTTTTGGTAACTTGACTTGTTGGCGACTGTACTTTAGTAAAGCTCTGCTTTACCCTTCGGGAATTACAGGCGCGATGATATAAGAGTATTTTTATAATAGTTTTCATGAAGCTATCTAGCTAGAAAAAACAAAACCATTGGGTTCTAAGTGTTTAAGGATCTACTTTTCTGCTTCTTTTACTGAATTAACTGCACATTAGCCCAGTGGTCCTGAGCGTGAAGGCTACGCTTTCGATTCCCAGGTCCTGTAAAGTGTTATTGGGTTTTTCTATAAAATTCCCGAAGCAGTTCGGAGTTTGGAATTTGTGACCGGTTGATGGCAATAGGCTCGCTCCTAACTCTTCAAGGAATACAGGCGTGATGGTATGTTATGTTACAGATCTACTTACAGAAATAAATATGATTTCATTTCAATAAGAAAGTGACCTATGCTACAGGTTCACTTCATAACTTCACACTTTATATAATTTGTGCAACATCAAAGAGTAGAATACCATTGCATGTTATTTTGGCACTATCAGCCTATATTTATAATGAAGTCATTGGCATTTGTAGTGAAAAGGACAGACAGACATTTGATAGATTTATTTATAGATCGCTAAGTAATTCGGGCGTTACAATTTTAATCGCGATTGTCATTTGAATTAATATTTTCTGACTTGGCTTTATTTTAGTGAATAATGTTTTCCAAAGATACATAATCAACCCATTATAATAATGTCCCACTGCTGGGCACGGGTATCCTCTCACAATGAGAGGGATTAGGCTATAGTCCACCACGCTAGCCTAATGCGGGTTGGCAGACTTAACACGCCGTCGAGAAAATCTCTCAAACGTGCAGGTTTCCTCACGATGTTTTCCTTCACCGTTTAAGCGCGTGATAATTAACTATTAATACGCACATAACCTCTAAAAGTCAGAGGTTCACGCCTTGGATTTGAACTCGAGACCTTTGACTTGGCAGTCCAATAGACATATCACTAGGCTATCACGGCTTTCCAAAGATATTTTGGGATATTTTTTGTTTATTTTTCTTGTGTATTTCTTTAGGTCTTATTCTTTACAAAGCCTGGACAGGTTTGTATTAGCGAAATTGTAAGCTGGCTGATCATGTTTTAATTTTGCCATCGATTAAAGAAGACAAGCAATCCATTGCTAGCAATAATTATATTATTTTTTTGAACTTGTTTTTTATTACTCATTATTAATTTATTATAGACAAAACAAATGGCAACATCATAAAATAAAATAAATCCAGCATCATTTGAAAAATAAAAATTATTAGATAAACAAAAGAAGGATTGGTTCCATAAATTTGAAAGTTGATGTATCGACCTACAAATACGTTATTGCATGAATAAATTGTATAGCCGTCTTTATGAATTGTTAATAATTTTTAATTTCATGCTAAGTACAACAAAGTTTTATTTAAAAACTGTCTTCGCTTTAAAAATTATATATTTATATAAAGATTAAATACTTGGATTAGGTAAGTTTATTTACCTAATACAACGAAGACTCCAAAATTAAATTTCAAAATTTCAGCAAAATTATTTACAAAAGCTAACCACATTCCAAATTCAAATTATTCATTATGACACATTTGGCCAAAGCCTAGATCTTAATTCCATTATTTTGAATTCAGAATCGGGTTCACAAAGATAACATACCGTATGCAAGCTACAGGGTTTAAATAAACGATTTCTTTGAAGCGTTATTTAATTAAGATAAACACATATTATTATATGTATTTTGTGGCGAGAGTGAGATGCGTCAATTAACACTAAAAGATTGACTTCAATAGACAATAAATTCATCGTTCAATGACTCACCAGATCGTTCGGTCATTCCCAGGTTATCTTCAAAGTCATAATTAATAGGCACTCACTCATCATTATTTTATTATTTGAGGTGAAATCAAAATTCTAGCGTATCAGTTACTTAACATTAAGAAATCATTATGACCATTTATCAGTAGGTATCAAATATTAGAATTGCTATTTTAGAGATGTTGAATTAAATTCGATTATGTCCATCAACTCAGTCTAGATAACTCTAGATATTTTAATAAATAGGTAGCTGCTTTCTTTAATCAGCTTTTTTTGCTAATATTATAAAGAAGAAAAAATTGATTGTTTGTAAAATTGTTTAAGATGGTTTTAAATTGTTTATTCCGTAAACATACATGCCTATATCCTTAATTGAGCTAAATATAACGTCACCTTAGTGTCATCGTCATTTCAAAAGTGAAAAAGTCAAAGTCAAAGTATTTTCTAGCATGCTGGCGACCTCCCTTACGTCGGAGTCTATCGTAAAGCATCTTGGTGTGTTTTTCGACTTTTGCGCTTAAGAGCCAATTCCCCCCCGGTCGCCTTGACTCTGGCGATCTGCAGTCCGTATGGGCTCTTAAGGGTCAGTAGCGCATCATCAACTCCTCTCGTGTTGTAGGTGTCCATGGGCGATGATATCTACTTAACACCAGGTGGCCCATCAGTTCGTTTGCCGACTTAATCCATAAAAAAGCATTCAAACATTTTTAACGTGGGAGAGCCATGCTTCGGCACGAATGAGCCGGCTCGACCGGAGCGATACCACGGCTTCACAGAAAACCGGTGTGAAGCAGCGCTTGCGTTGTGTTTCGCTGGGTGAGTGAGGTTACCGGAGGCCCAAACCCTTTTAAAAGGCGGGCAACGCACTCGCGACTCCTCTGGTGTTGCGGGTGTCCATGGGCGGCGGTTATCGCTTACCATCAGGTGATCCGTCTGCTCGTTTGCCCTCCTATCCCATAAAAAAAAACTAAGGAATAATAAGTCTTGAGAGAATACTGGATCTGATATACAACTTCAAATTAAGCTTAATTTGTTTTTGTAATAGCTCTCTTTTTTTCTAATCCATTGCCTTCCAGTCTCTCTTACCTTATAATGTTTGTTTACAGTAGTGGTTGATCTCATTTCACATGAGAGAGAATCTTCTATAATAAAAAAAGCACTTGTCCTAAAACTGAAATGTAACTGGTTACATAGCATGGAAGGTGTATTATTTTTCGGAGATTCTAATAAAATATCTATATACTAATATATAAAGCTGAAGAGTTTGTTTGTTTGTTTGCTTGAACGCGCTAATCTCAGGAACTACTGGGCCGATTTGAAAAATTCTTTCAGCGTTAGATAGCCCATTTATTGAGGAAGGCTATAGGCTATATATCATCACGTTACGCGGACGAAGTCGCGGGCAGAAGTTAGTGGATAATAAACTATATTGTTTGGATATTGAATTGAAAATCGAATTAAGATTAACATCACTTTTGGATACCATAATGTGCTGGACTGTACACTCACAGTTTGACGGTATGATTAGTTAATGTACGTTTGCCAACATATCAAGTTACCATAAACTGTCAAACTCCAATGGATAATAAACTATATTGTTTGGAGATTAAATTGAAAATCGATTGAAGATCATCATCAGTTTTGGATACCATAATTTGCTGGACTGTACACCCATAGTTTGACGGTATGTTTAGTTTACATGTAATAGGGGGCGACCCTATAACCATTAAAGGGTAAAAATCTGTTGAATGAAAATTTCACAAAGACTTTAACCTGGTAATGGAACCTAGGACCTCTAGTATACCAGTCGCACTTAGAACCACAAGACTTATGCGTCAATTCGACACTATTCTAAGAAGTGAAAATACTAGGTAGATTTTAAGACAAAGATTTAAAAGGCTGACGTTTTAGATGCTAAGAATTCAGACGCACCTGAAATTTATGAATAGCTTCAAGCAAATGTCGCACGATTTACAAAGTCGCTGAATAACTGAAAACGTTGAACGGTGATATTTTCAGTTCGCATTTTCTTTGCAATTGTGGGTATATCATCACGCTACGCGGACGAAGTCGCGGGCAGAAGCTAGTAATAAAATAAACGTAAGTCATGATAACATAGGAAATGTTTGAATTAGCACACCTGCAAGCATTCTTGTCTACTATTCAAGCTAGATTTGAAGAGTAACACCTGATCCTCTTCAGAATAAACCAAGCAGAATTCGCCCAGAATTTCAAACGATTTTCGAGTGCAAATCGTACGAAAATCCTCTGTAAAATACGATTTTAGCGATAGTACTTTAAGAGCGGAATTTTTCGTTCAATATCAGTCTCGGCTAACTAGGAGCGTCAGGCTTTTTGAACTTTCAGCTGTTTGTAAACCTGTAATTGACTGCAACTTTAGTATCAGCGGTTATGGTGTAATATCTAGCTTCTCCAATGCTATCCTAGTGGTATGACCGTTGGGTTACCGAGTCAAAGATCTCGAGTTCCAATCCAAGGCATGTAGCCCTGACTTTTCATGATTATGTGCGTATTCATAATAAATTATAATTTGCTCAAACGGTGAAGGAAGACATCGTGAGGAAACCTGCAGGCCTGAGAGATTCTTATTTGTTTTTTTTTGACGTGGTTGGAAATACTTTATGCACTATCATCATTCCGGGGAGAGTGGTGGGGTGTGTCGGACTGCGCTCTGAAAAGAGCTATTTACCGACTAAAACTAACCTCGGCGTTTCGCGTCACCACTTTGATGCCGGGGCTACGTAGACTTAATTTTTTTTTTGTGCGTGTGGAATATCCTCATGGGCTTCCGCCGCCCGGGGAGGCAGCGGGGCGTGTCGGACTCCACCCAGAGTGGGTGACCTACCGACTAAAAACCACACGGTGTTCCTTCCTGCACGTTTTCGTCGGGGGCTACGGGAAACAGAAAATTCGTCCGCTGGGGGCTACGTAGCCTAAACTAACCTAGGTTTTGAAATAAAACTATTTTTACGGATTTTATCACGTTGTATTAAATTTTATTATTTCCCGACGTTTCGGATCCTTTACAGCATCCATGGTCACGGGTAGACTGAGGTGTTGGACGTCTTAATGTTAAAATTACTAACAGCTACCTTACATTTTTGTTAATTATTAGTGATCCGATTCACGCAGAACGAGCTCACCGTATCCTTTGGTCTTGCAGTTTTGGGCTTGGATTTAGATTTAATAGATTCTATAATGGGGTTCCAAGCAGCTGGTAAGACCCAACCATCTTCTCTATTGAAATTTGGGTGTTTTTTAATTTCAATAGCCTCACGAGTCATCCTAGGTAGGAATCGGTTTTCTTTTGCGAGGACTTGTAGCCTAACCTAACCTAACCTAGGTTTTTTTACAAACACAAATTATCACAATCATATACAAACCTGGAACAACTGTCTAGTGAAGGTCACACAAATTGTATTTGCTCCATGTGTGTTGGAACCCACAACACGTGCCAAAGTTGTCATCAACGATTGTTTATTTATTGTACAATTGTTTACTGAACTTCTCATTTCAATGTATCATCACATGTTATCTTTTTGTGTTTTTTCTTAAGATATTTTAGTGAAGGAAAAATTCGACTCACACGCAGTTTTATATGACCACTAAGCCACCGCGTGATAGCCTAGTGATATGACCATTGAACTGCCAAGTCAAAGGTCTCGAGTTCAAATACAAGGCACGCACCTCTGACTTTTCGAAGTTATGTGCGTATTAATAGTTAATTATCACGCGCTTAAACGGTGAAGGAAAACATCGTGAGGAAACCTGCATGCCCGAGAGATTTTCTCGACGGCGTGTGAAGTCTGCCAACCCGCATTAGGCTAGCGTAGTGGACTATAGCCTAATCCCTCTCATTGTGAGAGGAGACCCGTGCCCAGCAGTGGGACATATAATGGGTCGATTATGCTAAGCCACCGTGAGTCCGAATTTTCCTTCACTAAAATAACTTTAGTATTGCATGTTTTTAAAGTTAATATAAATGATTTACCTTATAATATAATATGATTGTCACCTCGCTATTACTATTCCATAGAAAGTAGTGGAAACGATTCGAACCCAAAACTCTTGTCTATGTTTGTCGAGATACTCCTTTCTCGGTAGAATATTGAAGACAAACTCACACTTGGAATTAGCAAAGACAATTTTACATAAAAAAAGCGTCACCTTCATAAATGAGTAGAATTTATACGTACTATTTTCGCCAAACAAGCTAAATACGTTAGCGGTCATACAAGAAAGGCCATGATTTGGCGCTTTGTTTACAGAAATAAAACGCAGCCA
The DNA here is from genome assembly GCA_947256265.1 of Acronicta leporina. NCBI lineage: Eukaryota > Metazoa > Arthropoda > Insecta > Lepidoptera > Noctuidae > Acronicta > Acronicta leporina. Next base: position 2,267,599 of record OX366524.1, read on the forward strand.
TCTTAAAATAAAACGGAGCGTAAACAAGGCGGAGTAAGGGCGAATAAAACTCTTTGTGCATGACATGCGATTTTCATCACATTATGAAGAACATGTTCAATGCTCATCGTTTGCGCTGTCATGCAATCTGTGATTTTTGACACTTACGGAGGGCCTACAGACTAGTTGCAGACATTTTCCTTCATTGTAACAACCACATATTTATATTACTAGCTTTTGCCCGCGGCTTAGCTCACCAGGAGCTATATTAGGATTAGATCTCTTCTTTGTATGGGTGTCTATACATCAGAGAAGTCAAGCTGTATCTCAGGTTCCGTTCAATTAATTAGGATAGGAAGTATAGTTTTTAAGTTGCAGAATATACTTTCTAACCGTGATAATAAAATTAAAATCTATTCAGTACTTAGTTTTTGCGCCAACCCGTAAGACACAGACAAGAATTTTTAAAATCTCATTTTTTGGTTCGGCAACGTTTATATAATAAATTACTTTTTTAATATCTTCGGGAGGAAGCTAGTACTAAATATAATGTTGTATAAGTTTACAGAATTGCATCCAAAACACTTAGCAAAACACAACAGCTACTGTTGTGTTTTGCTAAGTGTTTTGAGCACGAAGAACTATCGAATTCGTATCGTAAACGAATGAGTTTTTTCTGCAACAAATCTAATACATACATAGTATATATTTTCACACTAGCTTCTGCCAGTGACTTCGTCCGCGTAGAATAGTTACTTGGTCTTAGCGTGATGATATATAGCCTATAGCCTTCCTCAATAAATGGGCTATTTAACACTGAAAGAATTTTTCAAATTGGACCAGCAGTTCCTGATATTAACGCGTTCAAGCAAACAAACAAACTCTTCAGCTTTATATATTAGTATATATAGATACTCTATTACTTATATATAAAGCTGAAGAGTTTGTTTGTTTGTTTGTTTGCTTGAACGCGCTAATCTCAGGAACTACTGGTCCGATTTGAAAAATTCTTTCAGTGTTAGATAGCCCATTTGTGTGTTTGTGTGAAGTTGCGGGCAGAAGCTAGTTAGTATATATAGATCTGTCTCCCGTTGGGGTAGGCAGAGACTACACTTGCTACGATCCTGGCACACCACTTTCGCTTCATCTACGTTCATTAACCTCCTTCTCATACAAATTATTCTCGATTTCGATACGAATACGTTTTCGAAAGTGTTCATGCTTGGGCTACAGGACTGCATTGAACAGTACTTACGGCCAGTTCCAATAACATATCAGTCAGTGACTCTGACATAAGATCCATACAACATAACATACCATCACGTCTGTATTCCCCTAAGGGTTAGGCAGAGGTGTACTAAGGTACACCCACAGTTCGCCGGTATGTTTAGGTCCCATGTAATAGGGGGCGAGCCTATTGCCATTAACCGGGCACATATTCCAAACTCCGAGCTGCTAATGAGAATTTCATAGAAAAACCCAATAACACTTTGCTCGACCTGGGAATCGAACCCAAGACCTCTAGCGTAGCGGTCGAGGCAGATCCATACAAGTAATGTCAAAATCCTAACTCTAATATGCATAGGTATCTATCGATTAGTTTTTAGGAACCGGCTTTAAAGATCGATCCAATGCAAATAATGTTTACGTACACTTACTTATAACTCAATTAAATTTAAAAAAAATAAAATATCGTAACTTGTAAACACTTCATAAAAGCTATTTTTACTTTATTATCATCTGTTTTTTAGTCTGCATTGTTATTTAAGGGTTAAACACCTTTATTTACAAACATTACCTACATTCTACTTACCTACCGGTATGTTTTGAGCATCACTTTGTCTGTCCACACTAATGGAGAGGAAAGATTTCATTGTTTGTATTGTATGTAATAGATAACCTCAAAAATTACTGGGCTGAATTAAAAAAAACTTTCACTTATATAATGCTTATCACTGAGTAACATTATATTGAAACATAACAACACTTTAGGAGCGAGTTTAACCGCGGGAAACAGCTAGTCTTGATTAAGAATATTTTTTTCTTGTGCTAAAACATGTGGTATGACTGTACATTAGGACACCTGTGCCTAACGATTCTAGGAATACAGGCGTCATAGTGGGTGCAAGCATCAAATAGCAATTTTCCAAGGTTTACTCATCTCTATACCACCAACAGGCTCAGAGGTTTCGGTGTTAATGTGAAAAAACAGACAGACAGACAAATATTCAAACTTTCGCATTTATAATGACAGTTTACATAACGTGCATTATTTTACAGTTTTTTTTCAGCCAGTTAATAAATAGTCAAATCTTACATTCATAAGGAAAATAATCAATATTATAAAAAAACTCATACTTTACGAAGGTAATTATTATAATTAATACGTAAACACAATATACTCGTAAATTATCATTTCAGTTTTAATTAATTTCTGTAAGATAAATTAAGTAATATATTTCATATATATTTCAGTAATATATATCACATATTCATATTTTTTGTATAAATTTAAAGCTCTGAAAACTCGTGGAGGTTACCATTGCAAAGTTTAAATTAAATCTGAAAACGCGCGAAAACTTTTTGTTCTTTTGACACGAAGGTAATTCACGCTGGGTTCAAATGTCGCTACACTCATTAACACTAAAGACCTTTCATATTATAAGTGCTGACTTGTAGATTTTTTTAATATTTGCCAACAAATTTATTGTCACGAAAACATTATTCTTACTTACTGAGCGACATAACAAATCAAAACAAATAATCCAACTACATGAAATGAAAAGAATCAACCTCAACCTGTCCAATGACCTTTCGACGACCAAAAGTAAACTGTGACGGGAGGAAAATAAATCCCGTCGGCGCACGCGCACCGTACGTCCCAAAATAAAGTCAGGCGCACGAGGTATCGAGTTCCCCTCAGTTTCAACTAGCGTGTGCTAGCGAGCACACCCCAAGCCTGTGATAAATCTCTAGTCGTATACCCTCCATAGTGCCTCACGCTGCTACAATATGACAAGTAAAGTGCTGTAAACCTATTGCATTACCCCCAATAACCCTTCTTGTGTGATTGGATTACCCCAGTGTTATTTTATGTGGCTATAATAAAGCTGTAAGTATCCGCTTTGTTTTCGTAATTAAGAGCTTAAAGTGACACTTAATTGTGACAAAGAGAACTATGACAATGAGTCTGCCAATCGGCGGGATTAATACTGTTTTATTTTAAACAAAATATATAACGTCCAAAATGGCACACAATTCCGTTAAATTTTAGTCATCAAAACATGACTAATAAGGATTTGTTTTCACAAATTCCAAGTTTTTTTTAACTCGGCCTATTCTGTTACCCTTTTTTATATCTGTAATTAAGTAATAATACTAACAAAAACTTTTAATTGCACATTACCCTACAAATATTCCGCCTATAGTGTTACCACTTTTTTACCTGACGTTAAGGCACTGTCAAAAATAAGCTAGTTTCCTGCATGACGTCACAGAACAAGACGTAAATTTCAGCACGTGTTGAAACTGCGCCATTTTGAGCATTGTTTAACAAACTAAGATCATCCTAAAGCTATTAAGAGTATCTTCGATTTCTATTCATATCTACGGTTACTTTATGATATCTATTGAACTACATTAATAGTTATTTATCTATCCTTATATTTATCTAATAGGTAAATGAATGGTGAAGTTTACAAAACATTTTCGTAATAAATTGAAATTGTATTTTTTAACCTTGAAATTAAAACATCCATTACCAAAACTTCATAAACAAAAACAAAGATCACGTTATAAGTTTAATTAATGGAATCTTGATTGAGAATGGAATATGTGGATGTTTCAATGCATTATTTTTAGTTCAAGGAGAGCGCATATTTATACCTATTTATTAGAAAAGTATAAATGTTGGGTAAAATTTACCATCTAAATTATTGTTATTTTATATAGTTTATTTATTTTTAGTTTTGTTAAGTTTAAGTATGACTACGAACAATTATTGATGAAACATAAACCATGAAAATAAAGCTATGATTCAGATTTTTCAAAAGAATTTTGAATGAATTCATAGATATTTCTTAACTACCTCATTAGCTAAGTGGTCCTGAGCGCGACTGCTACGCTAGAGGTCCTGGGTTCGATTCCCAGGTCAAGCAGTGTTTTTGGGCTTTTCTATGAAATTCCCAGTAGCAGCTCGGAGTTTGGAATTTGTGCCCAGTTAATGGCAATAGGCTCGTCCCCTATTACATGGGACCTAAACATACCGGCGAACTGTAGGTGTACATTAGTACGCCTCTGCCTAAAACTTCGGGGAATAACAGGCGTGATGGTATGTTATGTGTTATTTCTCAACTACATAATTATTATGTTAACTACTACGTTGTAGCTATGATTTCTAAGTTCCAAAACACATTAGGATTATTTAAAACTAGCTTCTGCCCGCGACTTTGTCTGCGTAGCGTGATGATATATAGCCTATAGCCTTCCTCAATAAATGGGCTATCTAACACTGAAAGAATTTTTCAAATCGGACCAGTAGTTCCTGAGATTAGCGCGTTTAAGCAAACAAACAATCAAACAAACAAACTCTTCAGCTTTATATATTAGTATAGATATTGTTTTAGGAATGATTGTCTGTTGTTGCTTATATTTAACTTAGGCAAGCCAAGAACTTAAGTGCTTGTTTTCAACTATTATTTACAGCGAATAGCAGCATATTAATATTGAAAATTTTAATTGCGTTCGTCGAAGCCCATTCGTGGTCTAACAACCGATTAATTATACTATAATAAATAACGTTAATCTGGCATTCATTCATTCATACCTATTCATTCTCGTCTTAATATTATTATGTAGTTAAAATTTCAAGGACTCATTGTCTGGTAATCCAGTAATTAACGGGTCAAATACCTTATTGTCAAGTAATTAGTGACCGCATTCAGACCGCAATCACTTCGTGTAAAATGCGTAGGTACGTCTATGAAGAGCCATTTGTTTATTGGAAATAAACGTATGAAATGTATACACAAGGAGATATAAGACAACATGATATAGGTACTATCACGTGGATTCGTACGTTAAGCTAGGCAGAGGCATATTGATCCACCGTCACCAATAATGGCTAGCTTGTTGTCATCAACCGGGCACAAATTAAAACTCTGAGCGTCTAATGAGAAGTTTTATAAAAGAAAGATCCAACAAGCCTTTGGTTGAACTAGAAAATGGTCCCAGGACTCTAAGCAGCCACGTTTATAACCACTAAGTCTGCAAGAGAGACCAACAAATAGTATATCGTATCAGTCGACTACCCGTTTACCCTTCACGGGGGCTACTGTATTACCCAATATTTTATTACCCTATAATAAAAGGTATATTACCCGCTCGTAACTAAGTAATAACTAAGCTGATAATTGGATTTGCAAGGTTAAGCTACGCTTTCCACGGTCAGTTTGTCGATGGGTGACCATTCTTAACACATTGAGACCCCTCCGTGACTCGGAGAGCACGTAAATCCATCGGTCCCGGTTGTCATACGAACATCTTTGACAATTGTTAGTGGTAGTCAGAAGCCCAAAAAGGCCTGACAACCAGTCTATCCTCCGAATATTGGTATTGCCCAGAAATTTGGTTAAGGAGGTCTGATAGCAGTCGCTTCGTTTAAAATGCTGATATTCAACTGCATCTGGTTAGACTGGAAACCGACCCCTACATAGTTGGAGCTCGGAAGATGATAAAGAAAAGGTATATTATTATTACCCTTTAAATCCGCCCTGCTCTACGTGGCATGTCATTCCTAAAAGCTTCGCATGTGATATTTCAAAACGTCACAATAAAAAGTAAAAAGATTTCATCATTCCGCTCTCACTGTACTCTGGGCTAACATTATTCCGATGTACTGTCAACGCGATGTGATAGATTTCTGTAAAATAATGTATTATTCAGTACAAAACATGTACTTTAGCGTCCTTTTATACGTATTTTTACACGGGCTTTTATGTAAACAAACAATGTTTAATATTAACATTTTGCACGTAGCTGTGTTGGGTTTTGTTAGATGAATTGTCCTTGTGGGATTTCTCTAAGACATTGAATATTATAATTCTCTTCATGTAAAAAATATTTTATTCTGTAGATTTCCTTATTGGTCTTGTGGTTATCGCGGCTGCTGACTGTTAAGTCTGGGGTTTGACTGAAATTGAGTTTTTCAGTGACAGTTCAGAGTTTGAATTTGTACTCGGTTATTTGAAAATTGGTGCAGTAGCTTAGGCGTAAAAGGGAACAAACAAACAGACAGACAATCTAATTTCTACTGGTAGCATTAACAAATTGAATAAAAATAGGAATGCCTTGTTTCGACTATTATTTTCTTATTGTAAATCAACGAATATAAATTGAAGTTAACAGTAACACAATGATATTATTAACAAATAAAAGAATAAACCCGGAATCATAAAACAAAGCTTTGTTCTGGTTTAAAAAAAAACAGAAGGACAAAACACAAAAGCTTTCTTTGTATATACGCCAAAAACGTAGAAAAGTGATTCAAACTGCTCAATGAAAAGCGAAAAAAATACACCGTCTGCCAAAACGGCTAAAAATAATTATGACGTTTCCATTACGCGGCTACAAGGGAAGCGGCGAATCCTATTAATAACATCCCACGCAATGAAAATTAATATATCAGCAGTAGCAGCAAAACATTGGAGTTTAGATTTTATAATGATGTAAATGTTTTGTTTGTCTGAAGAATATAAATAGGTGTAGCGTTCGTAAGAATTGCGGAATTTCCAATAGGTTTTTATACCTTCTGACTAAATTTAGTTCTTAAATATGTTTAAATTGCATTTAAACACAAAACATCAATGAAAAATTGTGTTTAAAAGTTGGTGCAAGTGGCCATTATTCATACCTACAGGGGCCCAAGTCTGCTATTTCAGTTGTATCAAAATGGTCGTTCGTCGGCACTAAATGACATAAGAACTGACAGATTTCGTAGAAAAAACTGTCAAAAATCAACAATTCTGAAGCCATTGAGTGACGATTTTGACACGACAAAATAGCAGACTTGGGGCCCTGATACTTATCAACCGATTTCAAAAAGGAGGAGGCTTACAATTCATCTGTGTTTTATTTGTGTGTTTGTTACCTGATTATTCGACCATTTATAGACCGCTTTCTGAATTTAGTCTGAAATTCATTATTTTTTCTGAAATTAGAAAATTCTTTTTTAATGTGAAAGATTATACTCTTGCGGTGGTCCAATGCAAATTTTGTGAAGATCTGATCTCAAGTTTAGAAAATAATGGTAATAACGTAATGACTGAACAAATCACAACATCACCGAGGTACGTCGGATTCTAATCACCACTCCAAATATTGAAATAAAATAACTATTATACCATACGTGCCATTGTTTTGGTCACCACCAACTTCCGGAACTGTTTCGCACATATAATTATTTTTATTTGTTTTTGAAAGTGGTTTCAATTTTTAAAAGTCATTTTATTTATGAAAGAATAACCAAGCAATATACCCATGGACGCAGTGGTCTTATAATAATAGGCTAATGATGATGAAACCCACGGTTCTCTGTATATTTTAAGGTTATAAGTTTAAGTATATAAGGGTGGAAGACAATAATGAATCACAAAATAAAGGAGAGCCATAATTCGGCACGGATGGGCCGGCTCAACCGGAGTGATACAACGCTTGCATTGTGTTTCGCCGAATGAGTGAGTTTACCGGAGGCCTAAACCCTTTTATAAGGCGGGCAGCGCACTTGCGACTTCTCTGGTGTTACGGGTGTCCATGGGCTGCGGTTATCGCTGGTCATGTGTTCCGTCAGCTCGTTTGCGCCCCAAAAAAAAAATAACTGATGCAAACTGTGGCACGAATTTTCTGTATATTCAATTACAGAAAAGATACCCTCAATAATGATTTTAGGGCTTAGGATATCATTATTGAAGAAAATAGCTTCTGCCCGCGGCTTCGCTCTCGTAGCTCATAAACCAACAGTGATGATCTCTTCTTTGTATGGGTCTCTATACATTAAAGAGGTCAAGCTGTATCTCTGGATCAGTTTAATTATTTGAGTTATGAAGTATACCAGCTTTGAAGTTGGAGCACATACTTTGTGACAGTGATAACAAAATTCAAATCTATTCAGTAGTTTTTGCGCTAACCCGTAACAAACAGACAAGAATTTTAAAAATCACATTTTGGGATTCGGAAACGTTTATATACCCTAAACCCACTTGTTTGTTTTAAATATATTTTTTACTTCTATGTCTTTTAAATATCTTTTTTACTTATATCTTTTTACTTCTTTTAAATAGCTTTTTTACAATGTTATAATAGTAAGAGAGAGAAGAAGAGATTTTATAATAGTGGAGAAGATATTAAACAGGAGGCAAGATAATTCTGTATTGGTTCATGATGTAGTCTGGCACGTCAGAGTAGATTTCTATCCGTCTCGTGACGTAATACGTGGCGCAACTTATTATAAATATATTTTGTTCGTCACAATAGAAGATAGGAGCTGGTTTGGTAAAGATAGAAATCACTGATGTGTTGTTGGTAATTATTGAAAAAAATACGATAGGAGATGCAAAGATTGTTTGGGAAAGGTCAAGACATGAAATCGAAAGAGAAATACAAATAAAATCATTTTGTGTAGTTTTAAAGAGTGGCCATAAAGTTTTAGGCCAACGGCCAGCCAAAGGCCAACTGCATTTTTAGTTTTCCTTAATAAAGATTTCTCATAATTCAAGTGCAATTTAAAAGCTGGTATTGCTAATATTAGTTCCTCAAATTATTCATTTTGTTTTCAAAAATAATTCTTAGGAATCGAAACTTTTATTTATTTATTTATTTCATAAGGCACACCAACAACTTATTTACAATTAGTGAGTGGACAATACATTTAAAAAGAACATTCTGTGTAAACAAGTCAGTTACAGGCGTGCACATCATTCACAGAGAGACGAGTTTTATAACACTCATTTACATTATTTATTTATTTAAAATAAAAATAACTTTTAAATAATCAAATAGAAGAGAATAATTACAATTACAATTTAAAAATAAGTTATTTTTATTGAGTCTTTGATCGATTTTGATTGATTTGATCTGGATTTAAGATTTAGTATGAATATTTGTGAATTTATATCGCATTGAACAATTTTATTAGGAACTCAATAAAAGTTTGGATTCCTAGGTATGGGTAAAAACTAATGTTACCAACATTTTTTTTTTAAATTAATGGGCAATTGCCTCGGGGGGCAGTTATAGGGGGCGCCAAAATTAAGATTGTTTATAACAGTTATCTTAAACGCTGGAAAGAGGGGGCGCTACTAAAATCGGCTGATCATCGATACGGGGACGGGGTTAAATATCACAGATTAATTCTCATTGTGCGTTTTTTAAGAGCATCAAGTCATTGTTCACAAATAACCCAGTTCCTTAGACAGTTACGACACAAAATGACTCAGAAATGAACGTAGCCAAGCCAACTCACCTATCGACACATTCAAACTAATTATCTAACACCAGCAGAAGTACTTAGAAACAGGAGTTCCTAAAATAATTGCCTATTTTTACCTATGTTGTTGTTTCGAGGTATTGCTTGATCAATCTAGTGGTGACAAGTGCAACTGTTGATTTAACTTTGCAAATACCAGATTGAACAGTTTTAATATGAATGAACGTAGATGAAGCGAAAGTAGTATTCTAGGATCGTAGCAAGATGGAATCTATAATCTCTACCTGCCCAACTAGAATATTCACAGTAGCAGTTCGGTTAATGATATAAATCTGCCCCGCTATTACATAGAACCGAATTCACTTTTTGGAGGAAAAAATAATTAAAAAATGTATCTTGATCGTAAAATTATATTTCCAAAGATTATTATCCATTAAAATTTATGGAATAGGTTCCGATTAATGCAAACAGGACGTTTTAAAATTATATAAATTTCAAACTTCCCCGTTCACTTGAACAGACTTTTATACATTCAAATATCTACTCCATCTTGTTATAAAAAGGTATAAATTTATGTATCGCTCGCAGCTGTGCAAAAAGCACAAGACACTTTTCAGCAATGGAATGTAAGCTACACTTTATTGTTAGTATCATAAGGCTTAAAATTACCAGTTTTGCTCTTGACTACAATTGTGCAAAACTGCCAAAATTATTAGACAAAACTTTTCATCCCTTGGAATGTCTACCTTAGCCTTTGGATTATAAGATTTAAAACTTAATTTTCACTCATCTTCTGATGTAACCGCTGAAATGTCAATTTCTATCTTTGAAGCAATATCTGTTGTGTTGCTTTCAATATAAGCTTCAAAATCATCTGCTGGTGCTGACACTTAACGTCCAGTAGAACAGGCGCGTGAAATACCAAACGTTTCTATTTATAATGCCAGCCGGATCTCAGAGGATGTGCCTTGTGCAAACACCAAATTAAACTTCCCAGCTCCGTCCATAACTAGAACTACGCATCAAACGCCATAAAGTTCTATATTAGTGAAGGTCGTCAGACTTGGAAAGGTTGATTCTCGGGATAAAAATCTTGGCAAAACACCGCATTTAGTTTAATCAACAACATTATGGCTTCCTTCTTTAAAGAATTTCCTTATTATTCCTTTTATTATTCCGGGTGTTCAATGTCAAAAGTCTGACCGAATTTGCAAGGAAAATTCACCTTAGGAATACGACTTTCGATCAATATTGAATCTTTGTCTTCGTCGTCAAACGCAAATCGCGTCAGAATCTTTTTAGCTCGTGATTTCAGTTTTAGATCATGATCTGAGTTTTATGAAGTGCAAATATCGAGGGGAAATGAGTGGGTGGTATTTTAAGATAAATAATTAAATGATTTCCTGTGATTATCTTAAAATAGACTGTTACGTCAGTAATGTAGGTTCAAGAGGGGGATACTTGTACTGTTGTTTTTTTTTTGGTGCAGAAAATCCTCATCGTCTGTGTGTGCAATGGGCAGGCTGTAAGGTATATCACTATTGCTCAGCCTAGACTATAGCCTTTTAGCCTATAGCCATTAGCACAGCACTAATCCAAGCTATGAGTTGCTACTAAGAATTTTATAGAAAAACCTAATAACACTTCGCTTGGCCTTGAAATCAATCCCCGGACCTGTAGCGTTGCAGTCATGATTACGATAAGACTATTGAAGCAGTTAGTTAATTATAAAAATAGTTTTACTTGACAACAATGAGTTCACAGAATGAAGTATGAATTCAGAAGTATGAATTTTCATGCAACCCATTTTATTTCTCTCCACAATATTATACACAAAACGATACAGTCAAAAAAATATAAAAATATCCGATATAATTATCAATATTCATTAACAGTAAATATTAAGTCCATCAAACCACTCTACCACCATTTTGAAAGCATAACCTTACCTCGCTGATACATTTACATCCATTATGAACGTGTAAGTTTTCTCACGTTGTTTTCCCTTATATATGTAAGAAGCCATTGATAAAATGATGTAGGTATAGATTCTATATGTTATTTCAAAAACACATTAGCAGGCGTTTAGATGTTCAATGTCCCGATATCGAGTATCTGTCCTGATAATATCGCAGCTTATGTAATATTTTTGTGAGAATATTGTAAGGTTTCACTATTATAGAGCTAATATTGTGTTGTACAATCAAGTTGTTTGCTAATATCTTACTCTTTATTTACTATTGATTATAAAACAGGTCTATTTACTTTTATTGTTATTTATATTCTTCACAAGTGAACATTTTTTTAATTCCTGATTGTACCTACAGATTGCGATTTCACATGTTGACCTCGAAGTGTTAGCCCATTGAATGCAACGTCAGCTTATACTAGAAAATATGGCATATATTGTTATTCATCATAGATAAGATTTCCTCAAAAAGCCTCAATTTTGCTAATAACATTTTTCTTTCACAGATACGTAAATAGCGTTGAGCAACTATGGAGCAGTTTGAGTCATTGCTGACGTGCTGCGTCTGCCTCGACCGGTACAGGAACCCGAAGCTGTTGCCATGCCAGCACAGTTTCTGCATGGAGCCGTGCATGGACGGCCTCGTCGACTACGTGAGGCGACAGGTATAAATAACGTTCTACTTATTCTTTTAAGCAATTATTAAAAGCCTGTAGTTTTCCACTTGCAAAGACCTCCCCACCTTTTTTCCAGTTATTTTTTGTTCGTAATACGGGGTGAGCCTATTGCCATTAACCGGATATATATTCCAAACTCCGAGCTGCTACTGGGAATTTCATAGTAAATCCCCAAAACACTGCTCGACTTGGGAATCGAACCCAAGACCTCTAGCGTAGCAGTCACGCTGAGGACCACTAGGCTAATGAGGCAGTTGTAAATAAATAATAGAAGAAGAAAACTATTTTGTTGTAGGATATAATTGTGTTTACTAAATTCACGCTTTTTGTACCTATTGCAACTCAAAGAGCAACATATTATTTGAAGGTAAAAATAAAATATTCAGAAGTGAGCATGCAAATTTTATTTAGAATAGAAGAATAAGATATTTACTTAATCAATTCAATCTCACATTGCACTTCTTTGCAGGTCAAATGTCCAGAATGTCGTGCCGAGCACCGAATCCCATACCAAGGAGTCCAGGGATTCCCAACAAATGTCACGCTGCAGCGATTCTTGGAGCTCCATGCGAATATCGCCGGGGAGCTCCCAGATCCCACTGCTGGGCAGGTCATGGAAAGATGCAATGTTTGCTCAGAGAAAGCATACTGTGCACCATGTGCCCATTGCGACAAAAAAGTCTGTGAAGACTGTAAGTCGGCACACATGGAGGTCTTGCGTAGAGAAATTTCAAGAATCAACAATCAAATCCGCCGTGGTCTTAACAGGCTTCAAGACATTCTTGGAGTAGTTGAGCGCAACACAATAAATCTTCAAACAAACTGCGGAGCAGTGGCCGGAGAAGTCGATGAAATACATAAAAGATTAGCAAAGGCATTGAAAGATAGAACAGATTTCTTAAGAAATGAAGTTGACCGCTACCTTGCAACTGAACTTAGAAACCTCACTAATCTGAAAGATAACCTAGAGTTAGAATTAAGTAATATACAAAGTAATTGTGATCTCGCCGATAAATATATGAACGACGATGTAGAATGGGAAGACACGGAGTTAGTAGATACTAAAGAAATTTTTCTCAAAACGGTCGAGTTCCTAAGAAACTTCGATTACGAAGCTGGTGATTATAACCGCAGAGTACGGTTTATTATGACACATGATCCGAACCAACTGGTCATGCATGTCGCTAGTTACGGTGAACTGAATATCACCCAGCCTAATGCGTATTCTTCTGGAATGCAGCAAAACCAAGGCTTAACAAGATCCAAGAGTGATCATCGCTTAGCGACGCAGTTCCGTCAACAGGAAGAAGCTAAGGGTTGGCAAGAAAACGATGAACCAATTTTAGGTGGTCGTAAATTTGGTGAACGTCGTCCTCCACCGCCTGAAAGGCATACGAGGGACTATGGTGCCACAGATGACTACAGCGGCTATGAGTCTGAACATAGACCGACAAGATCCAGGTTCCGTTCTCGCTTCGTAAAAAGTCACCTAGACAATGACTCTGACTCAGAACAAACCACTCGTGCTGCCAAAGCTGAGCAGAAAGAGAAAGAAAAAGAAAAGGTTGTTGATACTGAAGATGCTACGCGTGGACCTATTAGTGGCATATTCCGACTGAGTGACTGTCCGCGAGTTATGCAGAGGATATTGGATGTTGACAGCGGAAAGAAAAAAGAAAAAAAAGAACCTCCACCACCCCCTAAGCCCGTTCAGCCCGCACCTCAGCCTCGTCGCCCTCCACCTGCGCAAAGGCAACAGAGCGAGGATGATGAGATAACGCGCCTCAAAAGACAAAATAAAGGCGCAGCTTCATCTCAAGAACCTGAACGCGCGCCAGCACGTCCAGCGGAAGAAGAACGCAACGCGATTAATCGTAAACCACCCACACCGGCGCGGGAGGTGAGTTGGGAAGAAGACAGAGAGTGAAAATTAAGCCTGCAGTCAACGTAGATAATAGGAAAATCATCGATACTAACATGAAAAAACGCAACAACTAACGGCATTCCATAAAATACACTCCGTACACTTTTAACTCATTTATATATTTACACACACACAAACACGAAACAAAAAAGTACCTACCGTTTTGGTGTCTAACACCGATATAAATACCGATTTACATGTAATTTCTCAGGCGTCCAGTGATGGTGAATCCGATGAATCTGTTGGATCCCTGCAGCGAAATCAGCGTAAAAATGCACCTGCAGTACAAAAACCGCCAACGACTGCAAGAAGACCTTCAGCTACTGAAACACCAACACCACACCGCCCAGCTGCTCGTGCACCTAGCACGGAATCAAGCGCATCAACAGAAAGTTCCGGCTCGGCGGTGAAACACACAGGTGCCATTTTAAGCATCGCTGAATTAAAAGCAAAGTACAGCACTGGCGCACCTACATCAACTGTTGGATCTCGTTTCTCTTCCGCAGGCAACGAGAGAACAACGCCGGCGACGACGAACGGCACAGCCGGTGGCGCGCAGCGGGTCCAGAGCCGCTTTGTTGGCTCCCAGCGACCCACACCCGCACCCGCACCCGCCGAGCCGGCCCACGAAGACTCCGACACGAGCTCCGAGGAAGAAACCGACTCATCAGAGGAGAGTGACGAGGAGCCTGTAACGCAAAGAAAGCCCGAGAGCCAGGCGATGGCTCGAAGTGACATTGGTCCGCTTCTGGCGCGTAGTACAAACGCCCGTAATGATGCCGTCGAAAACAAAACGAAAGAGACGCCTGCTCAGTCGCGATACCGCACGAGACAGACATCACAGACAGAGGAAGAACCCGCGCCGCGATACAGTGCCGGATCTTCATTTAGCAACCGATACGGTAGCAAGCCAAGAGAGGAAGAGCCAGCATCATCCTTAGACGACGAAACGAAGTATCCCACGGCTAGATCCAGATACCTCGCCCTGAAAGAACGCCGTAACCGTCTCGCAAGAAGTAAAAGCAGCCACACTGGCTTTGGTGCGGGAGACGACGACGATCAGGACGAACCGGTGTCACCAACGACAGCGTCACCTTCGGCGTACCTTGCAGCTCGATACGGCTCCGGCACTGGTGGTTCGGAGTTGTCTAGAAGCAGGTCTTCGCACGCCTTGAAGTCTAGAGAAAGCTCTCCAGAGCGGCCTCCGCCTGGTGAAAAGGACGGAGCGGCCCTCAGTTCTTGGGCGAGATATTTAAAGAACAAATATGGATCGCGGGGCAAGGATCGCGATCCTTCAAGTACAACGTCGAGCACATCGCGTCGCCTGTCTCTCGGGCTACCTTTACGCTCGGCAAACGAGCTTGCCAGTTCTGATGACGATTCAAAAAACGCGGCAGGCTCCCCCATCTCCCCTACGGCGGCTACAGCAGCGGTAGCAGGTTAGAGAAAACGAAGTGGCGTGTACATAGATTGTGTGCTTAGGTTTGATAGATGGTTTCTTTTCCCTGCTAATGTGTTTGTATGTTAATTTATTTTTCTGGTACTAGGTTTCGCAGCAGCCGGTTCCTCCCCTAGGAGCCAGTACATGCAGAAACGCCGTTTACAATTCAGTGTGGGGAGTCGGGGGAGCGAACCCGGATGTTTTACTTGGCCTCGTGGTATCGCTGTGGGTCCCGACAACACTATGGTCGTGGCTGATTCATCTAACCATAGAGTGCAGGTGAGAAAATTTTTAAATTATAAATTATCTCAAATATAAAAGTGATTCAATGAAAATAAATGTCACAAGAAACAGAACGCGTGGCTTGTTGTTCCATTTAAATAAATAACAAAGCTCGAAGCAGTATTGATTTAGTAGAAGTAATTGTAACAGTAAGAAACCAGACTCAGAATTTAAAATTCTAAGCAATCGCTTAGGTACTTAGTTTTATTGTACGGTGTCTCACAATTTACGCTTGGAGCAACAAAATAGACTTTACAATTCGATTCCATTCGAACATTTACATAAAGTCGCAAAACTCTGTATTTAATATTTATTTTACTCTAAATATCTAAAACCAATTTCACATTATCGTGTTTTCCACTGAATTTGTTGCCCATAATAATATCTGTATATATTATTTAATACACTACGTTACCGCTATCAAAGCCATTTGGAGGTTTAAAAACCCTTTCTTATTGCTACACTATTTGTGAACCTGTGCTCAAAATTTAAACCTTTGGATTTTCGATTGTCTGAAATTTAAGAGAATTTCTTTCGTGTCATAGTTGTTTGTAGAGAAAGTAGCTTCAGTGAAAACGATTTTCGATGGCCGGTAGTACAAATATAGCTGATGATGTAGAGATGTTGAACGCATTCCCACAATTTTGGCACAAGGTCAAAACAAAACTTTCGAACTATTTTAATATTAATGGGGACGTAAACATTGCTAGCGGTTAATGCAATGGTATTTTAGGCTACGAAAGTACTTAACGACTTAAAAATAAATCATCATGAAAACGTCGACAGAATTTACTAATTCGTTTTACGAATACATTAAATTTATGTACGTGGAAGTTTAGATAAGTCTAATAGTTATTTTTTGTAGAATTTCTGTCAGATCGCTAAAAAATATACCTACTCTTTTGAGATGAAGTTATTAGTATTTCTAGATATACTCGGAAGAAGAGAACGTACTGCATAATACTACATTCTGCATGTATATCGGTGGAAAGCAATGGTCAAGCAATGAACCAGTTTAAATTAAAGATCTGAAGATAGAATATAAAGCTATCTATATTTTAATATGGGTTATATGGGTTATAGCTGTTACCTGACCCACCTTAAAAATTTACGAATTTGAACCCTCTGCTTGTGATGTTACGGGTTATTCAATTTGTATGAGGTAATCAGACTAGCGCTACTCGATGACAAATAAAATAATAATACAGACTACCTACTAAGCAATTTTGATCTTTAAAACAACGACCTAGGTCGTTGTTTTAAAGCGACTTGTTCAAGATAGGCAAATATTATAAACTACAGTTGTGCCAATTTGATCTTTAACACGTAACGTTAGGGTAGGTAATCTTTGAATATAGTTTTGTCACATGATTGAGGAGTTGTTAATTTCAATAATACTTGTTAAGGTGATTTGGTCTGGTGGTTGCAACAGTGTATCTATGTTAGCATGGTTATGAGTTCAAAACTAGCCCTGCGCTTCTTTTAGCTTTTTATGTTTACAATATTCAAATATATTGTTTTTTGAATTCCAAATGTTTTTATATGATATTTAAATACTATTTAAATAAAAATAACAACAGAAATGAAAAACATTAATTATTATGATAACGATTTTATTAAATATAGAATACACAATTACTTGTCATAGTTATATAATTATATATATACTTATATTAAAAAGCAAAAACGTAAAAAGAAGTTTTATTATGGAAGCTTGATTTTTTTGATTAAAGTTGTTACTTACTAAATATTTTCTTTGTTTTAAAGTTGCCTATAAAATACCCATTTTTATTTTTAAAGTAGGTAATTAATCTAATACATACCTACTTTAAACAGTAGTCAATGTAGTGAATCAACATGTTAAATGTTTAGAAATATAAATAATATTTCTATTTTTATAACAATAACATCACCACATAAACTATTATACCTACTTTAAAACTTATGTGACAATAGCACTATACTTTGACTTTGTTTTTAAATATTTATATAATAATAGTTATGATCGCAAAAGGACATGCTTAATTACTGTAAGAAACACTTCCTTAGAAATTGTGATAACAACAATTGATTTGACACACTGACACATAAGTATTGTTAACTCCAGTGGAGCACCATCTCTTTCTATAATTTGTTGCAAGGGGCTTCGCATGCCGCACATCATGTTTCAGCAAGCATTACTTCCTCTCATCAGTTCCCATGTTGAAGTCACAAGTTGTGCCAAATTTTCTTTTGTCCTGACTTCTAATGAATCCCAATTTAAAATCATTTGACCCCACAAATTTTCTATTGGGTTTAGGTCAGGCAGGGCTTTTAGATGGCCAATTTATTGTCTTGACACCTTCTTGACTGGCCAGTCAATTTTGCACCACAGCAGCTCGGTGTATGGCGCAATTATCTTTCATGAAGAAAATAGGCGTGTTGTCACGTAATATTTCCAAATATTAGTGACTATTAAATCGGCCATTTCCCGTTTCTTCAAAACGTCTCAACCACAATCTGACGGTATTTCTCTGAAACAAAGAAGGCATATAAAAATAGGTTTGATTAAAGCAATAGCTAGGTATAATAATGAAATTTAAAATTATAAAAATACACTTACTGCTATATAAGTCTCCTAGCAATTTCTCTGATGCCAACCTTCTCATCGTGTAAATAGTTTATTTTGTATTTTAAATAATCACAGACAATGA
Source organism: Acronicta leporina (assembly GCA_947256265.1). Taxonomy (NCBI): domain Eukaryota; kingdom Metazoa; phylum Arthropoda; class Insecta; order Lepidoptera; family Noctuidae; genus Acronicta; species Acronicta leporina. The sequence goes on from OX366524.1 coordinate 2,286,045, forward strand.
CATGATAATAAAACTACACAAAATTGGAAAAATACGTTGTTTTTCACAATTTAGTAAGGCAAGGTAAAAAGTGTTCGCGCGTAGTCACTGCAATTGTGCGTAGACTGGCTTTAGCTTTGTTGTCACGGTTTATTTTTATTTTCCTACCCTAAAACTTAGTAACATTTGAATACCAGTTTTATAATGAACGCGTATTTGTCTTTCATCTACCCACTTATTACAAGTTAAGTGAAAATATAACCAAGTTAGAAACTTTATATTTGGAGAATGTGTCCGTCTATAGTTCTTTACAATAATGTAAGAAATACTTCTTGAATAAATTCTAAATTGAAAACAAAATAATATACGCCATGCAGGATCTGAACTCGCATCTTGCTCGTCTCAGTCTTACACACGAACCACAAGACCAGATCTACTTGTGTGTATTAATTAAAATAAGCTATTAGTAGCAATGACACTAATTATTATTATTATTATTTTTTTTTAAAAAGCTTACTAGCAATGCGGGTCGCACATTACTAGTATTCTTGTTAACCCCTCGTGTTAAGCTAGATTGCTTGTGTTACGAGTGGGTTCACGTCGGTAGTGCAATGGGTGGGGTTCGAACCGGCAACCACATGATTATCGAAGATAAACCTTTGGTCTTACAGCATAAAAATCTAAATTGAATAACAAGTAGTTATAAATATCCTAACGCAAACGTTTTGCGTATCTGTATTATTATTGTATTCGTTCATCGAGTAGCGCTAGTCTGATAAACTCATACAAATTGAATAACTCTTGTAATGTAACAGGCAGAGGGTTCAAATTCGTCCGTTTTTAGGGTGGGTCAGGTAACAGCTATAACCCATTGTACATATTTTTTTACAATATAGTACAATTATAATTGGTAATTAGGGATAAAATACACATTATAGTGTATTCAGCTGAATTGGTCCTAAAGATTCTAATGGTCCTTTTGTCCACAGGTGTTCGATTCCAACGGTATTTTCGTGAAAGAGTTCGGCCAGTACGGCAGCGGTGAAGGCGAGTTTGACTGCCTCGCAGGTGTTGCTGTCAACCGAATTGGACAGTATATCATAGCAGATAGATATAATCATCGTATACAAGTGAGTTATTTAGTTTTTTTTTTAGTTTACGAAAATCTTTAGCATTTCCTGTATCGTAGTTGAGATAATATATGTAGGTTCGAGACATAAAATTACTCCATCTCTCCTTTAAAAATTGTTAAAACTGTTTTTAATTATGACAAACAGGCAGTGTTTTGAACAGGTGCAATTCTGCAGATAATTTTTAATTATGATGGATCAAGTTTTATTTAAATATACATATTAAAATAAAACTTGCAAATTTAAAATTGTTGCGTATGTAATGACGTATGATAATAATTTTGCAACAAATTTAAATGTTAACATGACCCCTTCTTAAGATGTGACAACCAGCCATTAATTTAATGAATATCAGTTTGCAACAAACATTTACAATTAATAATAGCATTCTGCACGAGGTACCAATAACGTTCATTAATAATAGTTGCTAAATAACAGTTGCTATAACTTATCTGTTAAAGCTGGCACTAAAGCCAAACTGCAACGTCGTAAAATACTCGTATATCGGTTTGATAAGTTTGCCACATCAGCGCGTCATTGGAAAATGAACAGTCGCTCTTTTTCACTGTGAAATATTATTGGATGTCTACAATAAGTCTGTTGTCATGAACTATGGACTATGCAGCTCCTGAATTTAAAATTGTAGAGAAAATGGAATGTGTCAATGTACCTATTAACTAGTTCGAATATTAGGTGAAAAAATATGTTTTTTTTTATTTATAGTAGATAAGTCTAGTATTCAAATATAGGCTATAGTAATTGAATAAACCAAAATAACTTAAATCTCTGTAACTTATAAAAAAGATTTCGCAATAAAAAGTAAGTTTCTGACTTACTTTTAGAAGATACAAAAATCGCGCCTATGCTATATGATACGAGTTTACAAGATTATTATAATGTTACATTTACAAATAAGATTTCTTCAGCTGATGTGACGATGATTCAAAATTTTAATAAAGGTAACAAAAGAAAAATCTGGATAATATGGAATATGGAAATGAAATGATGAAATGAAATGATCATCATCATCATTTCATTTCATCATTTACCAAAGAGCCAAATAATTGCATCTCCAAATATATTCCACTTCCTTATGTTAATGCAATTCATTGCAACCAGTAGGTTTGTATAAACAAAAGAGAATGAACAAGTAACAGCGAAGCTGGCTTGCAAAATATGAATAACTACGAGTATTAAAATTTAAAATTCAAAGTGGCTCTCATTATATATTCACTATACAAGAATTTACGAACGAGATATATTTTGTATACAGAAGTGGTACACAAAATCACAGACTTTAAAGTAGAATAAATATCTGTACTTTAAATTTCTTGCCCAATAAACCTATTCGTAATATTAGAAGCTTTCGTAATATTTATATTAAATAAGTGAAATATATTAATATTATTAAAAATCTGAATCAAATCAAATAGAATACGCAGGTAGTGAAAAAAAGAACATGACTCGGTTAATTGAGCATGGGACATCCTTGATTGAAAGGTGGCTGAAAGCTTCAGCGTACCGATAGTAGAAGTAAGATTAAAACGGCATTCTTTTAAGAAAGGCCTTTGTCTAGCAGTTGACTGTTGCACGCTGACGTCATTTTAGTATTTGAAGACACGAAATAATAGACGTTAAGACGTTAGGGTTTATCGTTGTTGTTGCGAACAGCTCAAATGGAACTCAAACTAAAATCGTACATTTCATTATCATATCAGCCAAAGGTGGGCACTAAAAAAAAGCTATGGAATACTAAAATTCCTATCATTTCGATATTTAAAATAATTGGATTCAAAGATAATAATGACATCAAGGTAAGACTAGTGAACAAAAAGGCTTACGAAATATTTCAAATAAATTGATAAATACGAGTTAGCTAAAACTTTAAACATCTTAACAACATTTTTACTATAAATTTAAATGACACGGCACTTGAAGTATTCAGAAAATCTGCACTTGAACTGAAAACAAAATGTTGGCAGTCTTCTGAAATACATTTATAGTATTTGAAATGAAAGCAAGGTCAATCTTAATCAAATGTTAAGAAAGATTCGAAATAATATTTACGCTTTGAAGACTTGTTTATTATCATTGTTTTATTTAAAGCATTTTCAAAATACTTAGCTTTATCAATAAAAGATTCTTATAATTGTAAAACTGAATAACTTTAAGCATGTTTCTTGTGAATATTACTAGACAGTAATCTAAATAAAGATAACACGAAATAAACTAGGGACATTGTGGGAAAAAAAAGGAAAATTCTCTTGCAATTGCAGTGAACACTGACATCAACAGAAAAGTTACTGTGGGCTATAAGCCCGAAAAGCATATCGTTCGATTGAACGAACAGGTGCATTCAAAATTCACGAATTACGGAATTATAAAATACAGTTCTACAAAAAAACCATGCGAACTTTCTAATGTGGTTGCTTATCGAGATGACATCGAATTAGCGAGGGGCGGTGTAGTATCTTTGTTAACAGATTATTTATAGAAACGGAAATATAATATTGATTTGAAATCATTCTCATGAAAAAAGGCTTTTTTGAGTTAATGTTCATTTAGACCAGCGATATGTAAAAATTCTGTTTACAGAAATAAAACATCTGCATTTTATCAAAAAGACAAAATCCAATACTGCTTTATTCTTACGACATACTGAGGCAGAAATCGCATTTACCATATCACCAATATATTCGACATAGTCACATATTTCCCGCCGTGATCTCAAAACTAAAACAGATTTGCAACTCCAAAATTGTGTTTCTCGTACTTTCCTATATTTTCTGGAAGTAAGAATTTCAATTCCATTCATCTTTTTGCTCTCGCCATTACTGTCAACGTATTTTTCCCCACACTTGCTTCCAAAAAAAGGATACCATTTGGGGCACGTTTACCTTAACAAATATAGGATTATGTTTATATGTCATCATTCTCATTTTGTTTGAAGATGTATGTTTTATTTTTCTCGCGAGAAATACATAAAACTGAATTTAGGTGCAAAAATATTTCCACATCTTTTCCTAATCTTGCTCATCGTCTGTATACGTTTTATTGTCAAAACAATGGTTTGATGCTCTGTATTTCTGCTAAATTTATTTTACTCAAACTTTCCAAAGTTTGAGTAAAACCAATGACATAATAGTTCAATGACAATATCAAGCTAACCGTTAATTTTTTTTTTATCATCATGAATTACTCACGTATTCAGCATTGGTCCTTACGCATCTAATCACTTGGGATTTACTGTAAAGGTACATACTAGATGGGCTCTTGACGCTGCGTTCGAAACCGTAACAACTCCAACTGAAGTGATCCCATCTCAGCATATTTCCCTGGAGACGTGAATTTGTATTCCATTCGTCTATTTGTCCTGGCCGTAATTCATTAGTGTCAGTCAGAACGCTGACCGTCTCCAAGGACCAGAATAGTGGTTAAGACGTAAGCTTGCGGAACCCGTAATTTGATGGTGAAGACAAATTGCACTTTTTTTGGAAACACTCTGTCCCGCTTTATTAGGATCTAGGTATAAGCATAATGTGACAGGGTTTTTGCCAGAATAAATGGATAGGCGACGATAAATGTTTTTGTTTGTGGCTTGACGTGAAATAAGGTAAAAAACTTATTACCTATTAAAACTTAATAAAAAAATCAAATAAATTTAACCCAGTCCTGATACACTGATTTCTTCTGAATAAAATCGAATAACACTATTAGTAAAACAAAATGTACCTACAAAGAAAATGCAGACAAACAAAATCACTTTAAACAAGCGTTGGTGTGTAATTAAATGATCCAAATACTGTATATACCTATAATACAGCAAATGCGGAACATAGCAACCAACTCATAATATCTCCAGAAGTTTGTGTTGTCAGCTACTTTAGCTCGAACATTCACAAGGCACTCGTGTGGATATTTTGACAATATCCGTGTCACGCATTGGCCCTGTTCCAAGTTCTAACACGTGTTTGGTGCATATTCAACGTGCAACAGTGTTTTAGGTTTAAAGAACTTTTAAGTGCATAAGTTACAGGTCAGTTACACCCCACAGCGTAAAATAACCTAAAATATTGATTGACACTTAAATACGCTAAGCCCGTATTTCTGGAAGGTAAGGTTTATGTGCCAGAGGACGAGACTATTGCCATTGGTCCGCAGGGTACGGGCCAGCTCGAATTCTGTTCTGGCACTGATTTCGGGTGATTTGACAGTCCTTACAACAGGCATTGCTGTAGCCGACATGCTACTAGTTCTGCGTAATACTTCTTATTTTTGTTTTATATTTTCTTATTGTATTTATTTTTATGATTATTTTATTTATTGTGTCTTTGTCTGGGTTGCTACTATAATTGCCTGAAATAAATGTACATTTTGTAAACATAACATAACATACCATCACGCCTGTATTCCCCTAAGGATTAGGTAGAGGCGTACTAAATATGTACACCCAAATATAGAGTCTGAGCTGAGCGTTAATTTGATAGAAAAACCCAATAATAACACTTTCCTTAACCTGTGCATCGATCCAAAGACCTCTAGTGTAGCAGTCACGCGGACCACAAGATTAATGATATAGTCGTAATTGAGTCTAGTTAATTAACCCTTCAATTTCTTGTCATAGGTATTCGACCCTCAAGGCCGGTTCCTGAGGGCTTTCGGCAGTCAAGGCACTGGCGACGGCAAGTTCAACTACCCGTGGGGCATCACTACGGACGCGCTAGGATTCATATACGTCTGTGACAAGGAAAACCATAGAGTACAGGTATGACAAACATATGAATAATATCCAAAAAACATAAGCATATCATCACGCATTTACTCCCTGAAGGGTTAGGCAGAGGGTTATATTATAACAGATCTATTTTGCGCAGCTGTGAGATACAATTAACCAAATAAATCGAACCCACCTTTAGCGTAGTAGTCGCACTTTAGACCAATAGTCTGATTTAGTAGAAGTAATTCTATTTCAATGTCTAATATTCATATTAGCTTCGATAAAGACGGCACTTATATATTTTTTTCAAAAGCTTACTAGTAATGTGGGTCTCACATTGCTAGTATTCTTGGTAATCCCTCGTGCTAAGCTAAATGCATGTGTTACGAGTGGGTTCACGTCGGTAGTGCCTAAAGAACACCCATTGGGTTTCGAACCGGCAACCACATGATCGCAAGTCTGACGCCCTAGACGTGAGGCTACCGCCGCTTCTAAACTTGTTGGTTAACTTATTGCCATATATAGGCAATGATAGCCTAGTGGTATGTCCATTGGACTGCCAAATGAAAGGTCTCGAGTTCTTATCCCAGGCACCCACCTCACTAACTAGGGCTTCAAGCTCTAATCCAACGCTATTAGCAACTTTGAAATTTTAATGTCATGTGCGTATTAATAGTTAATTATTACGTTCTTCTACGGTTAAGGAAAGTATCGCGAGGAAACCTGCCTAAGAGAATTTCTCGACGGCATTTGAAGTCTCCCAATCCACATTAGGTCAGCATGTTGAACTATAGCCTAATCGCTATCATTCTAACTTTTTAACCTTAACTTCAGGTGTTCCAATCCGATGGCACGTTCGTTGGCAAGTTTGGATCTTTTGGCTCCAAGCTTGGCCAGCTAGAGCACCCCCACTATATCGCCGTGTCCAGCACCAACAGAGTCCTGGTGTCTGACTCCAACAACCACAGGATACAGGTCTTTGATGTCAATGGAAGAGTTCTCTCATCCTTCGGCGAGGAGGGCTCTGAAGATGGACAGTTTAAGTTCCCGAGGTAAGAAAGACTTTCAAAGATTAATCCACCCTTAAATTTCTCACGAGTCTGATTGAAAAATATCATACCGTCACACCTGTATTCCCCGAAGGGTTCGGTTCAGTGTGTTGAAGACCCATGAAATAGAGGGCGAGCTCATTCCCATTAATTGGGCTCAAAATTCCACACTCTGCTGCAGCAGTGCATGCTACTAGGGATCCCATAAGAAAACCAATAACAGTTTGCTAGACATTGAACCCAGGACTTCTAGCGTAAAAGTCACGATTAAGACCACTGGATAAATGAGACAATTCTTCTTCTTCTTATCGAATCGACAGCAAACGGAAAGAGAAGAGCAAAGAAAAGAGAGAATGAGGCAATTGAAAAAAAAAATTCAAACACATAATAAGTAAATACGTTTTGAATTCATCAATACAATAATCTACTGCGTTTTGAAGTCTGTATGGGCAATTCGGTCGGCTGGAAACTGTTAAATAATATAAGGTTTAAGTTTCAAGTTAATGCTACTAATTTTTATTTTTAATATAATGTTTAAGGTGCTAAATCATGATGAACTTAATTTAATATATTAGGAGATTTAAAATATTACCTACCTATGTTATTTCTAGACAAAGCCATAGTTATGGAATTTGAAACTCATAAACGTTTCTTTCCTTAACATCAGCTTTTGAAACTGAAGTCTTATCGTATGTTTCCAATAGCCTATAAATTGTGGTCAGTGGTCTTCTAATTTGGCTTTACAGCCTAAACTTGGTCCAAATATTTGAGTTAAGAGCCATCCAAACTCCGTTAGCGCTGAATTGTTTGTGTCTGCTTAAAGATTAAAGACTTTGGTAAAGATATTCGTTCTGTTTATTACAGCCTATAATATCTGAAGGGTTAAGCAAATGGACTAATGTACAGCCACATTTTCGCTGGTAATTTGTTATTTGTACATAACAAAGAACCTAATTTTACGTCCAACCACATATCACTCCATTTTTCCTCATTAAATAAAATAACCTTTCAAAACCACTTCAACAATAAAAGTCAGCGCCAACCCTCGTTACAATTTACAATGATGCCAATATATCCGACCAAGTCCAGACGTACCTTGACCGAATTCCACCCGCAATAATAAAATATGACCGGAATACGTGGTCAACCCAACATTTTTACAGCTTTTCGTTTCAAGAGCAAAATGACTTACATTATTGCTGTTTTTATGATCGACAACCCTGTTGTTAGTTGGCATTTTACTGTTGTGTATGACACAATTGAAAATGGTTTCGACGTTAATTTATGAGGTTGATAAAATACATACATATTGTGTGTACAAGTGTGTACAGTAACCAACACATCAAGTTAGTACAAACTGTCAAATATCCCCAATCCCCAGTCTTGCTGATCTGGTATCGTCGTTTGACCGGTTCGTTGAGCTCCCTACATAATGGTTGAGCTACTCGATGCCTGATGTATGCGTGCCGTGATATAGGGATACAGGTCAAATCGAAGCTGCTATGACTCTTTCTTCAAAAGGCTTGTCCAGATATTGCCCTACATCGTAAAACTCGCTCAATTTCTGATAATACTACTACTATTACTGTCTGGACTTTAAAAAAGACCATGATTGTCGAGTTTCGGTGTTTTTTCTCAGAGGTCGTCAGTTAGGAAATACCAGCGCCATCTAGTTTAATTAAGATAAATTAAGACATTGACTTGTAAAAATGACTTTAAATTGTACAGAAACCAGTATCGTTAATCATTTATCAATGGATAATGAACACTATTGTTAGGAAATTCTATTGAAAATCAATTGAAGAAATTTGACAGTTTTGTACCTATACCATGATGTGCTGGCTATAGCCGTCTTCTAATATAAGCGACAAGCATCGATCATTGACGCGAGCAACACTCACACGGTGAATCATCAATTGATAAGTCTCATTAACTCAGGAATTTTAATGGCTCCATTACTCGCCTCAGTGATAGCCTAGTGATATGACCATTGGACTGCCAAGTCAAGTGTTCAAGCACCTTTGACTTTTCGAAATTCTGTGCGTATTATTAGTTAATTATCACGCGCTTAAACCGTGAAGGAAAACATAGTGAGAAAATCTGCACGCCGAGAGATTTTCTCGACGGCCGGCGTGTGAAATCTGCCAACCCGCATTGGGCTAGCATGGTGGACTATGGGAAATTATACGACACGATGGTTGAGTCGAACCATGCTGATACACACGTCATACTCGTGAACGGGTGCTGTCTGTCGGGGCTGGTCAGCTCTTACCTGCTGTGGCAATCTCTTTTTATTTTTTTGTAATTTAAGTCATGGAAAAATCTTACACATCAACCTGCATAATTCTCAGCAACTATTTAAAACAAAGTTGTAAAGCTAATATTGTAATTGTGATTATTTTATTTTAAAAAGAGTAGGTATCTATGGAGTTTCTTGCCGGCTCATCTCCATAAGACCCACTTTTTGGAACCGTGTAACTAGTTTTGATTTCTCAAAAGTACCTTCTATAATGGTCTAATTGAAATAAAACATTTTGACTTGACTTGACGATACTAAGCGTTGTTAGTGGTAAGGTGACCAGCTGAACGGCTAAGAGAGACGTGCAGTCATCAAGCTATATGGTTTCCCTACAAAAATCGCCACTATGGCCATGGAATAAAGGCGATTGAAACAATAATACCTAGAATGTCACTGCGCATCTACTTACCCAGACGAACTTAACAACAACCTCTTATCACTACTACCTATAAAATTTGACAAACATGTAGTTTATTAGTATTCGCGTACATCCACTGTAGGTAAATAGGCCAAGGAACTTATACATCTACATAGAGACGTCTAAATAAATCACGTTTTCTTTTCAAAGAAGGACGTGACGTAATATTCACGGTTGTCATCTAGAGGATTCTGTGTTCGATTTAATATATTTTCGTTAACATAGTAATTTACGCTGAGATAGGGACCTTTTTTGGCCTCGCGCATGATCGCAATTAGTCTGTTTAGTCCAGAATAATTAAAATTTATCTTCCTGTTTCTTTCTTTAAAAAAAGAAAGTAGAAGTACATCCATATTTCACTCGTATATTTACATAGGTTCCATGTAATAAAAAAACATACCATCACGCTTGTATTCCCCGAAGTGTTAGGCAGAGGCGTACTAACGTATACCCACAGTTTCACCCAAAGACATTTCTAATTAGGACGTGTAGAAAAATGAAATTTTATTTTATTTAAGAAATTTAGCACATAGCTCGTAGAACTGACGGCCACTGGGGCAGAAAGGTTCTCGAGTGGAGACCATGCACCGGAAAACGTAGTGTGGGACGACCTCCAACAAGATGGACGGACTACTTGGTTAAGGTCGCTGGGAGTCGTTGGATGCAGGCGGCATATAACCACTCCTTGTGGAAGTCTTTGGGGGAGGCCTTTGTTCATAAGTGGAATTCTATTGGCTGATATGATGATGATGATGAAATTTTACTTACTCATCTTCTAATCTCTTTCTCCAGGGGTGTAGCAGTAGACGACCAAGGCTACATCGTGGTCGCTGACTCCGGCAATAACCGTATCCAGATCTTCCATCCTGACGGCAACTTCCTCAGAGCCTTCGGGTCTTGGGGATCAGGTGATGGAGAATTCAAGGGTCTGGAAGGCATTGCTGTCATGTCTGGAGGCAATATCATAGTGTGCGACCGAGAAAACCATAGAGTACAGGTGTTTTAAGGTGAGAAAAAATAAAAAAAAAATGTGTTCGTTGACTATCACAGCTATCTGCCAACTGGATTCACTCGCAACTCTAAAGGCTTTTTACTCGTAAGACTATGTCTGTCTCCAAGGACCAGTATCTCTATACCAAAATTCAACAAAAGTGGTTAAGCTATTTAGACGTGAACTTGTAAAAAACATACATACAGAGATACTTTTGCATTTACTTTGAATATTATACTAGAACGTACCAACATAATATCGAATACATTTCTGACTGATTAATTTAAAGATAAGATTATTATGCATTGTAGTATTTAAAAGTCAAAATCATTTATTCTAGATAGCCTACTAGGTACGTAGTACTTTACGATTACTACTACTGTACTATTTTACATTATAGAGACCCCAAAAAAAAATTTCACCTCCTCGACAATACAATAAAATTCAGAAAATACTAGATTTTTGCTGGGAAGAAGAATCAGTGCAACCGAACCCTAGTAAAACATTTCTGTCTCATGAGTTAGGTACTGAATGTCAAATAACTCTTCTTTGTAGTAGCCCATACAATACCCGTAAGAGCATACTAAGATATAGAGAACAGAAACGGTACTTATATTAGAGGACAAATTGATGTTTATTCCATACCATTTGAAAAGAAGCAAATTATGTTCTAGTAATTAATTAAACGTTCACATCAAAATGTTTTTTACCTTATTTTTCTATATTTATCGAGAAAAGGACTGTATTTCAGTGAATTCGTAAAAGATCAATATTGTATTTATCACTCATGTTACTATTTTTTATATTTCAGATCAAGAACATTATAAACGAAAAAAATTCAATACGATGATCATTTTCTTCAACGAAAATACGCGTTCTATAGAAAAACCTGATGAAGTTCGAAAAATATTTTATTTGTAAAATACCATTTTTGTTCAAAAATAAACAAGCTTGCATCCAAATCACAAGTTTCTATTTTAAAGAATCTGAAACAACAATTATATAGAAAAAAAATAAAAAACTCAACGTGAAAATAAATTATTCGTATTAAATAAACATTGAAAATTTTTAAGCAATTTATCGTGTTTCAAATAAAAACAAAACAACAATTTAAATTCTAAATTCAAATTTAAATGGATTGAAATATTGACAAATAACCTAAAAGCAACAGCGGGATTGATTGAAACGTTTTTATTTCCATTTAATCTAAATCTTAAATATCTAAAGGTTTCTTTTCGATCATTGTCCCGAATGTTATCACTAGAAGATAGATTGTCTAAGGATGGTCACAATGATTTCCCATAGGTATGCCTCCAATTTATTGGTGAAGAGATAACAAAAATATTTTATACAACGTAATAACCATGTCTTTCTTTGTGGCTGAACTTCTTAGGCCGCATTTCACTAACTCCGAGTTCCCTTTAAATTACTCGGCAGCGCATCTATCCATATCTACTTATTTAAATAAAAATGAATCGCCGAAATATATATTCGCGCATAACTTCCGAACGACCACCAAAATTTGATAATAATTCTTTATTGTATTCGTCGTTGTCAGGACAAGTTTTGTATAATTTGCTTTTTAATTTAAATTGGAAAGCAAATACGGTTCCCTTTTTGATTTATTCGGTGACTAGCGGCTAATCCAACATAGTGAAATGTGACCTTAAAACAATTGTCAAATTTATTTTCTTAAAATTCTAAATAATTATTTATAAGGTAAAAATAATTATTTAGAATTTTAAGAAAATTAAAAATTAAAATTAAATGCTCCTCGTCGATTTACGAGAAAAATCCTAGTACTATCCGATACCTCTATAAAAATAAACATTTCTTTTGAACGAAGAATCATATTATAAAAACACGAAAGGCCACAGAATTTCACTCAGAGTAATCGAGTATCAAAGCGTGGTTATTCTCACTTTTATGTTTCCGATCCAACTGGATGAGTCTGGGTCGTACTTCAAAGTTATTGCTTGCAAGTATTGCAACAATAACCTTTCTAAAAATCTATGTAATGTAATTTTTTACTTGTATATTATAAAATACAGATTGAAGCTCAAAAATTTCACCAAAAATAAATAATTAAAAAGTATTTAAAATAAATGTTTAATTAAAAAAATGAATTCATAAAAATTAAATATACTTTAGCATTTATGAGATTGAGTTGAATCGTAATGTTTTGTTCAACTAAGTTATTAACGGTTTTTTTAATACAACATGATTTATTAAAATAAAATAAATGAATGTAAAAACTGCCTCAATAGCCAAGTGGTCCTGACCGCGACTGCTACGCTAGAGGTCCTGGGTTCGATTCCCAGGTCGAGCAAAGTGTTATTGGGTTTTTCTATGAAATTCCCAGTAGCAGCTCGGAGTTAGGAAATTGTGCCCGGTTAATGGCAATAGGCTCGCCCCCTATTACATGGGACCTAAACATACCGGCGAACTGTGGGTGTACATTAGTACGCCTCTGCCTAACCCTTCGGGGAATACAGGCGTGATGGTATGTTTATGTTTATGTTTGAATGTAAATAAATACCATTTGTGTTATACTCGATATGAACTGAACGGTAGGTAATTTAACTTAATCAAAATAATGTTGCCATATTCATTAAACGTAGCTTTTAGTAAATTGTTTGCTTACAAATCTCCTAGTCGATTTCAAATAAATATAGTGTAATAATTTTAGTGTTTTATTAATTTAATGTAATAAATAGCTCTTTATATGACTAAGAGTCATAATTGACAATATAATATATTTATGAATAAAATAAAATTATTCAAATAAAATGTTGAATAAAATAAAACATAAAACCCGTTTCATATTTTATCTGAAATAATATGTATTATGATATTGTAGGTTAACGCATCTAACTTATTCTAATGTAGGAAACGACTTACTATAAATTTCATTCCTTCTTATAAAATTTATAGCAGGTCAGAATACTACAAAATATATTTGAAAAGGTATCTACATCTAGTCCTAGCCATAAATAATTTTCCTACGAAATGTAATGCTTACGAAATAAGGTATCTAACATAATATATTTGTGCCAAAAAAGAAGTGTTTTATGGGCGAAGACACGGTGATAGCGGACGCGATTCTAATATATGTACTTACCGAAATGTCAAAAGGTTTTGCTCGGCTGATGTTGAAAATTCTGCTAATTTCGGATAAACTTTAAACTTTTATTGGATTAAAAATATGTCAGTCTTCATCAATTTGACGACAATAGAACAACTTTTAATATTAAACAGTTTCTGAATAAGATTTACTGAGAAATGGCCTTTAAAAAGATTCAGACAGGTCGCTTTTGTAATGAAAAAACGTTTTGATGTTTTTAAATAAAGACTTTTACAAATCTAATTTGAATTTGAATAAATTTAATTCACCAATTCGGAACAATATTTTTCCTGACCGCAATACTTAATAGTAAGTAAAGTACAAACAATCATTTCAACTCAAAATTTATAAACATCATCATTTTATTTGTGAATAATCAAATTTGTGAATATAACAAATTGTATACGGCTTTTTTACGGTTTATATTGCGTTAAATCCGTAAAAAGTATTTATTTCAATGTGTAATCTTTGACATTTACACTGGCTCTAACAAATTTAATTCGCTCCCGCTTTTACTGTATCCTCGTCTTTATTATTCCGTGCCGATATGAGAAAATGAAACGCCATTTTATATTGAACGAGATAAACTTTCTACTTTCTACATTTGCCATAAGTTTCTGTCACTAAGAATACTGAGACTACCGTCGGTATATTTGATCGACATAAGACGTAAACGTGACAGAAAAATAGTCAGATTTTCTGTTTAGTTTTATAATATGAACACGATTTATAGGATATACAAGAATTATTCTAATTCAAAATATGATAGGGTACTGAATCGATATTGTCATTTCATGGAGATACAAGAAGTGGTGGCGCTCAGACTTAAATATCTTTCATAGCGCAACCATAGATAAATTTAAAATTATATTTATTAAAATATTAATGATGAATAGGCACTTTTTGTGTGTTTTCAATTAATGCGACATTGGAGATCAAATCATCATAAATATAATTTGCGAATTACGAGACAGTCAAATTGTAAAATACGTAGGCATGATAAATGCAATTATTTTATTTATTTACACTTCTTTGTATAACAGCAGCGCATAAGTGGGACTTAATACCAACCATATGGATAATCTAACAGGAAACCTTCAAATATGTTATGATTACTGTGTTGCATGTGTGTACTGACTTTAGTTCTTAACTTGCAGATTTATTGACGGTTAAAAGTTATAGTTAGCCTTCAATAATATTGCGCTTACAATCAACTAGATGCGACGTTAGTCAACAGTCAGGGCACACTCTCAAAGACCATAATTATAGTACGTATAATTTTAATATCTCAATGGTCATATAAATAATGTCCTAACAAAATGCTCTAACTATAGATCCACATTTAAATTGTTATAACGTATATAAAATTAATGCCTCAGATAATTGATAAAAGGTACGGAATAATTCAATGAAAAGTATTTATTTATCTTAAAATATAATTATGTAATTAATGAAAATGAAATTGTAATTAACAATCATAGCTTTGCTTATTATGTTTTAGTAACTACAAAATGAATAAATAAAATTTATGTGCATACTACGTGTACTTGATAGATATAAGAACAATTTTATGGTGAACATTTTGTATGGTTTTTGAAGTTTAAATAAAATTACTTGTTACTGAATTGTTATTTTATTTTAACCCGATATCCAAAAAGGAAGAGATTATAAATTTATTTATATAATATTTCTTTATTTGTTTTGCCTGCCTCATTAACCAAGTGGTCCTGAGCTCGACTGCTATGCTAGAGGTCCTGAGTTCGATTCCCAGGTCGAGCATTGTTGTTGGGTTTTTCTATGAAATTCCCAGTAGCAGCTCGGAGCTAGGAATTTGTGCCCGGTTAATGGCAATAGGCTCGCCCCCTAGTACATGGGACCTAAACATACCGGTGAACTGTGGTTGTACATTCGTACGCTTCTGCCTAACCCTTCGAGGAATACAGGCGTGATGGTATGTTATTTGTTTTGCAATAACTTTGTCGTTTAGTTATTGATTATTTATGATTAATATACAGTGCCATACTTAAATCGAAATTTTCTGCCAAAAAAATTAATCTTGATTTGATTAATTTCATGACTCGAATCGCTATGGCATAAATCTTAGTATTGTTTAAAAAATAAAACAACGGGTAGCAACTTAAACAATAATAATTGTGCACGTTTGATATTTTGGAATGGTTAGGGAATAATTTTGCACGAATTGCTATAATTATCGTATAAAAGTACTATCATTTATGTGGTAAAATATAATATTCATTTATTGCGCTATCATACGCAAAAGTGACAATTTATATTACATTACAAATTGAGCACTTCAGAACTACCTATTACAACCGTCTTACGAATTTTCGATTAGATCACGTTTCCTGACGCGAGTTTAACATTGTTTACCCATACCAAAAAGTGCGCAACTCACCTAAAGAAGTTTTCACTTCAAAGAAACTTATTCAATTACTTTATTTTTCGAAACCAAAGCATGATATATTTATTATTAATATATTAAACCACTCTGACGCTAAATTAAGGCTAATTTAACAAAGCTTAAGCCTTTGAGCGTATCAAAAAAAACTTGCGAGGATTCTGAAGTTTTAATTAAGTCCTAACATAAGCCTATAATAAGATAAGAAAGTTAAAATTTAAAGTTTTAAATGACTTTTTATAATTGAATTATGTCTGAAATTGTTATGTTAATTTTGACTTCAAGAAATTAAATTAAATTTTATTGTATTGATTGGAATAATTATGTCTGGAACTTATTTAATTATAAAAATAAATGTCTCGTAGTTGTGATACAATATTATTAAGTAATTAAAAATAATTACGCATACCAAACAAAGCTTAATACGCGACAAAATCTTTAAAAGATTTTAAATATTCATATTTTAAATTTATTATTCATATAAATGTAAGAAACTCGTAAATTGACATTAATTTGAAACTGGGTTGTTCTTATAATAAAATTATAAAGAGGTAAGATGATACAAATCTTAGGTATAAAATATATAGTATGTAACGAATAAACTCAAATCTATACTAATATATAAAGCTGAAGAGTTTGTTTGTTTGTTTACTTGAACGCGCTAATCTCAGGAACTGCGGGTCCGATTTGAAAAATTCTTTTAGTGATAGATAGCCCATTTATTGAGGAAGGCTATAGGCTATATATCTTCACGTTACGCGGATGAAGTCGCGGGCAGAAGCTAGTGAAATTATTAAGAGGAAAGATTATACAAAACTTTTCTCTTTATATTATTACTAGCTTCTGCCCGTCACTTCGTCTGCGTGGACTTCAGATAAAAAGTAGCCCATGTGTTATTCCAGACTATAGACTATATCTGTGCCAAATTTCATCCAGATCCGTTCAGCCGTTCTGGCGTGAAAGAGTAACAAACATCCATCTATCCATCCATCCTCACAAACTTTCGCATTTACAATATTAGTAGGATAGGATTTTCATACAGTGACCTTAATGAGAATTCTATGCGCAGTGTGAAAAAAGATAGGGATTTCGCCACGCGAGCGAAGCCGGGGCGGGCCGCTAGTATTTTATATTTTAGTGCATTATACATAAAAAAATAAAGCACCTCTTTTCGGGTATTATCCCTCCAGTCCAGTCTAAAGTAAACTAATCTATACTAATATATAAAGCTGAAGAGTTTGTTTGTTTACTTGAACGCGCTAATCTCAGGAACTACTGGTCCGATTTGAAAAATTCTTTCAGTGTTAGATAGCCCATTTATTGAGGAAGGCTATAGGCTATATATCATCACGCTACGCGGACGAAGTCGCGGGCTAGTACTAATATATAATTATAATAATAATAAAAAAGTTAGGGATTTCTCCACGCGAGCGAGGCCGGGGCGGGCCGCTAGTATTTCATATTTTAGTGCATTATACATTAAAAAATAAAGCACCTCTTTTCGAGTATTATCCCTCCAGTCCAGAGTCTAAAGTAAACTAATGTCTTATATTAGCATAGATATATTTTCATCTTTGCTCTTCCATAGTAATATGGTGCTCCATTTATCATTGTGGGGACTGACTCCCATTACTTAACCTCTTCCCCAAGCCCATACGTCATTGCAACCGCCGTGCAACCATAATGTGTCGTATATAGCAAATTAAAACGAATATAATATCCAAAAGTTTCGCGTGCGGTTTGCTTTGTGGGATCAGAATATGCGTTTATTGGTCTTTTGTTGTTTTGTTGTTGCAAGCAATGTTTTATTTATTTATATCTTCGAACGTGGAATACCTAAATTACACTTTCAAAACAATTAAGTAATAATTATTGACTATAATTATTATTACATAAATTAGGTACTATTTATTTTATATATTATTTATATTTATATATTATTTAAAGAACTAATAGTCCGTAGTATCCAAGTATCAGCTATACAATAGGACAGACAGAATTATAAAACTTAAACTACGAGGAAAATTTAAATAAGCATAAGTACCTAAACATTATATCTGAAAATAATTAGAGCTGCCTTTGTGAGACTTTCATTACATAAGCTTACCTAGTCAAGTCATACTTATTTTTATCACTAAAAATACGGCATACTGATTTATTTCGATTTAGCAGACATGATGGTATTATTTGGGAAGCTATATGATATCCTACAATATCACTATGTAATTACGTAATTCTATTTTACAAATCACGAAAAATAAAATCATAAACAAAACCCGCGACATCGTGCTCAAAGCGCGCGAATCAACGCTCCTTCTTAATTTGAATTTTACAATTCCTTACGGCCTCTGCTGTATCACCATAAAGGTTTGATAAAGTAATAATTTAAATAAATATGCAGTATTTTTTTTCTTCGAAATTCAAATTTAGCATACCTCTTCTAATAATAAATCAATATTTCTGTATTAAATCAAAAGAGAGCAGTAATCATTTGATTTTCTTAGTAGGTACTTACCAGTCCTAGGTTAGGGCGAAAAGTGCTACTTCCTACCCTGGTATTAGAGTCGTAATCGGTTACATTCAGTATTATTTAATCACGTTCCAAAGCATAAAAGTATCGGCTTAGTTGCTACGCTCTTCTTATATGCCATTTTTCTAAGCAACAACAAAACAAAAGCCTGATAGAAACATGATGAAGGACAGCATAACACAGATAGATAGGGGACGATCTTACGAGTAGATTATTGAATTCCGATAGTTTCATTCATCAATCGGGGATTGCGGTTATGAATGTAGCTAATTTTGTCACGTCCTCTATTAGCTTGTATAAATAAATATTTGTTTCCATTCTGCGTCCTCACAAAACTTCTTGCTTGTTGTGTTAATTTCGAGGTCATTGCTCTTATTTCCTTAATCAGAATAACACTGATTGTACGTTCGCAAGAGATTGTATTATTATATTATAGAAACAAATAGAAACGTTGTGATATTAATCAAGAAGACTCACGGTCTCATTCGTAATATAAATAAATATTATATTTTTCTTATTATATTTTTTGTCTTCTTTTTACCGGCACAAAATATCACGTGTCAAAACAAGACAAAACATATTTGTTATTGGAAGTTTTTATGGCGTTTAATATTTAACTAACATTGTCAATGATTGATGTTTCCTTACCAATGTTCTATTTTGTTATTTGTGCTATATTCTGATATCACCAATGTAAGCAAAAGAAGCCTGTGCCTAATTAATAATTACGCTGATCAATCGATCTGCAAGGTTAAGCCGACCTTTCTGCGGTCAATCTATGAATGGGTGACCATTATTTGCAGGTGGTGAATGATAATATATTAATGTAGGTTCTATATCTCATATGTGGATAGGGAGCGCGCCTATAGCTATTTACCGGCCTTTTTTATCCAAACTCCAAGCTGCTATTAAGAATTTTATAGAAATATAATAACACTGCTCGGCTTGGGAATCGAACCCAGGACATCTAGCGTAACAGTCGCACGAGACTAACGAGACAACTTATCTTATTATTATCAACTATAGGTACAATAGTATTTGACATTCAAGATGAACACACGGCGACACAGTTATATAGTCTTATAAACTCTTAATAAGTAGCAATAGGGGTGATTTTTGAAGTGCAACACTAAAATCATCGATATTCACAACTATGTTTCATTGGGACCATTAATACAATGTAACGCGTAACCGAGCGCGAAACGCAGCCATTGTCCACGAAAATGAACCTTATTGCAACATGATAGATGATAGCAATATTTTTGGAATTGGAATCCAAGATGTTTTTCTTGTTTCGTTTTTCCATTTATGCTACAAAAACAAAACAAAACTATAAATAATAATAACATAAAAGAAGAAAATTTCGCAAATAATAATCATTAATAATAAAAAAATAAACAAGATATTAGGTACACAATATTAATTATAGGTAATCTTCAAATATTACTTCTGAAGCCTGTTCTGTATGATGAATAAATAAAAAATACTATTAATAAATAATACCATAGACTACATAATGAATCTATACTTAATATTATAAAGCTGAAGAGTTTGATTGCTTGAACGCGCTAATCTCAGGAACTACTGGTCCGATTTGAAAAAATATTTCCGTGTTAAATAGCACATTTATTGAGGAAGGCTATAGGCTATATATTATCACGCTAAGACCAAGTAACTATTCCACGCGGACGAAGTCGCTGGCAGTAGCTAGTTATCTTATAAAAAAAATGACATTCGTAGATATTTTATTTGAATGTTAAATTCTGGAATATCCGAATGCATTTATTTATGACAGATTGTGGGTAGCTTAAAAAAAATACAAATTAATTGTGAGTCATTATTCGTGTGCATAAATTGAAACGTCAGTCGTGTCCTTTCACTGGTTGAGTGTGCGCGGACCCCAACGAGACAGGAATTTCGCATTCCTCTGTATTTCACCTCGAATTGTTTTCTAAAATATCCTAGTGATTGTGTTATGGAAATTGTGCTTTGTCTGAAGATTCCCGCTATTCAGCGCTGATAAAGACCTTGATGGTGGCTCACATTCGGTGAGTTGGTGCATGATGATTTGATTTTATTTGAGGTGATCGGACCATAGAATATTAATAGGACGCTTATCCTAGTTCACTCGCTAAATGTTCAGATTTGTTTTTGAAGAAGGAGGCAAGCGAGCATGCGGCTTACTTGATGGTAAATGATCACCATCGCCTGATCATTTACCATCAATATCATCATTAATGTAGCAATCGCGCTCAGGACCACTGGGGTAACTTCAAAATTTAATATCTTCTACTCTACTCTCTATTATAAAATTGTAAAAAAGCTATTTTTGTTACGGGTTGGAGCAAAAACTACTGAATAGATTTTAATTTTGTTATAACTGTTAGAAAGTATATAGGTATTAAAAATAAAAACTGGTGGACTTCTTATCACAACTAATGGAAGCTTGTACTTAGCATAATTTTGGTGTGCAATAAAGTATATTCTATCTATCTAATTAATTGGATCCGAGATACAGCTTGACCTCTCTGACGTATAGAGGCCCATACAAAGAAGAGATCATCACTGTTGGTTTTTAGTAAAATTTTTTTGGCATCCATTTCTAATCCTACTATAGCTTCAGGCGAGCGAAGCCGCGCGAAAAGGCTAGTAGAGAATAAGAGTATATGGATATGATAAACAGATCTGCAAGGTAAAGCTGCACTCGCTGTGGTTAGTGCGTGGATGTTCGTGTAATAAATTACTTATATTCAGCCGCATCTTGTTAGACTGGAAGCCGATCCCAATATATTTGAGAAAAGGTTTGGAGTGTGATCCGTATTAAAAGAATCAAAAAGGTCTTATGGATTTTCTAGATACGGTCACTTTCCCTACTTCAGGTAGGTACATAATAAATCTTAAAACCTAACAATAAAGTAGCTTTTACTATTGGCCCCTCTGATGAAACGTTGCCAAATTTAGACTTAGTTGGATAACTGGCAAAATTGGGCAAACTATTATTAGTTAGGGGCACAAGTTTTAAACCGATTCGGTCAAACGTGGTGTCATTAGTTTCGGAATTAAATGTGCAAGTACCTCGATAAAATGTTTTGGGTTTGAATGTCACCCATTGCATTGAAGAGAGTTTTTCTTTTATAATTATCTTTTGTAATATACTTATATAAAAGTTAAAAGCTTTTATTTTAACATTACTCGCGAGGAATTAGATGATCTATTGCTATTTGACAGAAAAATTAGTTGATTTTATAATAAAATCCACCATAATTACCTTACTTTCGTAGTTTACCTTCAATCGTTAGCATCAACTATTTTGAAAGACGATGATAGACTAGTGATATGACCATTGGACTGCCAAGTCTCGAGTTCAAATCCAAAGTAAGCACCTCTAACTTTTCGAACCTGTTTGCCTGAGAAAATTTCTCGACTGTCTTTGGAGATTGATAACCCGTACTAGGCCAGCGTGGTGAACTATAACTTAACCCATCTTATTCCAACAAAAAAGAACCCATTCCCTTTTTTGAGGATGACAAATTTCTTCTAAATTCTCATAATATTCTTTAACAAAAAATGGATTTGTCCAATCTCAGGCGGGGATCAAAACTGTCATTATCACCAACAATTTGTAAGACTAGTATTAAGCCACACTTCTTATCCAAGGTCCATCATAATCATAATCATTTGGTCTAACGCATTAACATTTAATCTTCCCGAAATTGCTCCCACAGTTAAGACTTACGACGCAATAATTTTAGTCAAGACGAGTAACAATTTAGAGCTATAGAGTGCTAGATAGTGTCGTTACTGTGTGTTATGCGTGATATATGAGAATCTTGAGTGACAAAATGGATATAATACAGAAGGAAGGCTTTGAACGGGCGATAAAATTTATCTCGCGTATACACACGATCCTGCTTTGATGCAGCGTAAAGTCATACTCAAATGTTTTTTTACCCAACTGCGCAAAGATATTTATTTTAATCGAATGTATGTTTATATGTTGGGGCATGATGTATTTTAGCTTGAGAAGCATAGTGTTTCGTTACCACTAAACGTAAATGAAATGCGATCGGTGTTCCGTCGTTGTATATGCGGCAACAAAACGTAGCAACTGACAGCCCAGTTGTCATACGCGCCGTACTCATCAAAGTTGGCGCCACTGTGTTATCTGTAGTCCGTTTCGAACGACACGTTGCTTCACCGAACAACGGATTCTCGTTATATTTGAAGACTCGGGCTGGTCATCAACGCGCGCGACTCTCTAGCTAGTCTTACCGTGAATCCAGCTCCTCGTCAACCCTAAGTCAACATCAACAGTCAACATCGGCTCGTGAAATCATCGAAAGGCGGCTCAGCGATAGCAGCGGCATACCAAGGTACGTGCGCGTATTATAGTTTGTTGCTGCTGTATTGCGGAGGGACAGCGATCGTATTTTATCGTCAGACCCCAGTCTGTCCCAGAGTAGTATTATTCACCAGATCCCAGCTATTCCGGCGATCTATAATACTACATCTTTTTGGTGCCGAAACCCGGGAGCTCCGCCATTACATGTGTTTTATACCTATCATCGTAAAAGTGTATCGTAATTTCTGGATTCAATCGTATAAAACATTACATTTCACGAGATCAAAAAAAAAAAAAACATTTTATAACACGTTTTTGAATCGCAAGTTAGGTAGTTTTCAGGGTTAGGTAAAAATTATTGTAGGAACACAATATTAGGCAATCACTCAATAATCGGTGCCTAATATTAGTATCGGCCTATATTAATTTCCCAATCATAACTTGCTACATCAACTTTACTATTCAGTTCATAAAACAAATACATTTATTTTATTCATATTTCGAAACGGAGGTAGGTTATAGTCGTTCGCATTCGCTCGCTCGCAGTACATACCTACATCGAATTATACCAACCTACCTACAATTTTATCTTTTCCGTAAGCTAGCTACGGCCTGTTATTAGTTCAAAGAAGCATTATTAGTTTATTACATAGCAAAACGGAACATTAATTGTGTTGCCTAATTACCTTTTAAAATTAATTGTTACAGATATTAAGTCCATATTGTAAAAGTAATAATTAGACTCGTTAACATTTAACATTATTAATTATCACATTGTTTTATCAGTGGGTGTCTACCCATTGCGAACCTAGGGAGTACCTATACACTTATTTTGTTTGTAGTTGTTTGTATTGTTTAGTAGGTGCTTGTATCCTCCGCTTAGTAATAACTGTTAGCGGTTTCGTTTTGTTTTCGTTTCGTAATATTGGTTGATCATAATAATGTCGTTATTAAGTAAACATTCTTCACGTAAACTCAGTTCTTTGAAGAGGACTAAATCGAAATCTGTTGATATTGAGTATTCGATTCATGATTTATCAACCTTGCGTAGAAAACGTACTATAGCTTATAAGCGGTTGTGTAAGGCTTTGGAGATCGGTTTAGTGACCACTAGCGATGACACCCAACGTGACCTGTTTCTGTCATACTGCCAGGAACTGAAACAAATCTCAACCAATTTTCAAGATGCCCATCTCATTATATTGGAACTTTTAGATGATCCGGATCACGAAGACAATGACCTCCAAAATAGTTTTGATGATATGTATTTTAAGGTTTTATCAATTCATCGCAATTTAACTAAATGTGAAAATTCGGTTCGTACCGATAATAGTGGTAGCTCTTCATCAAACATTCGATTGCCGAAAATCGTTCTTCCTAGTTTTAGTGGGGATATCAAACAATGGCCCATGTATTTTGATACCTTTAATTCGCTTATTCATAATTCTACTTCGCTAACAAAAACCGAAAAATTCCATTATCTTCGGTCGTCTTTAAACGGTGATGCATTATCAGTGATTAATACGTTTCCATTGACTCAAGAAAATTATCTTGATGCCTATCAAGCGCTCATGACCCGTTATCAAAATAAACGAGACTTAGCATTTTCATGTTGGAAGGACCTCTTAGCTATAAACTTTCAAACTAATAATGGTAGTGATTTTAGAAAATCTTTAGATTCATTTGACGAAAACTTAACTATTTTAAGAACCATTAACTTACCGACGCATCAATGGGATTTCATATTGGTATATCATATTCTGTCGAAATTGGATACAAAGTTACGTTGTAGTTTTGAGGAGAAGCATTCAGACATTGAATTACCTACATACGCACAATTAAAGACATTCTTACAGTCAAAGTGTGAGGCACTAACACGTGATTTACATTTTTTAGAGTCTAATAAAATTACTAAATCTGCCCAACATATCAAACGTTCTAATATTTCTCATACGCTTGTTGGTAGCATAGGTAAATCCGAAAACTCGTTAAATGTTGTCAACCCACAAGGCATTAAGTGTTCTTTTTGTAGTGAAGCTCATGTTATTTCCTCTTGTCAACAATTTCTTGATAAATCTCTTGAAGATCGTATGTCCATAGCGACCAAAAATAATTGGTGCTACAACTGTCTAAAGCCTTCACATCAGTTAAAAAATTGTAATTCCATTTTTTCGTGTCGTAAATGTAAACGTAAACATCACACCTTACTACACAAGGAGAACCAAGTTGAGTCAAATTCGACCACTCTCTTATCTTCCCAAAAACACACTACGGTTCTACTAGCGACTGCTATTGTCCAAGTAAAGGATGCTTCAGGCAATTTCCTATCGTTCCGCGCACTATTCGATTCTGGTAGTCAAAGTAATTTAATTACAGAATGTGCTATCAATGCATTGCAATTAAAACCCACTCGAGCTTCTATGAACATAAACGGTATCGGCGAGGTGTCTGCCTCATTACTCGGAGATATAACGTGTTCGGTAGGTACTAACAATAAAACTCTCTTTAATTTAAACATGCACGTAATTTCAAGGATTTGTGGAGATCAACCAATTGCTAAATTAAACACATCGGGTTGGTCTCACATTAATTCGCTACCATTAGCCGACCCGGGCTTTGACATACCTGGTCGGATCGACCTCTTGTTCGGTGCTGATGTATTTGCCGATTCCCTTCGTGACCGTCATATTAAAGGAAATTCACATCAACCTATCGCATTCGATTCAGTTTTCGGGTGGCTTCTTTTTGGAAAGACTCCTCTAGCATCCCATTCACTGCTACACACGTCGTCAACTGACAATCAATTAAATTCATTAATTCAAAAATTTTGGGAATTGGATTCATTGCCGAGGGCTCCATCATTAACTTCAGACGAGATATTGTGCGAACAACATTTCAAATCTACACATTCGAGCGATCCTTCGGGAAGGTATACCGTGCAATTGCCCTTTAAAGACGATTCTGAACCAATTTTCAGTGGTACCCGCGATTTGGCGTTGCGCAGATTCCACTCAATTGAACGTAGACTGTCACGTGATCCCGATCTATATCGTCAATATTGTGAATTCATGTCTGATTACATTAGTGCTGGTCATATGTCATTAGTCTCACCAGATGATGTAGGTAAAGGGAAATATTATATTCCTCATCATTGTGTTTTGCGCCCTGATAGCACTTCAACTCGCCTCCGTGTCGTGTTTGACGCTTCTGCCAAGGATTTAAATTCTCGCTCGTTGAACGAAAGTCAATTCATCGGCCTAAAACTACAGGCTAACATTTGTGAAATCCTCTTGCATTTTCGCGAACACGATATCGTTTTCATGGCAGACGTTCGCCAAATGTACCGACAAATTGCACTATTTCGCGGCCATCGTGATTATCAACGAATACTCTGGAGAGCTTCGTCTAGCGAACCTCTTCAAGAGTTTCGCTTGAACACGGTGACGTATGGCATTTCATCGTCCCCGTATCTCGCTTGCCGTACCCTGCGACAGCTTGCTGACGATGAAGGGGATTTATATCCGTTAGCCAAACGTGCAATTTTGTCGGACATATACGTCGACGATGTGGTCACTGGGTGTACCGATCTGGCTACGGCACATGAGGTGAAGTCTCAACTTATCGCACTGTTCAAGACGGGAGGATTTCAACTTAGGAAGTGGGTGTCTAACGATGATCGTCTTTTAGCAGACATCCCTCCCGAAGACTGTCTAAAGGGTTCTATTTCCTTAGATAACTCGGAACCAACTTGTCTTAAGGTATTGGGTCTCAAATGGGATCCGTTATCCGACTCATTTCTTTTTGAAGTGGAATCTTCGCAAGGACCATGTACCAAACGCTCGATTCTTAGCGAGCTCGCTAGAATCTTCGACCCATTAGGTTTTCTATCCCCTATTACAATTCAAGCTAAAAGCTTAATCCAGAAACTTTGGATTATCGGTACTACGTGGGACCAAACTCCACCCGACGACATTATCAGTACATGGCACAAATATCAGAACCAACTACCTCAATTAAAACAATTAATAATTCCTCGTAAATTAACTAGCAATAGTGTACACTTGTATGAATTGCATGGATTTTGTGATAGTTCCGAAACTGCATACGGTGCTGTAATTTACCTACGGCTAATAGACGTCAATAAACAGTACCGCACATTTCTAGTTTGTTCAAAGGCTCGCGTTGCTCCGCTAAAGCGAATTTCTCTTCCACGCCTTGAACTTTGCGCCGCGGTGTTGCTCTCGGATCTGTACAAATTCGTGAAGGAAACTTATCTGTCTCGTATTCCAATAGATTCTGTTTTCTTGTGGTCGGATTCAACGGTCACCCTCTCATGGTTGCGTTCTCCTTCTTATCGCTGGACTACTTTTGTTGCAAATCGTGTGAGTCACATCCAAGAAATAACACCTATTGAATATTGGCATCATGTGCCTTCTGCTGACAACCCTGCAGATATTTGTTCGCGTGGTCAATTTCCAAGCGAACTCCTAAACAATTCGCTATGGTGGGCGGGACCATGTTGGTTGTCAGCACATCACGAATCATGGCCGTCTTGCGTTGATAACGTCTCCCATGAAGAGCAGATGATTGTTGAGGCGGAAACTCGTAAATCACCCGTGTTAGTGTCTTCATGTACGACGGAAAACGATCAATCAATAATTGATTTCATCGTGCAGCGGTTTTCATCTTTGGAAAAGGTAATAAGAGTCGTAACATATATTTACCGTTTTATTAACAACACTCGCAATCCAGCCAATGCTAATCGTCATAATTTTCTTAATTATTTAGAGCGTCATACTGCATTATTGAATATTGTTAAGCATGTGCAGAGTAGTGTTTTCGCTGAAGAAATTAATAAATTAAATTCACATCAAGTTTTAATGAAGTCATTTCGTAAGCTCAATCCGTTCTTAGACAAACGTGGTATCCTCAGGGTGGGCGGTCGTATTGCTAGATCCGAATTACAATATGAGCACAAACATCCTGCTCTTTTGCCATCTAATCATCCCCTTACAACTTTAATAATAGATTCTGTTCATCGGAATCATTGTCATACAGGAATTAATACGACTTTATATTTGGTTTTGCAACAATTTTGGATAATTTCTGCAAAGCGTAGTATTCGTCGATGTCTCGCAAAGTGCGTTTACTGCTACCGCACTCATCCTGTGCCATTGCAACCAGTAATGAGCGATCTACCTTCATACCGCGTTAATCAGGTAAAACCGTTCTCCGTGGTTGGCGTGGACTTCGCTGGACCATTCCGTATCAAGTTAAGTAAGCATCGCGGGGCTAAAATAGATAAAGCATATTTGTGCCTGTTTGTCTGTTTAGCCACGAAGGCCGTTCATCTTGAGGTCGTGTCTACGTTGTCGACGGACGGTTTCATTGCTGCCTTACGCCGTTTCATTGGCCGTCGTGGGCGATGTAATACCATACATGCTGACTGCGGAACCAATTTTATAGGTGCTAGAAACCAATTATCGAAATATATGCAGGAAGCGTCTAGCACAGAGAGAATTGAGTTTAAATTCAACCCCCCATCTGCTCCCCACTTTGGAGGTGTTTGGGAGATACAAATTAAGGCAGCGAAATCACATTTATATCGTATTATCGGTGATCAACTTTTAACTTTCGAGGAGCTGACTACATTGTTCGTTCAAATTGAAGCCGTTCTAAATTCACGGCCATTGTGTCCCATTAGTTCAGATCCTAATGACCTATCAGCCCTAACACCGGGCCATTTCCTTACGCTTGAGCCCTTGACCGCTGTTCCCGATGAGAATCTTTCTAACATAAATATTACTCGGCTTCATCGGTGGCAGTTGTTACAGGCTTTCCAACAGAATTTTTGGTCCAGATGGAAAACCGATTACTTAAATGGTCTCACTCAGCGCGCAAAATGGACCAAAGATTCTAAGCCTTTGAAGGTGGGTTCCCTAGTGATCATCAAGGATGACAATCATCCTCCCCTTTCATGGCCCCTTGGTCGCGTTGTTGAACTCATCCCAGGTGTTGATGGGGTCGTAAGAGTCGCTATCCTTAAGACTGCTACCAGTCAATCAGTTAAAAGACCTTTAGTCAAGCTATGTCCTCTACCAATAGAGGACTAATTACTTTCACCCTTACACTACATTATCGATTAAGTTAGATTAGTAAGCTTTTCGGTTTAGTTAATTTTTAATTTTTTTGTTCCGTCTCAGTATAATTACATTTTTTTTTTGAATCCAGAAAATACCATTGCTATTTTGGTGGGCGGTATGTTTCGTTACCACTAAACGTAAATGAAATGCGATCGGTGTTCCGTCGTTGTATATGCGGCAACAAAACGTAGCAACTGACAGCCCAGTTGTCATACGCGCCGTACTCATCAAAGTTGGCGCCACTGTGTTATCTGTAGTCCGTTTCGAACGACACGTTGCTTCACCGAACAACGGATTCTCGTTATATTTGAAGACTCGGGCTGGTCATCAACGCGCGCGACTCTCTAGCTAGTCTTACCGTGAATCCAGCTCCTCGTCAACCCTAAGTCAACATCAACAGTCAACATCGGCTCGTGAAATCATCGAAAGGCGGCTCAGCGATAGCAGCGGCATACCAAGGTACGTGCGCGTATTATAGTTTGTTGCTGCTGTATTGCGGAGGGACAGCGATCGTATTTTATCGTCAGACCCCAGTCTGTCCCAGAGTAGTATTATTCACCAGATCCCAGCTATTCCGGCGATCTATAATACTACACATAGTCTCAGGAGAGTGACACTGTATATCAAAAACTTAAAAGTGTATAATGAAAAAAACTGTCAAAAAAGATAAATAAATAATAATAAAATGTTTATTCATCCAAAAATAAATACAGATTTGACATCAGATGGTAGGTCATAGAAATTATTAAACAAAATCTATACAACCAAAGATTATTAAACCCTGCCTCTTAAACTAGGAGACCTGTATCATAAGAGACAGTGTTTGGCCAAACAGTTAATTTAGGTATCATAAATAATAATGAACGCGTATTGATCTACCAATACATGTGTGGATTAACATTAACAATATTTTTAAAAGATGGAAACAAAATGACCAATCTCAGGCAGTTGGAAGTCGGTTTTTAATTATTATTTTTTGGGGATAAAACTATTATTACGTGTTATCGAAAACTTAAAAATCATCTAGTCCCTAATAAGAAATTGTTTCGCACTTTATTTGAAAAGTTATTTTATTTTGATCTATCGAAGAGATATAGTTTGAGGTAAAATATGTATAAGATTAGATTATTAAGATCAGATATAAATCAATGTAGCGAGCGATATAGGTATATAGTCTCATATTATCTGTACTATCACACTGAATCATATTCATTGCAATTTAAAGACAGATCAATCTATCAGCCAATGAAAAGTATGTACACTGTGGGACTGGATCTGTCAGTATTGTTTACGAAATTAATAAATACTGTTGTTTTACTGATATGCCTTCTTTTTGTAGTGGTGTGGCCCCAGTGACAGCGAGGCGTTAATTCTGATTATGTTGAAAGCAGACGCGTGTATCGATCGGTGGTATAAAAAGGCCCGTATTTTTAATGTGTTTTATTTTCTTGAGGGTCTTAACGCGTTTGTTGTATAAAATATAGCTCGTTTTTAGTCACGGTACAGCGGGCACGTAAAAGAATTATTGTTCTTTATTTTTAAAATATTTTTGCTGTTTTGTTGACTGTGTGAAGGCGCGTGCTCTACAAATTTAATTAATTTGTAATACTCCATTTTATTTAAAATAAAAAAAGTATACAGTAGAAGATTTTCAACAGAAAGAGTCTTCTCTGATGTCGAATATTATATTTTATTTTAGATTTATCTTTCTTTACAACAATGGTAATCATAATTGCTTTAAATACTTTTTATACAATTATTAAATCTAACCCCTCAAGAAATACAGGCAGTTATATTTTAAAAGATCAATTCTTTATTAGTAATGGTTAGTTTAAGTTTCTACCGTGGGAGAGCCATGCGGCTCAACAGACGTAATACCACGGCCTCGCAGAAATCCAGCGTGAAACAACGCTTACGTTGTGTTTCGCCGAGTGAGTGAGGATAGCGGAGGCCGAAACCCTTTTAAAAGGCCGGCAACGCACTTGCGACTCCTCTAGTGTTGCGGGTATCCGGGCAGCGGTAATATCTTACCATCAGGCGATCCGTCTCTCGTTTGCCATAGGTAGGCCAGAATAACACATAATTTACAAACTAAATTTAAAGTACGCATCTATGTTCCTCGCTTTGTTGTACAGGTGATAATTCACGCCATCTGTTGACAGTCATATAAAACACACGCTTGTGAGTTTATAAGAAGCGTACAAGGGGGAAAACTTTGACAAGTAACTCAACTGTGTTATTCTTTACAGTTAGTTCAACATTGTTGTTAACATGTTTCTTTGTAACTTTCCTGAAACGTATATTTTTAAAACAAAATCCTGTACGAATGGTGCTACGATCTAATGATCCGGATCTAGATTAAGTTTTATGTAGAGCCAGTTCAAAATTATCTATCTTGAATTATGTGTTTTAGCTACGATTTTGTGCTTACGCGCAAAAAAAACGGACAAGTGCGAGTCGGACTCGCACACCGAGGGTTCCGTACAAACCTGTTGGTATATACTCATATCTAAGTAAAAGTTAATGTATGGTTTGATTTTTTCACAGCTGGACACAGGGACAGTAGACCTGAGTATTTAATATGAATTTCAGCTTGATACCTCCACGCGTTTCTGAGCAAAAGGGTCGTGACAAACAGACAGACAACAAAATGATCCTATAAGGGCTCCGTTTTTTCCTTTTGAGGTACGGAACCCTAAAAATATAATAACAGTTACTTGCGTTTTTTGTTTGATATCAGCAAATATTCTAATTTTTTAAATGGGATATGGGGGCAAACGAGCAAACATATCTAATGATGGTAAGCGATAACCGCCGCCCATGGACACCCGCAACACCAGAGAAGTCACAAGTGTGTTGCCCGCCTTTTAAAAGGGTTATTTGAGCCTCCGGTAACCTCACTCACTCGGCGAAACACAACGCAAGCGTTGTTTCATGCTGGTTTTCTGTGAGGCCGTGGTATCACTCCGGTCGAGCCGGGCCATTCATGCCGAGACATGGCTCTCCTACGTGAAATATGTGAAATCTATGTAAATTTATATATTATAATTATGATCTATAATATATAAATTTACACATTATATCATCGTCATCATGATCAGCCTATATTCGTCCACTGCTGGACGTAGGCCTCTCCTAGTGAACGCCACAGAGCCCGATCTTCGGCTTTCCGCATTCAGTCACTGCCACCTGCCTTCTTCAAATCGTTACTCCATCTGGTCAGCTGGCGCCCTACACTACGTTTGCCTAGTCGCGGTCTCCACTCGAGAACTCGTTTGCTCCAGCGTTGGTCGGGTTTCCGGCAGATTTGTCCGGCCCATTGCCACTTGAGCTTACTAATCCTTCGAGCTATGTCGGTAATTTTAGTTCTCTGATAGATAACTTCGGTTTTTATCCCTCAGAGTAACGCCAAGCATAGCTCTTTCCATAGCACGCTGTGCGACTTTAAGCTTGTGGACCAGTCTCACCGTAAGTGTCCAGGTTTCAGCTCCGTAGGTCATAACTGATTGGACGCACACATAGAAGACTTTGGTCTTAAGGCACTGTGGTATCGGTGACGAGAAGACTCGACGAAGTTTGCCGAATGCTGCCCACCCCTACCAAATCCTCCTATCGGCTTCCCGATCGAAGTTGTTTCTACCTAACTGCACATGATTTATTATTTGCATGTGTGTGTTGTGTTGTATGTATGCGTGAGCTTGCGTATGTATTGCGTGCGTGTGTGTGAGTTTTACTATGACATCAAACTAGTCTAAAATTATCCGATCTATTCGCTCTTCACTTGCACCGTTACATTATTACTTGAACCCGAGTTCCTGTGGCAAACCGCACAGCGAATATCTCAGCACGCATGATCTACTTCATTCAGTTCACCCAGCTACCCTAGACCTTTCATCTTCAATAACCCGCTGCTCCTTACTTCTAAACTTGTAAGACAGAGAGCGAATATAGAGCTCAAGTTACAATGGTTTTTACAGTTGTGGTGGCAGTTCTTACCCCTTCGTGTTTTTAGTTTATTAAGGGCATGATTAAATTATTCGGATTAAGTGTTTAAGGCAATGTTTATGAGGAGTTAAGTGCTTTGTTTAATATGTGTGCGAGCTGTGCTTCTAAGTGCGTGCTCAAATTGTTTATTTAAATTAGGTTTGTAAAATACTTTATAGTGAATAAAATACTAACACGCAGGCACGAAATTATCTCATTAGACTAGCCGTTCTAAGCGCGACTGTTACGCTAGAGTTTTTAGATTTGATTCCCAAGTCGACATGTCTGTACTTCCCGAAGGGTTAAGCGAGATGAACACAGAAAAACCGGATCACTTTTCTCCACCTAGGAATAGACCCCAGAGCTTTTAAGCGTAGCAGTCTCAGTTCTTTATGTCTAAGCAATATTAATATTAACCTGCATTTGGTC
Source organism: Acronicta leporina (assembly GCA_947256265.1). Taxonomy (NCBI): domain Eukaryota; kingdom Metazoa; phylum Arthropoda; class Insecta; order Lepidoptera; family Noctuidae; genus Acronicta; species Acronicta leporina. Next base: position 2,319,599 of record OX366524.1, read on the forward strand.
TTCGTATAGGAAAAGACGACCAGTTATCTACCAAATTATATGGAAAATCTTAAAGCGTATCTTCATTCATTTACGTTTCATTAATCCTCAAGAAAATTCAAATATTAAGACGGCTTACGACGACAAAAGGCGGCGTTTAATTTCCGACCCGAATAATTATGATCATCAGTTGAAAGCTAAGATAACTGGCTAGCGAACATTTTGTTAATTACTTGTAAATTAAAATAAATTCTACGGTCTAGGGCGGGGTGACATTTATTAATGCTTGAAGTTTCCTTTAAAAGAGTTAAGATTTGAAGGTATTCTGCGAAAAAAAAACCTTTGCGAGGAGGCTACACTTTAGGCTTAGTAGCGGTTTCGCCCCAATTTGGCTCGCCCGAATCGGGCGAATGAACTACTTTCAGTTTTGAATATTTTTTAGGGCCGGTTTCGCCCGAGACAAATTTAATAGCGGGCGAAACAGGTCAAGTAAAATTTAGTAATGGACTATTCGCCCAAATACTATTATACTTCAGAAAAAATAAGTAGTACAGTCGAGCACACCGTAATATGTACAAATACAAATGTTTTTAAAGAGGATTTACTTAGGCACATGTGTTACTCGAAAATAGTAAGTAACCTACTAGATAATATGCACAATGACATTTGTTACTCAGCGATAGAATTAAAGACACAGCAAATAACCGCACCCACAGGAACACAAAGATAGTAGTATATTGCTGTCTCTGTCACTCATTTGCAAATTGTGCAGCGTGTTTCCCATCATTTGGTTTAGTGTGTATAAAATACTGACAGTATAACAATATAACTGCATAAAGTGTGTGCATGAATGATGTGAAGTCAGAAATATAATTTAAGTTAGACTACGTGTACTAATCATTTGAAGTGTAACTGGAGTATTTATGTAAGTAGATTTTTTTTTCATATTAAAGATGCACATTAATTATACATTCATACTTACAAATATGATTTAAAATGTAAATAATTAGGTTGTCATTAACACCTTCATGATGTTGGAATGTAACTACATTCCAACTTCTAAATAAATGATATAATTCGTGTATGGTGAAATTATACCATTATTTTCAGTTTACGAATTTGGTTTGGCATACAGGAATAACCAGATTCACTAACAGTTTTTTTTATTGTAAGTAACAATTGTGTACGCAACTGTACGTTTTTATAAAATTACACATTTTATTATTAAATAAAGGCATATTTTTTAGTGGTATAGTAGTATTTGGGCGAATAGACCATTACTACATTTTAATTGACCTGATTCGCCCGGTAATAAATTTGTCTCGGGCGAAACCGGCCCTAAAAAATATTCAAAATTGAAAGTAGTTCATTCGCCCGATTCGGGCGAACAAAATTAGGGCGAAACCGCTACTAAGCCACATTTTATTTTAAAAACTTTGGATCTGAAAAAAAATGTTTTGACAAAAACCGCTATCAGGCTTGCATAGATAAAAACAGCCATCAGGCTTGCGTTGTGCAAAGTGTATTTAATAAAATAAAGAGTTTCCATAAAATACCACGTATGGATGTATAATTTAAAAAAAATTGGGTAATTTAATAATAATAATTGCAACGCAGGTTAAGAATAATGTGGCCGAAACATTTAATAAGTCTTCTCTACTATTATAAAAACGTAAAAAAACTGTGTCTGTACATTGAAGATATTAAAAAAAGGGTAGGTAATCCAAAAAATCTTGTCTGTTTATTACGGGTTGGAGCAAAAACTACTGAGTAGATTTTATTTTTGTTATCACTGTTAGAAAGTATATGTTTCAACTTCAAGACTGGTGAACTTCTTATCTTAATTAATTAAACGGATCTTGAGATACAGCTTGACCTGTCTGATGTATGGAGACCCATATAAAGAAGAGATCAGCACTGTTGGTTTTGATTAAATTATTGTTGGGACCCATTTCTAATCCTATGATAGCTTCCGGTGAGCGAAGCCACTGGCAAAAGCTAGTTATATATGTAGGAGTTAATTATAAACCCGTTCACTGTTTACTATCGAATATAATTTTTCGAAAATACAATAAATACATTTTTTAAAATCATAAATCTTGTTTTATTTTTTCACATAAATTTTCTCACATATACTTCTTCTCTTTTACTCAGCCTGTTCGGATACATTCATTCATCTCATGTTCACTTACACATCATTCGGATACACACTCCCACATACTTTATATCTAACAATATCTTTTAAGTGTAGCCTCTCTATCTATATTGAGATATACATTACAGTAGTTATTCAGTTCCACTGGCGCTCATTAAATCAACGGAAGCCATTTGTGTTCAGGTGTTCAATTGATCAGTTTCAGGATTAAATTTGACCGCAATAACACTAAGATCCTATGAATAATGGAATAGTTGTAATGGCTCATTGTCTTATTAGCCCAGTGGTAGTAAGAACATGATGTATTCGATTCCCAGGTCGGGCAATTCTTAGTAACAGCTGAGATCAATGGTTCACCTCTTATTACATGGGACAACTGTTGGTGTACCAGCAAAAATGTTGTGTGGAAAATTCCCACTGGATTTAAAATAAAAAAAAACTAAGTCAATACCGCTCTCATTTCTTATTCAAACATAATATTTTTTTATAAAAACAAACCCATTATATTTTTTTATCTGGCAATATCACACACATTTTTTATATAAACGACAGTTACTAAACACTCTATTTTCAATTTAGCGTTATAATAGTTATAATATAAACTAAACAAACTCATAAATATTTTAGTCAATTTTGTTGAGCGGCTAAGTGTCCTTTTATAAAGTTTAGTTCGACTAGAAATTATGGACGAGTAAAATTAGTGTGTAATACTTCTTTACTAGTAATAATATCAATATCAATATCTAGATAAATATGAATAGTATTTTTTTATTTAAACTAGGATTTTCTTTTGTATAGTGGGTGCTTTTACAAACACAAATTCTCACAGACAAACACCCAGCCCCGAAGCAACTATATGTAGGTCATACGAATATTTTCTCTGTGTTAGGGTCGAACCCACAACGCATAGCGCAGAAGCCGATCGCCCAACTGCTACGCCAAACGTGTCACTACTTTATTACTGGTTTCTTACACTTACGCTTTTTACGAATTTTGTTGCGATGGATTCATACCGTGTTGTCAGAAACGAAAGTGGTCAAATACGCATTCTGTCATTTCTTTTTTTATGGGATAGGGAGCAAATAAGCATACGGATCACCTGATAGTAAGCGACACCCGCAACACCAGAAGAGTCACAAGTGCGTTACACGCCTTTTAAAAGTGTTTGGGCCTCCGGCTTCCTCACTCCCTCGGCGAAACACAACGCACGCGTTGTTTCACGCCGGTTTGCTGTGAGACCGTGGTATCACTCCGGTCGAGCCGGCCCATTCGTGCCGAAGCATGGCTCTCCCACGTGAAACTAATACTCTCTCAGAATAGATTCGCAATAATAATAAATCGAAAAAATCCGTCAGAATTAATACGAAGCCCTTTCGGGATTTGTAATGGTATGGTAAAATTTAGTAGGTAATATACCTGGCTAGCTAACTGGTGGTAGGATTTACATCCACTCCAAAGTAGGACGGGGTCTTCATGCGTAACGTAAGCCACCCATCCACGTACTGACCGCAGCAAGCGTAGCTTAACCTTTAAAATAGGTGATCAGCATTGTCATAAGTAGCAACGCAACCCTTATAATATTCACATCTCCTGAAATCATAAAATTAACATATGAAAGCTTTCAGTGGCGGTAACACTCGTTACTACGGTGGTGAGACTCATTAACATATAATTATTGATGTAAGCATAAACCATCTGTTTTAATTTTAATTAAAGAATAAATACCTTTAATAAGCTTAATGGTCTGTGGTTAAAATCTACATATATAAAATCAAAACTATACTCTTGTAATATCACTTTAAAGATTTCCATTAAATGTTTTTAAACTAGCTTCGTCTTAAGAATGTAGTCTTCTCCTTACGAAATTAAATCAAAATCTGTTAAATGATTTAGGATTCCACTCCTAAACCATTTAACAGTTTTCGATTTAATTTAACAAAATAAAAAAGTTTTTTTTTAATAAAAACGTCCCTACACTAGGAATTTTTCCTATATTGTGGGGTATTGTGGGTGCATTTACAAACATAAATTATGACACACACAAACACCCAGACCCGGAACTACTAAGCTTCAAAAAAACTACCTGTAGGTCATACAAATATTTAGTCTGTGCGGGGATCGAACCCACGATATAGCGTAAGCGCACGCGATAGCGTAGATGCCGATCGCGCAGCCGCTGCGCCAAACGTGCCTTCAATACTTTGGCAATAGTATTACTTATAAGCATGGATTGCATAGCATTCAAGATTAAGAGTGATGCCCGATGGTGCAAGAGATGCAGTACATTAATAAATAATATAAATAATAAATAAATATTCTTCGACATTTTACACAGCACCATCTAGTCCCAATCTAAGCAGAGCTTGTACTATGGGTACTAGACAATGGATATAATACTTATATACTTTTTTTTTGTAAATACATACTTATAATACATAAGAAACAACACCCAGACGAAAACAAACACTTATATTCATCACATAAATATTTGTGTTCTGTGGGAATCGAACCCACGACCTCATGGTCAGCAGTCCGGTACTCGAACCACTAAACCACAGAGGTCGTCATTTACTTAGAACTTTATCTAAAATAGTTTAATCTATTATTCTAAGAATACTTAATTAACTTCAATTTACAATAATTTATGAACAAATTTAACACGATACTGAACTAAAACACTTAAGAATTTTACAGCGAAACAAAATTAAAAGTTTTTGTGAAAAATTATAATAATTTTACAAGTATTTACCGCTTAATTACCCATGTAATTTATTTTTAATGTAAATTAAGTTAAACAAATTGTTTTTTAACGTAGTAAGATCTAAGAATATTGTATTATAAAACTGTTTTCTCCGCGTGGAAACGGGTTAGAGTATATCTTCTTACTACCACCCAGATACAGATAGTTCAACTCAGTTGTGCTCGCGGCCCTATGTGTGCGTGGGCTTGTAAATATACAACTTTCATTCGTGTGGCAGTGACGCGGCAGTCGTCGTCCACTGCCGCGTCACTGCCACACGAATGAAAGTTGTATATTTACAAGCCCACGCACACATAGGGCCGCGCGCACAACTGAGTTGAACTATCTGTAGTCATCTTGTAGGTGGTAAGAAAATATCTAACTGGCTCGGTGGTAGGACCTCTTGAAGTTTGACTGGCTTACTACGTCAGAGTCTGTCGTAAAGCACCTTGGAGTTTGTTTGATTTTTGCGCGTGAGAGCCAGTTCTTCTTCTATGTGCCGCGGCTCTGGCAGTCTGTTAGTCCTTAAGGGCTCTTTAGGCGCTGCAACGCATCAGCAAATCTTATGGTGTTGCGAGTTTCCATTTCTTTTTTATGGGATATGGGAGCAAACGAGCACACGTATCTCCTGATGGTAAGCGATAACCGCTGCCCATGGACACCTGCAAAACCTGTCAGGAGGAGTCAGAAGTGCGTTGCCCACATTTTGAAAGGGTTTGGGCCTCCGGTAACCTCACTCACTCGGCGAATCACAACGCAAGCGCTGCTTCACGCCGGTTTTCTGTGAGGCCGTGGTATCACTCCGGGCGAGCCGGCCCATTCGTGCCGAAGCATGGCTTTCCCACGTGTGAAAAATTCCAATTTTCGCAATTCCATGGGCGACGATGACTATTTACCATCAGTTGACTCGTCAGAAAAAAACACGTACACTTATAATATACAGAATGATTCAATATAGATAGAAGTACAAGCCAGTACAGTCACGAGCATCAATATGTATACACTTACTAAAATTCGAAAGCGTTTTTTTTTATGAAATGACGATTGCAAACTTTGAGATAATAACAATATAATTAAAGCATTGGTTCGAAAATACTATGTTCATAACATCATAAAATTTCAACTATTACATTAAGAGAAAATCGCTTTTGAAATTTGCCAAGTGTATACATATCTGTGCTCGTGACTGTACCTACCTTTCACAGTTTTCTGGTTATTGATTATATTACTCGCACCCTCATCGCGTCGATACGGAGATTATATAAGGCGGTAATCCGTTCATATCTTTACGATGTATGCTTATAGGATCAGCTTAATAACAGGTGCCTTTTTAAAGCTCCGTAGTCAAAGAGAAACCCTTATAATACTTGGGAATCTTTCTACTAGGATTATGTAATTTGGTATAGATATATATTACTAGCGGCCCGGCCCGGCTTCGCACGGGTGGAGAAACCCTAACTTTTCAAAATATTCTATAGCCTATATGTTAGGGGTGGAAAACCACGATCACTTAAAAAATAGAAAAATAGATAGTAGCCGATTTTCAGACCTACTGAATATGCATATAAAATTTCATAAAAATCGGTCAAGCCGTTTCGGAGGAGTATGGTAATTAACATTGTGACATGAGAATTTTATATACAGGATGTACATATTATGCGCCGATAGTGATTTTTTTTTATACCCTTACACGGAATGTGTGGATCTTCTCATCCACTCACCTTTATGTGGGATGGCATTGGATAGGTTGTTAAAAAATATTGCGGGTATATGGAAACTATTTTTCGATTCCGGGATATCATAATCTGATTGATGTGAAATTTGTTAGTCTAATAATCAAAAATAATCGAAATCAGGACTGCCAGTTCGATACCAAGGGGAATCTATGAAATTATCAGTAGTATCTCGATGTTTTGGATTCGTGTCCGGTTAATGGCAATAGGCTCGTCCCTTATTACATGGGACCTAAAATATACATTAGGAGTACTATTGTATAGCCACAGTTCGCCGGTCTGCTAACCGTTCGAGGAATAATGAGGAGACGGTATGTTATGTTATGTTTTCATGGCATTTGAATTCGTATGGTTATACAACATAAATCTGCCTACACTCTCGGGTCTACAAGCGTGATGGTATGCGTAGTACGAGCATTATGTATATTATATACACATATACACATAATGTAATACGAGCATATTGTATACTGCAATGGCAAATCCGAAGTCACTTGAAGCCATTTGTAAGAATCGTCACGGATCGTAACGTTTCGCACCTCCCTTGTTTGTGGTGTAAGTAACGGTCGACAGGAGATCGGCCAGAGATTAGGACTAGAAATTTTTGTGGCTAAAATATAATAATATCGGCATCAGCTTATTATTCGTCTACTGGTGGACGTAGGCCGCTCCTAGTGAACCCCACAGCCCGATCTTATGGCTAGTCATCATCTAGTCACTGGTGAGAGGTGAAGAAAGGTCTCGCTCCCAATTTTTGTATCACCAATTAATGAATTGCATTTAAGTTACATACAATTAATTCGTTGTATGATATTATTCTCGAGGCCGAAATAAATTAATATAAATTTATTTTAATAATTATTATTTAATAAAATTTATATATTTTTTTAACTTGGACCACACGGACAGATTTCGCCCCTAAGGGGAGTCATTCCTTAGTCATTTATTTTATCTCTAATACAAGCGTTTTATCTCAAGGCGACTTGACTGACAAGCATACTTGAATCCATTCTGCGTACGGTTCCACATAAAGCCGACAATGAGATTGGTAAATATATAAAGAGTTTGTTCTGTACAAACATTGTTTTAAATTGTGAGGTTTAGCTAAGTACATTAGGACTAGTATCTGATCTTTTCATGTATTGTTAAAGATGTTGTATACCTACAATGATAATTTTAATCGGTATAGGGCATTTATCAATTAAAATTCAATTAATCAATTGCATTTTATTTTATTGCAATTAAAAGCTTTAATTTATTCATTAATCTACTATTATTTTTAAATAATGTAATCCATGTTGAGATGGATAGGCTTGGGTAACCGCTTACCATCAGCCGAGCCATATGTTTGTTTGCCACATAAGTGGTATAAAGAGACTATAGTTTCTGCCTACTCCAGGAGGCAGACGTGAAAGTATGGATGTAGATATGTGTATAAATAAGTAGATCGTTGAAAAGTAAGAATTAATTTTATTTTGATGCGTGATCTACTTCAGCTTTTTAATTAAAACCACTTAACCGGAAAATAATACTTTGGAGAATAAAACAATCCCAAACAATAAGTCATGTCACAAAAATAACAATCAAGCTCTATTATCGCTCCAAATAAAGGCATAATTGCGAGAATCGAAAAGCGTTAGAAAAACAATGGGGGTGTTGGGTAGAATCACATTAATTCCCTTTTTTCCCAAATCGAATTGTGGAATTCCCTTCTGAGGGGCCTTATTTGTTTGCTTATCGTTTCTTATTAACTACCTTAATAGGACTGCGCCTTAATTCGCTTGAGATTTTCTTTGCTCGCGTAGGTACAAAGTTTTACTTTAAGACTCTTAAGGTCAAGTACTTATTTGCTTTGACAAAAGTTTTAAAATTGTATCGTTATAAGTTATATTCTTTGCAAATGTAGAAATAACTTCCTATTTGCATTTGAGAGTCATTTCTTTGAGAGTAATAATTTGATCATAAATGGTCCTTACGGGATTCGTTTTTTTTATTTTCTCTTTTCAATGGTAGGCTTTATGTAATTATGATCAACTTGCATAAGTTTAAGTTAGGTATCAATAAGAATTCTATCTTTCTAAATAGTTTTACAGGCAGATACTTATATAAAGTACGGGCCATAATGTTCAAAGAATTTTCCGCTCCGTACCTAAAGACAATTTTATTTTATTTTACACTAGGCGACGAGCGTTGCAATTTGTGTCATTAGGTACCCTACTCTGAAACTAAAATACTTTTGCGACAATGTGTAGGTACTTGATTTATAATATACCTACCTACACGGTATTGGAAAAGGTTCTCCTAAAATGTGAACATTTCTTAATCCTACACCTAAATTTATTATAACGTTCAAATAATGATAAAATACAAATATAATAATTTTTGTGCCCAGTAAATGGCAATAGGCCTCTCCCACAGTGCGCCATTTCACCCAGCCCTCAGCTTGTCGCATCCAGCTACCAGCAAGCTTCCGCAAATCATCACTCCATCCTGCCGAAGGTCACTCGAGAACACGTCTACCCTAGCGATGTCGGTTCTTCTACAGATATGACCAGCCCACTGCCACTTCAGTTTGCTAATTCAGTGCGACATGTCGGTAACTTTAGTTCTCTGTCCGATAACCTCATTGTGGATTTTATGCTTCAGAGAAACTCCGAGCATGGTACGCTAGGGCACATTAAATTGGTGTACTAGTCGTTGTATTTTACTATGTCCAGCAGTCAGATTCCCAGATCGAGTAATATGTTATTGGGTTTTGCTATGAGATTCTCAGTAGCACCTTGGAATTTACATGACAATAGGCTCGCCCCTATTACATGGAACCTAAACATACCGGCGAACTGTAGACGTACATTAGTACGCCTCTGCATAACCCTTCTAGGAATACAGATGTTGTGATACGTCTTTTATTGTTTATTATATATCCATGTGAGGCAGATATAATATGGTAATTTTTTTTTTCTATTTTCAAAAAAATATTGATAAATTTTTTAACCTGGTATTTGTTAGTGAATCTTTTATGATAAGAGTGTTTTATAAAGCCTGCTATGATAAGGGGCTAAGTGTGTAATAAGGCTTGCATTAGCCACTTACAAGCCATTCGTAGAAATAAGTTTTGTACGACTCCACTGTACTAATATTATGCTATTGATATTTTATATTAGCGGCACTTTAGCAAAGTGTGTTTTCGTGTAGTGTGCGCCGCACAATGTAATTATAATCCTTAGTAATAATATTTTACTACAAAATAAATTCAATATAAAGTTTGGTTTGGCTTTTGGCTTTCTGCTTAAAGACGTACATTACTCGAGACTAATATTTAATCAATTATGGTTTCGAAGTAAGTAAGTAAGACCTGTTCGAAGTAAGAGACATTTATGGCGTCATAGAGTATTAGGGCCCTGAACTTAATTCACTAAAGACGAAAAGTCCTAAATAAATATTTCTATCATTTCTGTGATTTTTTTCTTGATGTTAAAGCAATATCTGATTCTGATCTCTAATTCGAAAATCATCATCCCAATTTTTTTTCTTAAATACTGTGCCACATACTAGGATAATGGTTAACCCACATACGGAACCCGGCTGAGATATCGAGACGTCAATAGCGCCAACAATACGACTAATGACGCCCGCCACTTGTAGCGACAGCAAAAAAAAAGATAATGATGTTGACATTTTATATGACAGGCTGAATCCGGATCAAACTGGATTTAACCGGATATAATTGGGTATAACCGCTTTTGTGATTTATTTGTGGAAGATTATCATGGTAAGAGATTATTTAGTGGATCTCTGTAAGGTATTTAAAATATTCATCATGTTAGTATTCTTTAGATTTTATTACTGTCTTGGTTTAAAACTTTTAGCAGAACTTTATTTTTGTAAATTTCCGCTGATTTTGACATTATTATCTGCAGTAATATTTCAGGTAATATATTTGATCCTGTGTAATTTAATAATATTACTTGCTAGTAATATTATTAAATTACACAGGATCAAATATATTTTATTATATAAATATATTTGTAAATATATTTTAATCATGAAAACCTTATCAAAATCCTTGAGTAGTTAGAAGAACTAGGTGCACAAACAGACATAATTAAATAACCACTTTATTTTATACTACGTAGTGATATTAATAATGGTTTTCGTTCTCTCTAGGTATGATGGATTACCATAACATAGCATAAACCATACCGAAAATTCGCTTCATTCTTTGAAAAAATAATTTCTATTGATAAAATTCCTACTATTTAATTAGGATATCATAATTCTATGAAATAGCGATAGTCAAGGCAATTTTTTTTGCAGTCAGTACTAAAAAAACATAGGGGGCACACGAAAAAACTAAAAGATACCAAAGTTCCCAAAAAGGTATAACTTGTATTTGCATAATCACGGCTCAAACTTGCCATAACTCCAACATAATGCACAAACCATGTTGCCCGGAAAGGCTGGCAACATCGCATTATTTAGAAATAATTTCTATCCTACCGAATATTTTTAATTCGTTTACCCTGGCAAGGCATTAAATGTGTTATGCTGAAAGGGTGACTAGTCCGTAGAGGTCAATTCCTGTAGATTAAAACACATTTTCCTAACTAACGAGGTCATACCTATACAAGTAAACTTTTTGGTCCTTTCGCTCTCGGGGGGCCCGCGATTGTTGTAAGTAATAATGACCAGTAGGTAGCAGCCCTAGTTTAAGGCCTATTCATATATAACCAATACCGATACTGTGCAGTAATAGCTAGTAATAGCGACTATTGACTGCGAAGACTGCCAGTTCAAAGGCTTCGAGTTGGCAGACACGCACTTATGATTTCTTGAAGTTATGTGCGTATTTATTGTTGATTATCACGCGCTTAAATAGTGATGAAAATCATTGTGAGGACACCTACTCTGAGCGATTTTCTCGATGGCACATGAAGTCTGACAACCACCTAATGCTGGTTGTCAGACTTCATGTGCCATCGAGAAAATCTCGCGGCATGGTGGACTATAGCCTCCCTCTCATGCTGAGAGGAGACCAGGGCCAAACAGTAGGACAATATAATAGCTTGATGTTATCGATGATAATTATCGTTAACAAGAAAATATCAAGCAGTACATAATCCGCCTGGTATTTTATCAAGTTTTGCGAGTAGTGTGAAACCAGAAGACTGTGACAGGCCGTCCAGAAAGGCGGTAAGCATCTTACTTTACACAAGGTTGAATATTATATACCCACTTAGATTTCGCTACCGAAATCGGTAGTGAATATCGATTACAATATCTGAATAGACCTTTATGTGTAAGGTCGGTAAATATTAAGCATTGAGTGATGGTTGCCACTTGCTAGAAGTTTGAATGTGTGAATACTAATATGCTTTGATGAACAGAGGCCCCAAATTTTACGAGGTAAGGGAATCGCCGACGCCCTCGTTATTAACAAGTGTGTATTAAAATAAATAGGAAAAGTTTTTTACGGCCCGGAAAATGTGTTTTTGTACAATTTTTTGTTAAAAATATAGCCGTTATGCCTCAAGCGATAGGTGGAGGTGTATAAATATACACAGTACACCGTAATATGGTACCCTACCCTGAAAGTATTTCTATGAACAGGGCCCAAATAACACTTTGCGTAACCCCAAATCGAACTCAGGCTCAGCAACTATTCACTTGGACCCATTAATGCAGTATATGCAGGATAAGTGTTGGTTCAAGCATAAAGTAGCAAAGACGAGTGTATGGTCGGCCCAGTTCTGTGAGCGATCCTACGGATATAGCCCCGATTCTCCGACATACATATAAATACGGTTATGATGATCCATAGGTCGCTGGTTCATATCCGGCTCGAAGGACCAAATTGTTGGCGGTACGGTGAGGTCAACAAATGAAAGATAATGTTTATTGAAATGAAAGCTATAATAAGCACACAAAGTTACCGCGGAGCACGTTTGGTGGAGTTCGTGTCTTTACCCGAAACGGTCTGATCGCGAACTGGCTTAGGTACGACGCGGGTAAACCGCGTGTTACAAACAAATTGCTGGGATAGCTAATTGTACGGCTGCACCGTACATTATTAGTCTACGATTAAAAAAATAAAATAAAGAAAGTGAAGCTATAAGATTAAAAATGGATCCTAAAAATAATTTAATCAAAAACCAACAGTCCGGAGCGGAAAAGCCTCAATATTTCAAAACAGTATCATAAACAAACAAAACAACACTAAAAAATATTTCAACATACACTCAGTTTATGAACGGACCCTTTAGAGCCCATAAAATAATAATTGCATTTACAATTTTCATTAGGTCATTGTACAGGGGTGTCACATCACTAAGATGAAGGTAAATGATCACAAGTTTGGTTTACGACAGTTCTGGTGTCATGACGTGCGAGCACGGAGGGCCATTTCAACTTATTTCAAGTCAGTTGTGCATAAAATACTTGTGCGTATACTTAAAAATCTAGATCTTGTGAGTTACTGTAAAGAGACCATGGTTCTCGGAGTTTGTTCGGTGTTTCTTCTCCAAGAGGTTGTCAGTTAGCAAATGCAGCTGATATTTAAGAAAAAAAATATACCATCATGCCTGTTTTCTCCGAAGGATTAGGCAGAGGTGTACTCATATAAACCCGTATTTCACCGATATGTTTAGGGCCCATGTAATAGGGGGCGAGCTTATTACCATAAATCGGGCACAAATTCCAATTTCCGAGCTGCTACAGAGAATTTCATAGAAAAACCTAATAACACTTTGCTTGACGAATCGAACCCAGTACCTCTAGCGTAGCAGTCGTACTCAGGACCAGTAGGCTAATGAGGCCGTAAAAACATTGACGTGTAAATATCTTTCTTTATCTTATTATCTTTAAAACATCTTCATCATCGATCCATTTTTAATCCTAAGCTTCACTTGAGCGAAGCCGCTGGGAAAAACTAGAATCAAAATTTAAATTAAATTATTAAAGTTTTTTTTGCTATCTGTACAATATCAAGTAGCTAGTGTGAGTTCAGGTCAGGTGCGTCGCGCATAGCTTTTAGTGCGATTGCTCGAGTGTTGACTACAGACTTTGAAACTTGGGTTGCAATGTCTAGGCCAAGGTGAAGAGCTCAATTACATACCGTCTTACTACTTTTTTCAACCGACTTTAATGCTTCGGCACGCATGGGCGGCTCGACCGGACTAATACCACGGCCTCACAGAAAACCGGCGTGAAACAACGCTTGCGTTGTGTTTCGCCGAGTGAATGAGGTTACCGGAGGCCCAAACCCTTTTAAAAGGCGGGCAACGCACTTGTGACTCCTCTGGTGTTACGGGTGTTTCTGGGCAGCGGTTATCGCTTACCCTCAGGTGATCCGTCTGCTCGTTTGCTCCCCTATCCCATAAAAAAATGACTGTTAGGCGGTACCTACGAAGTTCGCCGGGTCAGCTATTCTATGATAAAAAATGCTTATATACCACTAATGCACTAGCTTAGACTCCACCAATGCCTTCAAACGACCTAAGATCTTCCATCGTGACCTAGAAACTGCGTCAAAGAGCGTGAGATTTCGCGTCTCATTTCGGTTCATGTCACGCTCACGGTATATTACTTAGATAGAACTATGTTAAGGCTACACAGAGATCAAATGGTACTTATCTTAGTATTTGGAACTTTAAATCCATCTAAATTTTATTTTGTATATGCAAAACCTAAATACGTTTCAGAATTAATAAGTAACTAAATCGATTCCATTAAGGCCCACTTGTAGCAACTTCTTAAAGATGTTTAAATTGTGTTTAAACACAAGTTTTCATAGTAAAATTTCGTTTAAATATAATTTAAACACATTTAAGAAATTGGTGCAAGTGGCTTTAAGTTTTATACAATGTTATATTTTGTCCCAAAAATATTTAAAAAAAGTTTCAAGTGGGACAGCGAGTGACACTAAGGGCCACTTGCACCAACTTCTTAAAGATGTTTAAATTGTGTTTAAACATAAGTTTTCATAGTAAAATTCTGTTTAAATATAATTTAAACACATTTACGAAATTGGTGCAAGTGGCTCTAAGTTTTATACCATGTTATATTTTGTCCCAAAAACATTTAAAAAAGTTTCAAGTAGGACACCGAGCGACACTAAAGGGACAATTGCACCAACTTATTGAATATGTTTAAATTGTATTTAAACACAAATTTACTATGAAAAATTGACTGTAAATGCAATTTAAACATATTTAAGAAGTTGTTGCAAGTGGGCCTAAGTATCTTTCCGCTAATATACGCACACAATACAAGTGGCACACGCAGGTAGTATGATGTCTTGATCTGACTGGATGGCGACTACCTTTACGATTTTCTCTTGTATCGTGGGTGCGTTTACAAACACAAATTCTTACAAACACCCAGACCTGGAACAACTACCTGTAGATCGTACAAATATTTGCTCCGTGTGGAGATCGAACCCACAACACCCGACGGCTTTGCGCCAAACAAATTTGTACTGATTACCTAGAATCTATAGTATTGCTCTTTGGGGGAGGCCTATTTTCAGCGGACGGCAATAGGCTGATATGATATGATGATGATAGTATTGCTCTGTGGTTTAATTTAATTTAGTTTATTAATAAATTTGTACACCTATCATAGTAAGACAAAAGCATAGTAAGACCTATCATCCTAATTTATACCATCTCTTATATATGTTTTACAAATTAATTATTGGAATTTGAATTTGGACCTACATATTCGTACAAGTTGGTAGTTGCGATTCATTTTAATATCAACACGACACGTCGTGTCGTGATCGTATCGTGCCATGTAAGGCACTAGTAAGTCTAATTTTGCAAATCCATTCAGTCGGAAGCACGCGTTGAGTCGAGGCCTGCCATTTACACAACGAGGGGTATAAGCTTCTGTAATTATTCGTAGTTACTTCCTATGTACGATATATAGCCCCATATATGTATATACATATATATGGATCGTTCTATGTTAATTCTGGATTTGATGTCCCTAACAAGGAAGGATATGTATAATAATTTATAGTAATATGTAATCACGTAATAATATTTAACTGCCGGATTAGTCTAGTTGTCCTAAGGAAGACTATTTTGCTTAGAGGTCCTGAGTTCGATTCCCAGGTCGAGCAGTGTTACATATCAAGTTTTTTTATAAAATTCTCAGTAGAATCTTGTAGGTAATTTGGATTTGTAGCAATTTGGTTAGTAGCAATAAGTTCGCCCCCTATTATATGAGACTTATACATCCCGGCACCTATATTTCCCAAGCACACATCGGGTGCAATATTATGTGTATTAGAAAATTGTCTATTAAAAAGGTGTTTGTAATAGACAATTTATTGAAAAAACATACAATGGCGTCCAGATTATAGCCGTGGTCACTTTCCTCCGTAGTACGCCTGTATTCTCCAAAGCTTTAGGCAGCGATGTATTAATCTCCACAGTTTGCCGGTATGTTTAGGTCCCATGTAACAGGGAATGAACATTGCCATTTAACGGGAACAAATCTTAACTACGATCCAATACTTAGAATCCTAATCGTATCGTGTCTTCTAAAAGTCCGATAAAGTTAATTCCTGAGTCCTCATTCACTAGTCCCAGCTATTTGCACAATATTATAACCCCTCATTAGGATGAAGTGCTCCCTCATTATAGCTCAATGTATCATTGAGGTCAAGAGGTCATTTGATTTCTTATAACTTTTATTACATTATTGGTGTCAAAATAGACGATTTTTTCTGGGGGAAAAAACCTATTTCTTTTTTTTATAGGATAGGGTAGTAAACGAGCAGACGGATCACCTGATGGTAAGCGATAACCGCCGCCCATGGACAACACCAGAGGAGTCACAAGTGCGTTGCCCGCCTTTTAAAAGGGTTTGGGCCTCCGGTAACATCACTCACTCAAACAAGCACAACGCATGCGTTGTTTCACGCCGGTTTTCTGTGAGACCGTGGTATCACTCCGGTCGAGCCGAAGCATGGCTCTCCCACGTTAATATTTCTTTATACAGTTTTTCGGAAATAATTATGATAATAAATCCATTATGCTGTCCCACTGCTGGGCACAGGTCTGCTCCTATTCGGCAATATAAAAGTTAATGTAGAATAAGCATATTAGAAAAAAAAAACAATTATAAAATGTGGAGAAATGTGTACCAACTTAACCAGTCCATGCCTACTAGGTTATAGTAACGATAAATGGTCAAAAATATCTGATTTCAAAAGGCATGAATAACGCCATCTTGTGATATCGTATATGTCACTAATAAAGATTGTGATTTGAAAACATCTTAAAAACAACAAACATTGTTCAATAATACAATTAAATGTTATTAGCTGCTTAAATCTACGTTTTATGTATTTAATTTACCCTTAGCTTTAACCTTTGACTCATAACACAAACATACAAACAAATACAGTCCTATAAATATAAATTTTACGTATGTTCTGAGTAAAGGTTTCACAGGTAGATTTCATTTGAGCACCACAAGGTGAGGATATAATAGCATTGACCGAGCGGAATCAAATTAAATATCTCGGATTTATATCAACGCACGAACCTCTGACTTTTCGAAGTTATGTGCCTATCAATCATTAATTATCACGCACTTGTACGGTGAAGGAAAGCATCATGAGGAAACCTTCACACGCCTTCTTGAAAACAACGACGGCATGTGAAGTCTGCTAACTCGCATTAGGCTAGCGTGGTAGACTATATTATATTCTGAGAGATAAGAGATTTTTTGATTATTATGACTGAGCCGCTTAAGTAAGTAATTGTTGTTAGTATATGTCCAATAATTACAATTATTGGGTGAGTGATCGGCTTCTGCGACACGTGTTATGGTTTCGACATTTATATGCAGATCATACAAATATTTGCTCCGTGTGGGGACACGGAGCAAATATTTGTATGATCTGCATATAAATGTTCCGGGTTTGAGCGTTTTTGTATGTGGTAATTTGTGAACGCACCTACGATACAGGAGAAAATCCTAGTGCGGGGAAAAGTTTTATAAAAAAACCGTCACGGTTGGCACGCTATAAATGTTATTAATACGCTATTACTTAGTACTGTAACCGCTACCTTAAGGGCGGAATTCATTGTACACTTGCCCAAGGGCCGTGAATAATTCATATCAAGCGAGCTTTTTGTTGAAAAAATAGAAGTAAACTTAAATACTTATTGAATTAATTCTTACCTTATTCGCCTTGTTTATCTTCGTATAATTTCGTTTCGTTCGTTTCGTTTTATAACCTGAAATCTTTCATCCCCTGAAAGATGAAACATTAATTAGAAATCACTGTGTATTTCGGGCGATGAAACACCTACCTATCTACACATCTACACCGCCCTGTATTTACTTCCATACAAACAAGTGTGAACACTTTACTCCACATTTGGGTCAAAACAGACCTTTATTTATAAGGAAAACCGCGTAAATGGAACTGAATAGAGTCAATACTGATTAGGAAAAAAAACACTTTTGGGCAGGTCACGGCAAGCTTAACAATTAAATAGGGGTGAGAATTTTAGTTTGTTAAAATCACTATTTTTTAAAAACTTTTACAAAAGGAGTATGCAATCGCACGCTTAGGGCCACTTGCACCAACTTCTTAAATGTGTTTAAATCGTAATTAAACACAAATTTACACATATTTAAGAAGTTGATGCAAGTGACCCTTAATGATTTAATATTTTAATGGCTTAACTAAAAATATAAAATTTTTGAGAGACCGCAAAAAGTAATACATGTCCATAAATAAGGCCTTACCTAGCTTTTGTAAAAAAAAAACATGTTTTATTATAACACTATTAACTTCCACCAACTTCTTGAATAAATTAAATTGTATTTTTATTCAAGTTTTCATTGTACATTTTTGTTTAAATAAAGAAGACGAAACACAAGAAGTTGATGCTAATCTGTAACTAAGATAAAACCATAAATGGATTTAGGGTTTTTCACATAAGTCGATTAAATATTAGGTCGATGACATAGTTCGACATTCTTATAGTAAGAACAAATAGGAAGGGTAGATACCTACCTATAGTTAATAATAGGAAAATCTTATAAACTGTTTCAATGAAGCCTTAACAAAAAATGTGTATAAAAAAACATTTGTATGAACGGTGCAAGAAAAATTAACTCAATTTAAACCATAGGACGCGATTATGTCCGTTCCTGGATTTATTCAATTCGATTGTTTCAGGCCATCACTTTCTTCAGAAAACAAAAAGAGGTTAGCTAAATTTCATTGATTTGCAAGGTTAATCTCTGCTAGTCTATGGTAAGATGATAATTCTTAACACGTAAAAACCTTTATCCTTTCGAAGAGCATGTTATACCGTCGGTCCATTTTATTATACGGATCCCTACGATATGACTTGAAGTAAGTTGGCAAATATTTGCTCCGTCTGGGGATCAAATCGAATCAGAAGCCGATTTCCTCAGCCACTACGCCAAACTCTCTTAGTGTTCTCAAAATCTAAACAAATTAATGCTTCGACTATCAGTATCTTACAAGAAACGTAAAAGCTCTGAAAAAAAGCAGTATTAGCCTTGGGGTATGACAACTGGACTGTCATGTCGTAGATCTCGAGTTCGAACCCAAGGCGCATCGCACGCGCACGCACCTCTGACTTTTCGTAATCATGTGCGTATTAATAATTAATTATTACTCGCATACAACGGTGAAGGAAAACATCGTGAGGAAACCTGCATGCCTGAGAGATTTTCTTGACGGCGTGTGAAGTCTGCCAACCCGCATTAGGCTAGCGTGGTGGACTATAGCCTAATCCCTCTCATTCTGAGAGGAGACCCGTGCCCAGCAGTGGGACAGTATAAGGGTTGATGATGATGATGTAAAAGCTTAGAAATTTCTAGGCTAATCTTTATCAGATAGCCTACGGCATTTCAAAGCTTCTATATTGATTTTTATGAAGGTTTTTAAGCTAAAAATTAAGATTTTCAATGTAACTATTGCGTTTTAATGTACTGTAATTGAGATTAGATGAATAAATTGTCTAATTTATTAGTAAGTGAAGCCTCTATCTAATAATTTTAACTGCCTCAATAGCCAAGTGGTCCTGACCGCGACTGCTACGCTAGAGGTCCTGGGTTCGATTCCCAGGTCGAGCAAAGTGTTGTTGGGTTTTTCTATGAAATTCCCAGTAGCAGCTCGGAGTTAGGAATTTGTGCCCGGTTAATGGCAATGGGCTCGCCCCCTATTACATGGGATCTAAACATACCGGCGAACTGTGGGTGTACATTAGTACGCCTCTGCCTAACCCTTCGGGGAATACAGGCGTGATGGTATGTTATGTTATGTAATAATATGAACCTTTTGTCTTTTGACCAACTTTTGCCTTTGTCTGATATATATTTTTGTTGACATTGATATCGTGCCAAGCAATACATAGACCAGCATAGATATTACATAGCCACAAGCATGTGCAACATGAAATTGAGTTCTATTTCCAACCCTCAAAGACCAAAATAAAATTAAATGTTAATTACATACCACAATACACTCTAGCTGCCCACTACCGAAACACGAAACAATAAGATTACAAACTCATTAAGTGGGGATTGCATCTGAATTCCTGCCGTGAAGCGTTAGAATGGTTCTCGCCAACAGAGGGCGGGAGGCGCGCCGGGCTCGCATTGTGACGTCATACCTTCTACAAAGGTATGCATCCTAATATACCTTGCAATTTAATGCTAAAAGCCCATATTTTATTCTAATTGCATAGGTACATAATAATATTATAAATCGTAATTCAAAGAGAATTTAATCAAATTTTGTTATTTTTCGGTTTCGGATACTATTAATCTAGGTTCCTAGCCATCCATTTCTTCCAAATTACTTCACAGGAAATTATTTTAAGTAAAATAATATATATTATAATTTTATTTTCAAAATTTCAACTGACTTTCCGTTCGTTTATTTTCAGTGAAGTATTAGTAGATAAAATGGTTGGTGAGGAACCTAGATTAACGCTATCCGAATCCGAATGATAACACATTTGTGTCATAGGACCGATAAATTGTGAGTATACATTAGTACAACTCTGCCTAATCCTTCGGGAAATACAAGCGTTATAGTATGTTATGTTATGTGAAATACCGCTAATTATTAATTACCTAATCTCAAAAATTACATAGTAACGCGCGAGTTAGGGTCTTCTTCTTCTTCATTTCTGGTGCTGCAGGCGTTCATAAGTTACGATAACTGCTTACCATCATGTTGGCTGTAGGTAATCTTATTAGCCACCTCAATGGTATAGAAACTTAAAAATTAACGGATAGGTTCTTAATAAACTTTTTATCCCATCTATGCGAAAAGGACGACTAGGTTCGCCTTTAAGTGCACCCAAAGGTGGTGTTTTGTATAAGAAACTTTTAGCGAGCAGTAATGAGGTTTAATCCTCTTTACAAGTGCGCCGCAATTAACTTTGCCGCGCACTTTTTAAATTTGGAACATCTTAGTGTTCAGCGCCAAAGAGATCGAACGCAAATATTGTTTGAATAAAGACTGGCTGGTACGACGGCCTAAGGTCGCGCCGCCGGCGCTGCCGCGGGTTGATGAGGCGCCTTTTATTTTCTCATAGTGGGTGATGAAAAGTAGAGTGTATCATTCGGGCGCAAAATATATTTTTGGCTCGGGCGACGTACTTTGAATCCCTCGCTACGTTCAGGATTCTACTAAAGAATCCCTTACTACGCTCGGGATTCTACTCTAGAAACCCTCACTTCGCTCTGGATTCAAAAAACACCCTCGCCGTAAAAATATTATTTTGCTCCCTTAAGATACAATCTACTATTTTCTTTCAAAAATAGTATCAAACAATCACTATATATATAACATTTCCCAAAAGTTAATACAGTAGATACACCATCAGCATCCTAATTGCGTCTAGGTCATTAGTATTCCCGGTTAGCGTTCATTGTTTAGGCTTAGAGACTTATCTGTCTACCTAGACTTCTAAATAAGTAGATCACGCTTCTTTTAAAAGGAGAACGTGACAAAGGAGTTGCTTTTAGGCTAAGTTCATTACTAAACTTGGTTTGTTACAGGGTAATTTTTAGTGTAGATAGCTAAAATCTGTACCATATTTTTTGGCGAATAGGTATTTGTTGACTACACATTTGGCGTGGTGGCTGAGCGATTAGCTTCTACAACACGTCTTTTGGGTTCGAACCCCAAACGGAGGAAATGTTTGTATGATCTATAGGTAGTTGTTCCGGGTCCGGGCTTTTGTGTATCTGAGAATTTGTGTATGGAAACTCACCCACGATACAGGAGAAAATCCTAGTGTGGGGCAACGTAATTTAAAAAATGAAAAGAATAAAGATCGGAATAGTACGGCAAAAAACTATAAATAAAGCGTATCTTTTTTAAACGGTACTCCACAATAGGGGGGAATTTTTTTACGTGGGAGAGCTATGCTTCGGCACGAATGGGCCGGCTCGAACGGCCCCATAGATAACCCCCGTGAAACTACGCTTTTAAAAGGCGGGCAACGCACTGGAGTTGCAGGTGTCCATGGGCGGCAGTTACCGCTTACCATCGCGTGATCCATCTACTCGTTTGCTCCCCTATCCCATAAAGAAATAGATTTCTTCTGTATCGTGGATGCGTTAACAAACAAATAATTACACACAAATACCCAGACCCGGAACAACTAACTGCAGATCATAAAAATATTTCCGTGTGGGAATCAAACCCACATCACGTAGCGTAGAAGCCGATTGCTCAGCCACTACGCCATTCGATAATTTTACACCCACAGTTCGCCGGTATGTTTAGGTCTCACGTACCAGGGGGCAAGCCCATTGCCATCACCAGGCACAATTCCAGAACTCTGAGCAGCTATTGAGCATTTCATAAATCACATTTTGCTTGGCCTGGGAATCGAAACCAGGGTCGCTAACATAGCAGTCGCGCCAGGCAATTCGGTTTATCATTCAATATTTGGTGTCCAATCTATCAAATGGCGATATCAATCAATATTATTACCTTACCCACAGACATCTATAATATACCTTCGTATAAATTCACAAAAGCTGAAGGCTCTCAGGGCATTCACCCTAAACTGAAACAAAACGCTAACGTAACTTGTGAGTCACGGACTAAAGTTCAACATAGTCTAAACAAAAGTCTGGCTAGACCGCTTAGACCTACTACTGAAACTTTCATAAACATGTCCTATGAAACTTACATTATCTAAAAACAGTCTAACGAGACAATGTAATATATGACCAATATATCTTGAGCCCTGGAAACTCCCCGCTGTTATGAAAAAGTAAAGCTCTTTGTTGAGTTCTGCCGAGAGAGGGAGGTCTGATTATAATTGGTATTAATCATCTATAATGGCACGAGAAAGATTATGCGGTTTTGGTGCAATATGGAGGAAGAAGCGGTTTTGGCTGATCACCTATTTCACTACGAAAATCACAACCAATTTCAAAAAGGAGGAAGTTCTGTCAGTCCGTTAGTTTTCTCATTGTTATCTATGAAAGAGCTCAACAATTTTTTTATATTACTTTCTTATTTATAATGAATTAGCTATTTTAGTGGGTTCTCCAAGTTAAACCTCACTTGCAAACAAACAAAAATAATTATGTTTATCTATACGGACCAATCTATCTGTATATCCAAATATAACATAACATACCATCACGCCTGTATTCCCCGAAGGGTTAGGCAGAGGCGTACTAATGTACACCCACGGTTCGCCGGTATGTTTAGGTCCCATGTAATAGGGGCCGAGCCTATTGCCATTAACCGTGCACAAATTCCAAACTCCGAGCTGCCACTGGGAATTTCATCGGAAAAACCCAGTAACACTTTGCTCGACCTGGGAATCGAACCCAGGACCTCTAGCGTAGCAGTCGCGCTCAGGACCGCTTGGCTAATGAGGCAGTTTAACCAAATATGAAACTTTATTTAGCGGTTTAGGCGTAAAAATGTAACGAATATTTAGAATATTAAGGTGGATTGTGTTCTCCATCTTAGATCCTGTCTTCCACCAAGTAAGACTGGGGTTAAACTAAATATATACCTAAATGTAAAAAAATATATAAAAACCATCAAAAACCATACCTACCATCACTTCTGTATAAAGGGTTAGGGGCGAGCCTATTGCTCTTAACCGATCTCAAATCCAAACTCCGAGCTGCTATTATTTCATAGAAAACCCAATAAAACTTAGCTCAAGCTGGGAATTGCACCCAAGACTTCTCTCGTAGCAGTCGCGCTTGAGACCTATGCTAATAAACATATCAAATATCCCACTCTGGCAAACTTGGACCACAACCCAAATACTTCAAAACAAGTCAACTTCGGTACAAGTTGGACATTTGCGCCATTATGCTTTTAATTATTCCACTCTTAGGTACCTTCCAAAGCCTCAAATTTTCAGTAACAATAAATTGTTCACGGTAAACATCAGACAAAAGTTAAAACAATACCGTTATTTATTTTATTCCAAAGGATTCATGTGAATTGAGGAACAACATTGCTTTGTGTTTAATTTTATGATTTTGAATTCCGATATTATACGGCGTTTGAATGAAGTAAGCTGCTTTTGTTGTGGTCATAATAATTGGTGTTGAAACTGAAAATAAATAGGAATAAATCATTTGGCATATTATCAAAAACAATCTATAGAATATCGAACACACCCTTATCTTAACAATATAATGCTATCACGTCACCTTTAAGACGTAAGTTCAGAATGTGAAGGCAAATTTCGACATGGCAGGTAGGACTCGCAGTGGCTTAGTGGTCATAGCGTCTGGTGTATCAAACCAGAAGACGCAGGTTCGATTCCTGCCTGCGAGTTGAATTTTTCCTTCACTAAAATAACAATATAATGCCCATATTTCTTCCGAGATATAATAACAACACGACAAACGTTTGTCGCTCACAGACGCGCGTATTCCGAAGAATGCGCGCGTCTGCAAGCGAGAAACGTTGCTGGTAAGATAACCAGCAACGTTTCTGGCTTCAGTAGATATGGCGAGATCGCCATATCTACTCAAGCCAAAAACTGTACTAACAGTCAAATTTGATAATTTACACGACTTCTATTTTTTTATACCATTGAGGTGCCAAATCAGCTTATGGCCCGCCCGACGGTAAGTACTTAACGTAGCCTATGGATCCCTGCAACACCAGAGGTGTCACGCGCGCGTTTTCGACCCAGTAAAAACACTTTTCACTCCATTTTAGAAGAACCCCACACTCACAAGTGTTGTTTCACACTGCCTTTCTCTGAATCCGTTGTATCTTATCACTTTAATTCTTGATTTAATTCTTGCCTTAATTTCTTTGAGATACGGAACCATAAAAAACTGCTCTCAGATAATTGTAAGTAATCTTATTACTTTAGCTGCTGTGACAGGACGACTGACAAGTCTTAAGACGATTAACACAAAAGGGCCAATAAACCTTTCAAGATTAATTAAAGGCAAATAAAATAAGTAAATGGAATACGAATTGTTATTCTGTAAAACTATTATTTAGAGCGGCTAATGCTTCTATTACTTAACAGAATTAGATTTCCAAAGTATTTTCGAATTTCGCTTTAAGTAATATAATTGCTATACAAAAGCTGACAGTTGACGTTGCAATGAAATAGAATTAAAATAAAATTTATAAAATTGAAATACTCAAATCACTGAAAGAATGGCAGCAAGTTAGAAAGAAATATTTGTGAAGATGAGTTTCATAAACTTCATATCATACAAAAACTTCATATCATACAATGACATGTCTGTATTCCCCAAATGGTTAAGCAGAGGTTTTAATGTACAAACAGCACGTCTAGTCACCACAAACTGTCAAATTATCCCAATGGATATAAACTCTATTATTTAGAGATTCGAATTAAAATTGATTGAAGAAATTTGACAGATTCGGATATCACGATTTGCTGTTGACTGTACACCCACAGTTCACCAGTATATTGAATACCACTAGACTGAGGAAGTAAAAAAATATAATATATGTATAAAATTTTAACAGAGCCCTAGGACTGTTGCTGTTACAGATATAGCTGTTCTATTCTAAGAAAGAGACAACGCTATACAAGAACATAGCCCCATCTCTCAACTTTAACACGTCATCGTGGTCCCTGGCCGCCACCTAACAATGCCCAAAGATTTGTGTTCCCACAACTTTCTTCATTTGTCAAGTTTCGTTCGATATTTCAATGGAAACCGTTGTTATCCCAAACAAACTTATTGATGCATTTCCTAAAATACATTTTGGTCCTTGGAGTCGTAGATATAAAGTCGAGCGCTTAAGGTGAGGAGTGCGGAATACGTTTGTATTGATGACGTAATGTTTTTCTCGCCACCTGTGAAAAACCTCAATATGGGATAAAATGATTTTCGATACAAAGCCATTGCTGACACGCGGTTACAATACGAGGTTTCATTTCTCTTATCCTGATCAGTTTTTGATGACTTTGCGAGGTTTTTAATAAGAATATTATGCATTAGTATGCATAGCAATTTCTTGTTTTCTGATCGCGCATGGTGAAACACTGTGTTTTATTTGTTACTCGCTACCCGGCCCGGCTTCACCCGTTTTCCCGTAGGAATGAAGCATTTTCCCGCGGTAAAAAGTAGCCTATGTTCATCAGGGATAAGGTCGGCTTCTAATGGTAGAAGAATTTTTCAAATCGGTACAGTAGTTTCGGAGCCTAGTCAATGCAAACAATCAAATCTTTCCTCTTTATAATACCATCATACCATCACGCCTGTATTCCCCGAAGGGGTAGGCAGAGGCGTACTAATGTACACCCACAGTTCGCCGGTATGTTTAGGTCCCATGTAATAGGGGGCGAGCCTATTGCCATTAACCGGGCACAAATTCCTAACTCCGAGCTGCTACTGGGAATTTCATAGAAAAACCCAATAACACTTTGCTCGACCTGGGAATCCTACCCAGGACCTCTAGCATAGCAGTCGCGCTCGGGACCACTTGGCTAATGAGCACTTTTGGAATATACTTTACATATAATGCTTAATATATTTTGGTGTTATTGTTAAAACTTTTTGCATTAAATGTAAATGATAAATAATTCACTTTCGTTTATTTATAAGATATAATCTTGAGAGAGACCATGTAGGTACGGGAAAACGTAGCGTAGGACGACCTCCAAGGTGATGGTCAGACAACCCGTTAAAAGTCTTTGGGAGTACATTAGTGGCCGGCGAACTGTGGGTGTACATTAGTACGCCTCTGCCTAATCCTTCGGGGAACACAGGCGTGATGGTATGTTATGCTATGTTATGAGAAGCATTCGTTCAGAATTGGATCTCTTTTGGTAAATATTGTGATCATTTTCCTCATTACATTTTACAAATCCTTTTTATGCTAACATACAATTTCTTATTTGTATGTAACATTTATAGAAATTATTTATTTGCAGGGTCATCATCAGCACCATACGACCAGAAAATTATTTAAGTACAATTCTATTAAATAACCTTAGTTTTAGGCACACTTGCACCAACTTTTTAAATATGTTTAAATTGAATTTAAACACAATTTTTCATAGAAATTTCGTGTTTAAATACAATTTAAACACATTTAAGAAGTTGGTGCAAGTGGGCCTTAGTATAATAATATCTCAAACCCGAGACACGTGTCTATGTAAAGAATCTATGTACATAATTTAATACATGCTCACGACGTCTTATTACCCCCGCTCCGCTGTGCGCCCGCGCCTGGTGCTGCTATGACCTGCCGTAACGTCTTGTGTTGTGCGCATATGATGGTGGAAAGATGCTTAGTGTCGCTTGGTGTCCCACTTGTAACTTTTTTAAAGACAAGATATCGATTCAATTACTTATTCTGAACAAACTACCTATATTTTGCAGCGCGTCCGGTATGTTTGCAGACGCCAATGTTGACAGCTTTTCGACCGTCATGCGCAAAAGATGCGCATCATTATTACATCGGTTTCGCGCCAGCCCCAACACTATCCTGGTGAGATTAGCCGACCGCTGGGACTCTCCGATGTTAGGACGCTGGATACGACTCCATGCAATTAAATAGACTAGGATGGGAGAGTCTCATGCTGGTACACACGTAGGTTAATAAGTTTAGTCACTAACACTAGTTGTAAGTACTGTTACTAACAAAATATGGAACCTGGTTCTGAAATAAATGTTTTCATTCATTCATTCATTCATATATTCAGGTTTTTCATATACTAAAAATCATCTTGTATACAAACCTCTATTTCATCGTATTTTGCAATTTCCAAAAAAAACTTGTAAATTATATGAAATTACTTGAAACAATTTTACTTAGTTTTTGAAGATACGCTTGGGGAATGATGATAGATGCTGGCATTGTTATAATTTATAAACTAATCAAAACGATAAACAGCCAATCATAAATTAGTTTTAGAAATTATGCTAGTTTACGTAAGGGATTCATTAGAACGATTTTGTAATGAAAAATCTTTGCAGGTAATAAATAGGTATAATTTAACATACCATCACGCCTGTATTCCTCGACGAGTTAGGCAGAGGTGTACTAATGTACACCCACAGTTCGCCGGTATCTTTAGGTTCCATGTAATAGGGGGCGAGCCTATTGGCATTAACCGGGCACAAATTCCCAACTCCGAGCTGCTACTGGGAATTTCATAGAAAACCCAATAACACTTTGCTCGACCTGGGAATTGAACCCTGGACCTCTAGCGTAGTAGTCGCGCTCAGAACCTCTTGGCTAATGAGGCAGTTGCAGATATTGTATAGATACGTATAATATAATACTCCAAAAAAAATTAATAATTCCACAGAAATGTGGCACATGTATTGTTAAAATAATCAATTTTATGAATGTCAATTATTTGAGAAAGAATAAAACATTCTTTTTTTTTTAATAAAAATTAAAGCATTGTGTAGTACAGTTATAGCTTTTGCCCGTGGCTTCGCTCACCTGAAGCTATAGTAGAATTAGAAATGGATCTCTCTCTCTCTCTGTTTTTTGTATGGACCTCTCTCTTTATATCAGAGGGGTCAAGCTGTATGTCAGGATCCGAATACTTAATTGAGATAAGAAGTTCACAAGTTTTTTTGTGTACAATACATAAAGAGTATATAAAATAATAAAATAGATAAACTTTTAAGTACACAAGATAATCTTTCAAAATAAATAGGATTTGAAAAACAGTTGTATAGTTTACTATAGTTTCGAAAAAAGCTGATACGATTTGCTATAATAGTATCATTCAGCCATCGGCGCGACTATGGGCTGTCGTACCAGCCAGTCTTTATTCAAACAATATTTGCGTTCGATTTCTTTGGCCCTGAACACTAAGATGTTCTAAATTCAAAAAGTGCGCCGCAAAGTTAATTGCGGCGCACTTATAAAGAGGATTAAAATCTCATTACTGACCGCTCAAAAAGTACGCGGCAAAGTTCATTGCGGCCCACATAAAAAGAGGATTAAAAACTCATTACTGCCCGCTAAAGTTTCTTATAGAAAACACCATCTTTGGGTGCACTTAAAGGCGAGCCAAGTCATCCTTTTCGAATAGATGGGATGAAAAAGTTTTTTATTTACTCTAACTTCGATAGTTTAGAAAAAAATATATATTTACAGGCCAGTGTTTAAAGATATCTCTAAACTGCTTTTTACAGAAATACGCACAACACAGTCAGCTAAAATCTTCACGTATCCAGTCGAAAATAACATCTTGGTTTATTAAAACTTTTCTCTCTCGAACTTCTTGATAGAAACTCTCCCCTACCTGAAATCGAACACTCTTAAATTTTGTCAGGTGTCAAAGTGATAACAAGCGCTTTGTTTGGCTTACACTTTTGTTTCAGGAAGTTTCGTTAAATGTTGAACATTGCTTTTTTCGTAGATAAGCTAAACTAATCAGGTAAAGCCGGAGTGAAACAACGTAAGCATTGTTTCACTCCGTGAGTGAGGATATCGGAGGCCCAAACCCTTTTAAAAGGCCGGCAATGCACTTGCTACTCTTCTGGGTGTCACAGGAGTCGGTAATCGCTTACTATCAGGTGATCCGTCTGCTCGTTTGCCCCCCACATATTAGGTAATAGGTAAGGAAAAGATAAATTATCTTACTACTATGTATTATAAATGTGAAAGTTTAGATGGAGGGAATATGCCGTACCTACGTTTAAGTTTCATGTAATAACATTTTAAAATAAAACCGAACGTAAACTCCTTAAAAGCGGTAAAATCCGTGAAATCTCTGAAACCAAAAACAGTTTGCTTGATCTGGGAATGACACCCAGGATCTTTAGGGTAGCACGCGCTCTTACGAGCATTAGATATGAAGAAGTAAAGAAACAAATAATTTAAAAGAAGAATCAAAACAAAATATCGGATAACTAATTCTAAAATTTCAAAAAATAAATTTTCCAATAAAATTAGTTGACGTAATGCGAAATGTGACGTGAAGTTACAGCTCCCGTGGGAAGTCATTATAACTGCGCCTGCGATCGTGATCAAGCGATAGTAAATATTTAATTTGTGGACCAAAACTAAACTTCAGTGGCTTTCGTAGTTGGATATAATTATTGTCAATTTACTTTTCCGATAGTTACAGAACTGTTACATAATCGTCTCCGGCCACGCTGCATGCTATCAAGGCACTTTTTTTTAACTTAAATAACTACTTTTGACAAATAAATTATAATATAATATTATTTCCTTGACTGCCGCGTAAGCTAAGTGTTCGCTACGCTAGAGATCCTGGGTTCGATTCCCAAGTCGAGCAAAGTTCTATTGGATCTGTATAAGATATTCTCAGTAGCGGCTCGGGGCAGTAGTATGGGATTTGTGCCCGGTTAATGGCAATAGGCTCTCTCACTATGCCCTAAACATGCCGGCGAACTTTGGGTATACATAAGTACACCTCTGCCTAACCTATCGAGAAATACCGGCGTGATGGTATATTATAATATGATTTATAGACACACGGCTAACACACAGCTATACTATGACTTTCACATAATATTTACATCAAAATCCTACGTTTCGTACCCTTTACAGCGTCCATGGTCTTAGAAATCACTATGTGTAAGGTAAAGTAATGAAATGAAATGATAAAAGAGACACTTTTACAAGTCAATAGTTTTTTTTTATAGCAAGATGGCTTCGGCATTTCCTAACTGACGATCTCTTAGAAGAAACACTAAAACAAACTCCGAGAATCATGGTCTCTTTTAAAGTCCAGACAGAATAATACAAATAATGATGTGAGTGGGACAATGCGGGGCAATAACTGAAATGGCCTTTTGAAGGAAAGAACCATAGTACCTTTGAGTAGAACAGCCCTAACTGACGTCAAGCATGCATCAGTCATCGTGTAGCTCAACCATAATTTAAGTATATAATGTACCCACCATCCATTTTGTTTCAATAGATCCCCAAAGTTCATGAATATCGGAAACTTAAGCTAGTTCCTAACGACCCGAACCTAGACCACCAATTAGGTGCGACCGAGGTTCTAATTAAACCGACCATACGTACATAGGACACAAACCAGTCACCGCACAGACACGTCAAGTGTGCCGCTTGCCGGTAATAGCCCAAGAGCTGGTCAAGAATTTAGGGTAAATATTGGCCATTTTAAATTCTGCTGTTTTTATTCATAATATTATAAACAATTTATCGATATGTTTTAGTTTTTACACAGTGTCACTATTAATTAATAAAGTTTGTAAAGAAACAAAAAAAAAAGACTGCAAGAAGTACATTTTAGCGAATACTAGTGTAGAATTAGAGACTACGAACTCCACAATACTCACATTGATTGTTTGATAGAACAAAATTGTGAAATTAATTACCTATATAAAAGAGTATCTACGGAGCTTCAGAGCGGCTTTTCTCCATAAGACCTACTGTTTGGAACCGTACATTTAGTTTTTTTTTAACAGTTCAAATGTACCTGTAATATGGTCTATTTGAAATAAAAAAAGAATTTATTTGAATTTAAAGGAATGTATAAAAGGTGCTTGGAACATAATAACATAATCGAACCATTATATGTCCCACTGCTGGGCACGGGTCTCCTCTCACAATGAGAGGGATTAGGCTATAGTCCACCACGCTAGCCTAATGCGGGTTGGCAGACTTCACACGACGTCGAGAAAATCTCTCGGGCATGCAGGTTTCCTCACGATGTTTTCCTTCACCGTTTAAGCGCGTGATAATTAACTATTAATACGCACATAACTTCGAAAAGTCAGAGGTGCGTGCCTTGGATTTGAACTCGAGACCTTTGACTTGGCAGTCCAATGGTCATATCACCAGGCTATCACGGCTTCAACATAATATTAAGGAGTAAGTTAGAGAAAGAAATGTTAACAAAGGGAAGGAAGAGGATATAGAAATTTATTTAATAACACTGTGAGCAATGCGTGGAGAAAATGCTATGTATTATTAAGACAAATTAAAAAGACAGTGTTTACTTCGAGTTTCGAATAATATTGCAGTTAGAGGATTGTGTATGTAAGAATTTGTGTTTGTAATTGCACCCACGATACAGGACAAAATCCTATTGTAGGGAAATGTTTTTTTTAATATAATATAAAAAATATTTCATACACAATGCCCGATCCTAAATTTTCAAAACAAATTCTAGCAGTCTTAAGGCTAATTCTGGTAATAAAAAAAAAAATAACATAACCGCAAATGTCCTCCTGACTTCACTTGGATTGATATTACCCATATTATTTCAAATGCATTTCTCGGGCTATAATTACTGTGACGTCTATGATTTACGCGTGTGATAAAAGTTTGAGAATTGCTATATATTTTAGGAACTAAGTATAAAGAAAATATTCCGAGACAATTTCCCAAAAAATATTCAAGAGCATACCAAGAAGAATTGCATATTTTTTCAAAAAATTAAGTAGTAAGTTATAATGATTCCAGAAACGAGCAAGTACGAAGTCATTCTTATAAAAATAGAATCTGAGTCTAAATTGTTTCAATTAAAAATAAAGTGGGTTTATACTAGCGAGCAATAAAACTGCAATATAGATGCAGACTTCAAGACAAGCCGGGCCAGCTCCAATTAAGCACTGCTGTGCCATGTTGGGGACACAGTAGATGCAACAATAATAAATTAGTTGTGTCGATCTAGGTATGTAATTTGACGACTCGTTTGACGTAGTGGCTGAGCGATCGGCTTCTGCGATACTTATTGTGGGTTCGATCCCCACACAAAGCAAATATTTATATGATATACAGATAGTTGTTCCGGGTCTTGGTGTTGGTGTATGTGAGAATTTGTGTAAACGCACCCACGATCCTTTTATTAAATAATAATTATTCTGATTTCTGACACTTACGCGAATATTAGATATTGAAATGAAACTACTTTTTACGGATTTTATCGCGGTATATTGATATTATTTATATTAATTATAATAAATATTGTCCAATTACTGTGCCAGTAGAGAAGTGGCATGAACACAAATCGAATAGAATAGAATAGAATTGTCAAATGTATGCAAATGACGTAATCTTTCGACAAATCGAGCGTGCGAAAATGTCATCTCCATACATTTTGTTTCTTTTCGAACTTCCAGATTGACACTTGTCTATAGCCCGGTAATACTTTTGTTGAAGCTGGAAATCGAACTCAGGCCAAAGTGGAACAAAATAATTAGGATATAAATTTGCTCTCAGTGTACCACAAAAACTGGGGGCACACAAACGGCCGCCCCCCGTGAAAGCTCGCAACTCATTATGTGCAGCGAACTTAAACGCGCGCCAAATGTGACAAATGAAATATTAACAGCAATGAACCTCGCCACAGTACTATATTGCAGTCCTGTAGCCCAAGCATGAACACTTTCGAAAACGTATTCGTATCGAAATCGAGAATAATATGTATGAGAAGGAGGTTAATGAACGTAGATGAAGCGAAAGTGGTGTGCCAGAATTGTAGCAAATGTAGTCTCCTCAATGGGAGAAAGGCATAAGTCAAAGTCAAAGTCAAAGATATTTATTGCTTAAAACTGTGTACATAATGGTGTTTAACAATTTTTGGTAGGTTTCAACAGTCTACCCAGTCGGGTGTAGCAATATAAAATAATAAAATCTAATAAACATAGGTGTCTGTGCTAACAATCTTATAAACAGTCTTGAAGACAATAACAATTATTATTTTTTGGCAAAATATTCATGCATATTATAAAAAACATTTTTGATTAACCACTTTTTTAAAACTCTCTTGAATAATTTACCAGTTGGTTTTTTTAAATCTACAGGTAAGTGGTTATATACTACTACTGTAGGCATGAAAATATATATGTATGCATGAGATTTGTAGCAGAAAAAACTCAATACGTTTACGATTTCAAGATCTCCCATATCTGATTGTCGTTTTAACATAACATACCATCACGCCTGTATTCCCCGAAGGGTTAGGCAGAGGCGTACTAATGTACACCCACAGTTCGCCGGTATGTTTAGGTCCCATGTAATAGGGGGCGAGCCTATTGCCATTAACCGGGCACAAATTCCAAACTCCGAGCTGCTACTGGGAATTTCATAGAAAAACCCAATAACACTTTGCTCGACCTGGGAATCGAACCCAGGACCTCTAGCGTAGCAGTCACGCTCAGGACCACTTAGCTAATGAGGCAGTTTTATTTCAATACAAATATTTTTGTCAATGAAATGTTTTTACGGTGAAACATGCATATTCCATTATTCCCTGTTCATGCCCCAGTGACACCATCTGCAATGTGCACGGAATTTTGCATAAATATCTTGAAAGAAAGCTATTTCAAGTCGAGACCGAACTTGGTACACGTGTGAACTTAAAATTGACTTGCCTCAACTTGCTTCAACTTAAGATAATTTCACGTAGACTTTATTATGTGCAGGTTGGCAGAACTTAGGCTTGCACGTTATTAAAATTATTTGTATGTTGGTAGTATGCAAAACTTTGAGTATTTTGTTAATGTGTTAATTTTTTAAGGCTAACATACATTGGCTAACTGTTAAATGAAATATGAAGTTGTTTAATTATAATCTCCCAATATTAACAAAAAGTTCTTAAAATTTGTATAGCCACAATAATAATAACCCTCTGGGACAAGCGTTACCTCATAATGAGACTAACGTCAAACTGGAGGGTAGATTAGAATCGCTTTTTACAAACCTTAGACAATGAAACAAAAAATATGTTATAAGGTTTAAAGCAAAGCGTACAAACCGCAGGGCAGCTTGTGGCGAGCTGATGGTGAGTGGCGACACTGCGGTCCTTATTGCCCCAGAGACTGTACTCCTAGAGTGCAGTTGTGGAGTGTCCCGGGTGTATGCCCCATCCCATATTAGATCAAAGCTCTCCAAGGGGCCTCTGCGCGTTGGACCTGTGTCCCCCCGCAAGCCTTCCAAAGTACCGGATGTCTTCCTCACGGGAGGCATGCCGTGATACCAAAAAAGGAGATACATAATAATAATAATAAACATATTTATTGTTTTCTATACAATAATGTGGTTCTAGCAAAATGGGGATCTCTTTCTAGTTAGACCTAGTATTAGTATGTATTTATATTTTTTATTTACGTTTGGTCTACAGAGAATAACATCGATTGTTTATTTATATTTCATCTACAATTGATCTACAATTTGTCAAAAGTAAAATCAACGGGTCATTTACAGTCTACAGTTTACTTTCAGTTCATTTACAAATGATTTACAATTCATCTAGAGCTACCTAATTTACAGTTCTTCAACAGTTTATTTACAGTTAATCTAAATTTCTTACGTAGATTGATAAATTGTTAATCTACAGCAAATGTATACTATTAATCTATAGCAGGAAAAAGATAATCCCTTTGTTCAGCAGTAGTGCATATTGCATCTACACATTTACAGACATTTTAAAATCTATCGTAACTACAACATACGAATAATATTTCTCTCAGTCTCAAAATTAAGCACCTACCTGCTTCCCTTCAAAACATGAAAAGTATTTTAAACGCATAGAAAATGTTGGAAAACTGAAAGTTGCGGTGTTTCAGGGAAGCGTTGATGATTTATGGCTTAGAGAATAACCATCTGGGTATCGGTCTAAAGAATAATGGGCAAAGGTGAATTAATTACAGTGTCCGGCCATATTAACAGATGCAAAAGTTTAGGGTGAAGAAGTTTTTAAACTGTTTCAGAGTCTGTTATTTTTTTTACTGTTTAGGAACATGTTGGAGCATTTGAAGCTGCCATTATCTGTGTCCATAATCTTCAAGGTCTTCTGAGACTGAGATAGTATAAATTTTACCGATTTATATAAAGTAAGGTATTATTAACTGCCTAATTAGTGGAGTGGTACTAAGCGTGACTACTACTCTAGTGGACCTGGGTCCGTTTAAAATTTTCATTAGCAGCTCGGACTTTGGGATTTGTACCCCAATAACGGCAATAAACTCGCCTCCTGTGTGCGTCATACCTAATTAAGTTTTTTTTGCAATTTATTATCGAATGGAAGTACCTAACTACAAGTAATTTCTTTAAGGTAACATTTTCGTAACGCGCCAACACTAAACATGATTCGTCAATTTCCGAATTTTGCCGAACTTTGCCGAGCATTCTACAAAGTTGGACGTCGTTGACTGACTTTGCAAAGCAATTATATGGTTCAATGACCAATGACGTGAACTGATACAGATTTGGTTACGTATAAACCTTATTACGAAGACATAGAGTAGAAAATTCAGTGGTTAATGTAAGAAAAATATATTAAAAGTTGTATTGACAAAATGATTAATTAATCTAATTAGACGGACGCCGTCTTTAAATTAATAATTAAGTGTAATTTGTCGACGTAGTAAATTCGTAAAGTAAGCCTAAAATATTTGGAATTTGTGCCCGGTTGATGGCAATAGGTCGACGTGAGAGAGCCATGTTTCGGCAAGAATGGGCCGGCTCGACTGGAGTGATACCACGGCCTCACAGTAAACCGACGCGAAACCACACTTGCATTGTGTTTCGCCGAGTGAGTGAGGTTACCGGAGGCCCAAACCCTTTTAAAAGGCGGGCAACGCACTTGTGAGACTCCTCTGGTGTTGCGGGGGTGTCCATGGTCGGCGGTTATCGCTTACCATCAGGAGATCCGTCTGCTCGTTTGCTCCCCTAACCCATAAAAAATATTACATGGGACCCAAACCCCCTATTACATGGGACCTAAACATACCGGCAAACTATGGCTGTACATTATTAATCCTCTACGCGTTTCCCTTCGGGGATAAATTTCCGATGAAGCCTAAAATTTTTATTGTCCATATGTATGATTAAATATAAAATAAAGATTTATTTTACCTACTTTACGGTTCCAACATACACAATAATCAACGTATGTGATTACTGTGTATACAAACATTATTTGTATTTGAAATCCTATGTTCTCTTTTATAAAGGTTATAATTGAATGAAACAGAATTCCAATAAGGAAAAGTTGGGTCGCTCAGTGTGCTCCAAATGAAAGTCATCGAAGTTTCTATACTGAACAGTTGTTCAGTCTATAATTTGCCGCGTTCAATAAACAAACTTGTCTTAACTATTTATGCAGCAAAAATGTATGGAACAAGTTCTGCGAATAGTTTTGAATGCAAATTACATTTAGTTGTGAAAATTGTATGAATGTATTTGTATATGTAAAGACTGGTATTCTATTTATTAAAAACTAACTGCCCGGCCCGGCTTCGCCCGGTTTTCCGTAGGAATGAAGCATTTTCCCGCGGTAAAAAGTAGCCTATGTTCATCAGGGATAATGTCGGCTTCTAATGGTAATTTTTTTTTAAAAATCGATGCAGTAGTTTCGGAGCCTATTCAATTCAAACAAATAATCAAATCTTTCCTCTTTATAATATTATTAGTGTAACATAAGATAACATACCATCCGCCTGTATTCCCCGAAGGGTTAGGCAGAAGCGTACTAATGTACACCCACAGTTCGTATGTTTAGGTCCCGTGTAATAGGGGGCGAGCCTATTGCCATAAACCGGGCACAAATTCCTAACTCCAAGCTGCTTCTGGGAATTTCATAGAAAAACCCAATAACACTTTTGCTCGACCTGGGAATCGAACCCAGGACCTCTAGCGTAGCAGTCGCGCTCAGGACCACATGGCTAATGAGGCAGTATAGTATACTAGCTTCTGCCCGCGACTTCGTCTGCGTGGACTTCAGATAAAGGGTAGCCCATGTGTTATTCCAGACTATAATCTATCTCTGTGCCAAATTTCATCCAGATCCGTTCAGCCGTTCTGGCGTGAGAGAGTAACAAACATCCATCCATCCATCCATCCATCCATCCATCCATCCATCCTCACAAACTTTCGCATTTATAATATTAGTAGGATATATCATCACGCTACGCGGATGAAGTCGCTGGCAGAAGCTAGTTGGAATATAAACCGAAGAATAATAAATAAATGGACATTTGGAGCCAGTGTTTCAGCAATCAACCCATGACTATTACCGCGTTCAACATCATTATGGTTTTAGACCATGGAACCTGGAACCAAGGATCCTTTTTACCACCAAAAATTTAAAAGCCGACTTTAGCTTATTCTGCGAAAAACGCATATTCAAAAATGGAATCTATTCATCTGCACTGCATCACTAGTGATCGGCTATTATCGGCTGGAAGCGATTGGACGCACTCGTCTCGATTAATCTAAAAAAAAGAGTAGCAGTAAATCTAACTTTGCCAAAATAAAATATGCAGAAGGTTCAGAGATGAAGGTTCAGAAGATGTCGACAAATTCAGCCAATAATATTTCCTACTGCTCAAATATCGCTTAATAAATACAAATTAATAATTATCGAAGATTCAAATAATATTAATTATTTTAATAAAATTAATTAAACGAGACATAGCGAACAAAATGTTCCAATTTCAAAAATAAAGCGCTTTGTGGAAATGTCAAAATGTCTGACAAAAAGAAAAAGAAAATTACTGTATGAAAATGTTATAATAATCCTTTTTAGTAACTTTTAAGGTATCTTTCAAAATATAATAATATTTCAACAGGCTGATCTCTGTACATCAAAATAATTCAAACAAAACATTTGACTTTGAATTGATGTGTAGCCTTGCGTTCAATTAGCGTTCATGCGATTTGTCTAAGCCCTCAGATCAACTTACACTTCTGTGTATTCTTGTTTTGTGGTCATATCGAGTGCATTTGAGTG
The DNA here is from genome assembly GCA_947256265.1 of Acronicta leporina. NCBI lineage: Eukaryota > Metazoa > Arthropoda > Insecta > Lepidoptera > Noctuidae > Acronicta > Acronicta leporina. The sequence goes on from OX366524.1 coordinate 2,358,422, forward strand.
GTGTTGATCTAATTGCCTCGATTTCCTATGCAGCTATTAGGTTTAGTCATCAGTTATGCTTTTCAATTTACTTTAGTTATGTTTACTACCTCTGGTCCAGTGGTCCCAATCGCGACTAGAGGTCGTTAGAAGTCCTGATTTCGATTTCCGGGTTGTGCAAAGTGCTATTTGGTTTTTCTATGAAATTCTCAGTAGCAGCTCGGAGAATGGGATTTTGCATTGGCAATAGGTTCGCCCCCTATTACATGGGACTTCATCAGTATGTCTGTCTAACCCTTCGGGGAATACAGGCGTGATGGTATGTGACGTTCTACAAGCATAGCTATGGTTATCATTTAAATTATACTGCACTTCATTTTGTGTTATTTACGTGGGTATATATTTTTTTATGGGATAGGGTGCAACCGGAACCAACGGCTTCACGTGTTCTCCGAGGCACGGAGGGATCTCGATGTGTTATGGTCACCCATCTAAACACTGACCGCAGCAAGCGCAGCTTGACCTTGCAAATCAGTTGATCGGCTTAGTTATTTATTAGCCACGAGCCCCTCCAATCCACTTCCACACAAGTACCTACTCTAAATGCCTTTCAGTCCATTTCCAAAACGGTTTTACTTAAGTACCCTCTGAAAATGATACTAAACCATTTAGCGGTTTCAGAAGTACCCGTAGACAAAGGAACTCTTTAGTTGGCGATTACGTTTCATTTGATAGCCTCCGTAATGGACCCGAATGGGGCCTGTGAGGGATATGGGAATATTCAAAATGGACATTTCCACAAATGTAACTTTCTTAAGTAGACTGTAATTTTGAAAAAGGACTCAATTCGGAATAGACTGTTCTATTTTGGTCAAAGAAAAAAGTGTTTATAAAAAATCATAAAGGCTGTATTCCCTAAAGGGTTAGGCAGAGGCGTACTCATGTACATCCTCAGTTCGCCTTTATTTTTAGGTCCCATGTAATAGGGGGCGAGCCTATTGGCCTTAACCAGGCGCAATTTCAAAACTCAAAGAAAAACCAAATAACACTGTTCGACATGGGAGTCGAACCCGGGACCATTAGACTAACTATACCCACATAATTGGAAATAGGTAAGATTGATACTTAATATTAAGAAATGAACGTAGATGAAACGAAAGTGGTGTCCCAGAATCGTATTATATCGAAGTCTCTGCCTACCCCAATGGGAGACAGGCGTGAAATATGTGATGATGTGAATATATATATCGCAAAGCTCAACATGAGTTTTTTTCATATAGTGAATCGCTATAGTATAGCATAGTAATTAGACTCAACCTGGGAATCGAACCTGGGACCTGTAGCGTAACAGTCGCGCTTGGGACCACTAGACTAATGAGGCCGTTTTATTCTAAAAAGCAAAGAATACCTACCAGTACCTACGGACTTTCTTTTTTATTAAAAACATTACAAAATATTTGACCCAACAGCATTCAACTTCTTACTTCATAAAAAATATTACGTACAATAAAAAAAGTCGAGACAACTTCACACTTTTTTTCATCAAGATAAAGCTGTTTTTATTTTATTTTATTTATACCTAGCTCTTGACCCGGTTTCACTTCCCAAAAGATTTACTTACTCAATTTCAGCTTCTATAGACGTATAAGACGTATCAATTGATGTTTGTAAAACAACTTGGACACCCTTCAGCGCCCACCCATCTTGTTATCGCAATATTGTACTAGTGAAGATTGTAACATAATATATTTAAAGAGTGTCCATGGAGTTTCTTGCCGGATTCTTCTCCATAGGATCAACCTTTTGGAACCGTGCAACTAGAATCATAACGTCTTATAAACGCTTGTAAAAGCTTATTTGAAATAAAAGCTTATTTGAAAAAAAAAAATTAAATAGTTATTGAATAAATAAATATGAAAATTAAACAAGCACCAAATTTTAAGTTAGAACTTCACTAATATAACTTGTGTAAGCCGCATCCAATTTTATGCAATAGTTGTTGCGTGAATCGCATACAAACATACAGAGAGACGGACAAACAAACATTCTCAAGACAACTATATTGACTTCTATTATTCCCATTATTATTTTATACGGATTTTTTTACGCTTGACCGCCAGTTTACTTGATGTTAAGCGACACTGCGATCTGCGATGGAGCGCGCTTGCCTAGAAGAAACCGATTCACTCGTGATTTAAAGACACCCAGATTATATCTACCACGAAAGAGTCACTTGGGAAGCGCATTCCACATTTCGGCTGTACGCATGTTAAGTAAATTGAACATAAAGCGTTTTTCTTAAATATCTCCTACTAGCTTCTGCCCGTGACTTCGTCTTCGTTGACTTCAGGCCTAGATAAAAAGTAGCCTATGTGTTATTCCAGGCTACAATCTATCCCTGTGCCAAATTTTATCTAGATCCGTTCAGCCGTTCTGGCGTGAAAGAGTAACAAAAATCCATCCATACTCACAAACTTTCGCATTTATAATATTACTAGCTTCTGCCCGCGGCTTCGCACCCGTGGAATTCGGTCTGTCATCACATCCCACGGGAACGAGACAAAAAGTATCCTAATACTATGTCCGTCTCCTGGTTCTAACCTACCTCTCCACAAATTTTCAGCCAAATCGGTTCAGCCGTTCTTCAGTTATAAATAGTGTAACTAACACGACTTTCTTTTATATATATAGATAGCAGGATGTACAGACATCCACCACTTACAATTTTCTTATATTAGTATGATAAGCATAGCCTGGGGTCTTTCAATGGCCAAGCTTAACCGCTAAGACCTCCAGCCCGCCTCACTTTGAATAAATAATGTCAATTTGTTATACTTGCTAAGTGTGGGTCACGAATGCGATTCCCGAGAGCTAAGCTGTTTGTCTGTACTGAAACAGAGACATAAGATAACCTAAGTATTTTTTTCCTAAAAACGTAATATACCATCTCGCCTTTATTCCCCAATAAGGGACAGGCAAAGGAGTATTAATATACACTGATAGTTTGCCGGTATGTTTATGTCCCGGATCCAAGCATAGCTCGGACTTAAGGATTTGTGCCCAGTTAATAGCAATACATTAACCGGGCACAAATGCCAGACCCCGAGGTCATTACAATCATCATCATCCTATAGAAGTCTACTGCTGGAAGTAGGCCTCCCCCAATGTACATCATTTCACCCTAAACTCGGCTTGTCGCATCCAGCTTCCGCCAGCAACCTTTTGCAAATCATTACTCTATCAAATTAAACTCCGAAGTTCTACTAAACATTTCATAGAATAACCCAATTACTCGACCTGAGAAACGAAACCAAGACCCCTAAAGTACATAATTAATAACTGTGGGAGAGCCATGCTTCGGCACGCATGGGCCGGCTCGCCCGGACTGATACTACGACCTCCCAGAAAACCGGCGTGAGACAACACTTACGTTATGTTTCGGAGAGTGGGTGAGGTTACCGGAGGCTCAAACCCTCTTAAAAGGCCAGTAACGCCCTTGCGACTCCTCTAGTGTATCTTACCATCAGGCGATCTATGTGATTAGGACCTGGTTGAAAACCAGCGTCAGGCAAATTTGTCTGGCATATGCTGAACCAGATCCCTTTCCGCGCAAATTTGGTCATAGTACTATTTTTATCTTTATTTTTATGTTAGGTATAGCTTATTATTATGAATGTACTTGACTTTACTGCGCTGAATAAACTGTTTCTTTCTTTCTATGTAAGAGTTTGGCCCCCGATGTCATAAAAAAAATTGCAATCACACGTACCAATAGGCTAATGTGGCAACCTCTATTCTTTTTTTCTTGTTAGTCTCACACACGTAGAAACCCATTCGTAAGCTCGTAAATTAAGCGTTTACATAGTTGTACCCCAAAAACACATCTCAAAGCGTGATTATGTTCAACACACGTAATAATTATGTACATAACAGAATCCCTGGGCCTTGAATAAATTACAGCCAATGTTTGGGACGTTTTGTCAATGTAATAATGTAAATAAGGGTTCCCAAAATGTTTTAAATGTATTTGTACTGCGTAATGAGATCTCTAAAGCTGTGTGCTAGTTCATGATAAGAGGAGAGACGGAATGTGTTGAGGGATCCGTGGAGATTGGGCTGGGCTATGAGTTGTTATTTTATACAGGCTGTAAGATTTAAAAGAATCAAAACAAAATTTTGGTAGATATTTTTGGTATTTCCAAAAGTTGATATAAAACTAGTTTATGATCATTGCCACTCCATTGACCATTTACTGTTTATAGCTATTGACTTCGGGGCCAAAATTTTGGGGAAATATAAGAAGAAAATGGATTATGTAGGTATGTGCCGTATGTTTGTTAATTTTAATACAAAAAGACGAACTCAAATAGTTTAATGAATTATTATTTTTTAAAGCTTATTGATACATGATAATTTAAAGCGTATCAAGAGCTTTCTTTTTAATAAATAAAAAACGTTTATCAGACTAATTCAAACACAAAATCTGTTCCGCTTTGTGTATGTTAATTTCTTATTTTATTATAGGTAATTAATTTAGGTACCTATTTGGCAAAGATCTCAAGTCAGTAATAGTAATATTTCTGTGCAAAGATTTATATTTAAAGTTATCTTTATAATAATAATAATAAATAAAATATAAACTGTTCTCTTTTCACTAGAGGTTGACTTTATTGATATATTTTGTGACATTGGTATTTTTCGACTCCATGAAAAAAAAATAGTTCAGTAGAATGATCGAAAACTGCATCATTAGCCTAGTGGTCCTGAGTGCAACTGCTACGCTAGAGTTCTTGGGTTCGATTCCCAGGTCGAGCAAAGTGTTATTGGGTTTTTCTATGAAATTCCCAGTAGCAGCTCGGAGTTTGGAATTTGTGCCCGGTAAATGGCAATAGGCTCTCCCCCTATTACCTGGGACCTAAACATACCGGCGAAGTATGGGTGTACATTAGTACGCCTCTGCCTAACCCTTCGGGGAATACAGGCGTGCTGTTATGTAGTAGAATGATCGGTCCCAGTCGTGAGCTATTTATTGAAATGGGCACTAATGCTAATAAAAAGTTGGAGAAAGGATTGGCGAGGCTAAGATAATCCCAAGCCCACTTCAGACTGTAAAAAAACATTCAAATTTCGAGCTCATTCTTGTAAAAACATTGAAAAATCTAGCTTCAGACTTTTACTTCTATAAACTAGGCATTTATAGGAACTTCTATAAAAAGTCGCCAAATATAAACAAAATAAGCTCACACTAAAACCTTAATAACATCGAGCCAATCCTAATTTCGGACGACCCAATCCGCCCCGATCATGTATACCTACTGGACGCCTTAAGAAAATTTGTTCAAACAATGTTTAGAAAATCCAGTGTATTACCTACCCATAGCCTAAAAACTCTCATCGTCTTGAATGTCTTGGGAAAATGGAAATTCACAGTGTCCGGTTTCACCCTCCGCAGCTCCGCCGAAATGGGTTGGAATTTTTGGAGAAAAGGAAATGAAAATGAGAAGGGCAGGCCGTGTTTGTACACTGAATTTATTTGGACCTAGGTCGTCTTAAAATCTAGGAGAGTAAAAAGGTCAGACTTACAATCTTTTTTAAACAGCCTTAGTTTTTGTATATGGGATATTTTATTTTTTATTTATTAGCTTTATTTTATCCCTTACATGTAATTCATATATTGTGTTGTGTACCTATTTATTTGTTAGTAATGTTAGTTTTGTACTTAGATTATGTTAGTATTGTTAGATGTAAGGGCCGCCTTTTGCGGTGAAAGCCTCCTCCAAACCGTTCCAGGTGGCTCTATCCTTTGCCCATCTGGGCCATAGATTTCCAGCTATTAGAACGATGTCGTCACTCCATCTTGTAAATAGTCTACCCGTCCTTCTTTTTTTATGTATTGGATACCAATTTGATATTACTTGTGACCATCTTTCATCCGTAGCTCTCTGAACATGATCTGACCATTTCCATTTCAGTGTTAGAACCTGTTTGACAGCATCCCTCGCCTTTGTTTTTTCCTTATCAGTGAACTTTGACGCTATCCTCCAATTTCATGTTCATGTAATTCCGTTCTATTCCTCTTTGACAGCTTCTTATTTTATTTAAGAGTGACGTTTTGAGAGACCTGCATGCCAGACATGGTCTCTCAAAATATGTGATATACGTATCAAGTATTTTTATGTCAAGAATCTATATATATGTACAAAATTTCAAAACTGTATCTTGATAAATCTTATCTTCGTCTTATTACCCACCTCCTCGCTGTGCGCCCGCGCCTACCACCGCTAGGACCTACCAAGACTTGTGTTATGCGCGTATAATAGCGGAAAGATACTTTAGTACCTAGTAGTAGTAGTAGTAGTAGTAGTAGGTATCGCTCGTTGTCCCACTTGTAACAGTTTCAAATATTTTTGGGACAAAATATAACAAATGGTGTAAAAAATATTGGAATCGATTCAGTTTCTTACTCTAAACAATGCGTATTCAGGTTTCGCACATCATTATACTAAAAATAATTTGGTATACCATCACACCCGCAGGATAAGACATCGGTGTACTAATGTACTACAAGTTCACCGGTATTAGGTCCCATGTAGGCTATTCCCATATACCGAGCACCAATCACAACACCAAGCTGCTACTGGAAATTATCTAAAAACTCTATCATTGTCTGATTGTTCTGTGAATCGAAGTCTGAAACTCGAGCCGCTATTTTAACTACCCAAAACGATATTTAAACAAAATCTATTTTCAATAATAATTTAAAATTCACTGTAAATGTAAATGTGAGTACTGTGTAGGCTACTTTTAAATTTATATCATCGTTTTCTGACAGTTTTGAGTATTTTACATGACCTACGCAAATGTCTTGCAGATCTGGTATCGTCGTAGGACAGATAGTTGAACATACCATCACGCCTGTATTCACCGAAGGGTTAGGCAGAGGCGTACTAATGTACACCCACAATTCGCCGGTATGTTTAGGTCCCATGTAATAGGGGGCGAGACTATTGCCATTAACCGGGCACAAATTCCTAACTCCGAGCTGCTACTGGGAATTTCATAGAAAAACCCAATAACACTTTGCTCGACCTGGGAATCGAACCCTGGACCTCTAGCGTAGCAGTCGCGTTTAGGACCACTTAGCTAATGAGGCAGTCAGATAGTTGAGCTCCCTAAATAATGGTTGAGCTACACGATGCCTAATGTTACGCATACATTACCGTCAGTTAGGACAGGTCAACTCAAAGCTGCTATGGCTCTTTCTTTATAACCTGCCCAGATATTGCCCTACATGGTACACTCGCATAATATCTAATAATACATACATACATACTTATAGTCACGCCTCTTTCCCGTAGGGATAGGCAGAGACCACAGACTTCTACTTGCTACGATTCTGACATACCTCTTTAGTTTCATCCACACTCATCAATCTTTTCATACATGAACGTCGGTTTAGGGTACTCTTGACCGAGCCATATCTGATAATATTATTATTATATGACTAAATAATATTTTATATCTATCTGGACCTTAAAAGAGACCATGATTCTCAGAATTTGTTTCGGCGTTTCTTCTGAGAGATTGTCAGTAAGGAAATACCAGCGCCATCTAGATAAAGAAAATGTAAAACATTGACTTGTAAAACTGTCTTTAAAAGATCTATTTACACAAATGGATATTTTTTATTAGAAATTGCTCACATTTATGATATTTATACGTCAAAATCCCCCTTTGTTAACCTATCCATATCTATCTATCCTATTCTTATTCTTTATTTACAAATACTTCACTCGGGTTCAGTGATAGTTTTCCGTCGTCCACAGTCGAGCTATTTTCTTGTGTTCAGAGCTCAAAACACAATAATAACGCGGAAACTCCTTCTTTGGTTTTGCGGCTAAATAAAAAGCGGCCGCCATCTTGCTTGTCCGTGACAATGGGCCATCGCAGCGGTCTGTATTGCTGTTTACTTAGATCCTTTGAAACTGGATAAGACATACATCGAATTTATTAGGTATAAGAAGAAGTTTAGAACACTTCATAATTATCAGCTTATACTCCGTAACGTGCAAAATTTCACCCTGTCCTCGGCTTGTTGCGTCTAGTTTCTGCCAGCATGCTTCCGTAAATCATCACTCCCTCTTGCCGGAGAGCGCCCTATGTTACGGTTGCCGAGTCACGGTCTCCACTTAAGAACACGTGGCCAGCCCTCTGTCACTTCAGCTCGCTACCAAATTAACCAGTACCAATTTAAAAAATAAATAACAATATATCGTATAATTGAATGATGTCTGATTATTTGACTAAAATCTATAACAATTTCCTTATTGTAAACAAAACTAAAACCAGGTGGCAAACAATATCATCACAATAATATCTATCCTATCGTAAATCGAATGACACTTGGTATGCGTCTCACTCAGTCAATCACGACAAGCGGCGCATATCGTCACTGTCTGTCACGCAGAGTTTCAACCCACGGCGACAGGAATTGAGTGTCAAGTTTTGAGCATAGTGATTGACGTTTTATCTCTACTTGCTAGTTTTGGTTGTACGAGATGAAAGTGTCAACCTTTCGGAGATTAATTTGGGGTGAATTAATGCAAAGTAAAGTTGTCCTTTAGAGCATGTGAAATTATTAAAAAGGTTTTACTGATGAACGCTGAGGTTTTTCTGGTAAATGGTAATTGATTTATTTGTTTTATGGGAATCTAAGTAAGGAAGTTCTTGATAAATTTTCGAAATTGATACATATTAATAAACGCCAGTGTCATTTAGCCTTAAGCCAGTACATTATGAAATAGGTATTCAATAACTCTTGGTTATAAACACATAATTGACAAACTATTATAAATAATTAATCGTCACTTTGAGGGGGCAAATTGGTCAGTGCTATAGTAGTTACTAGGCTAAGAATATATTGGCCCGTGATTGAGGTTAAAACTAAATAAACAAAAAATACATATTTATTAATAAGCTTTCACAATAAATGTGAATCCGTCGCCCCTAAAGTAGTGTAAGCTGTATGATATCTAGTTTTTTTTCTTGTAACAGACCGCCCGTATGTTTCGTTGTCATATAAGTACAAAAAATGTCTTATCCAGAATACAATAGTCCAGGCTTGCTCCATACAAGTGTTTTTACCAATATTTTTATCTATACAAACCGAAATCTTTTATTTGGCGACTCCCTCGCCTTTTACTGAATGAACTTACGACTCCGAGATAAGCTTGCTTTTACTTTAGTGTATAATTTAAATCTGTACAATGGTTTACAATGAGAGATTAAAATAATGAAGCTGTTGACACTTATTTTGATAGGTGATAATGTTACGACACATTACCGCGAAATAAATATTATGTACATGGCTTAAGGAGCCCGTAGCTCAGTAATAACAATCGATAAATCTGAAAAGTTAAGTGTGCTTTCTGCGGTCAGTAAGTGGATGGGTGACCATTCTTAACGTTTCGAGATCTTTGTGCAAAGTAAAGTATGCTGTCGTGAAGCGACAGATAAAAGAAATAAAAAAAACAGAAAATACAATTTATTATAAAAAATGGGTGATGGACGTAGTATATGAGAGTATAGTAGACGAGAGTATAGTAGACGATAGTAGCCGGCGGAGCACGAAGACAGCCCGCACGCAGCACGGTGTGCAGCCGGAGCACGTGGACAGGCGGAGCGCGCGGACAGGCGGAGCGCACGGAAAGCGCGCACGCAGCACGGCGTCTAGCGGAGCGCGTGGACAGGCAGAGCGCGCGGACAGGCAGAGCGCGCGGACAGGCAGAGCGCGCGGACAACGCGCACGCAGCACAGCGTCTGGCGGAGCGCGCGGACAGGCGGAGCGCGCGGACAGCGCGCACGCAGCACGGCGTCTAGCGGAGCGCGCGGACAGGCAGAGCGCGCGGACAGGCGGAGCGCGTGGACAGGCGGAGCGCGTGGACAGTTTGCAGCACCACGCCTTGAAGAGGCTCCGCTCAGTGGTCCCAGGGCTGGGTCGGCGGCGTAGGTTCACGAAGTCTTCGATTGAGTTTTGAAGAACCAAGAGGCGCTTAAGACTACTGGTGTAGTTCTCGTGTCGAGACCAGACTAAAAACTGACTCGTTAAGGAACTGGCTCCCGTTTTTTAGGCAGCAGGAGTCGTTCCACAATTTTGAATCATTTTGAAAATGGTATACTTTAAAACCAAATATTTAGTAGCTAGAAGAAGTTTGTAATCGAAATTAGAATAAATACTTTATTCGGAACCTCCATGCACCCGGATTTTACTGAAAAGTAAAGACCGTTGCCATGGTTGCATTTAATAACTAAAATGTCAAAAGAAATAAAATGTGCAAAAACAAACAAAATAGCTAAAAATACAAACCATGGCAGCAATATATAAACATATTACGTCATAAGCTACAGTTTGAGACTAAAAACTCGTACGTTGATGATGCAAAGTGAAAAATTATAATAATTAAGGATAATGGTGTGATGAGATGTGTATTATGCCTGAAGAACAGATAATTGTGAAGATAACTAAAGGCTAAAGGAATGAAACAGGTATATACACTACATATTCCCCACAACCCCAGAAAATTTTCGACTAGAGAAAATTTAATCCTAGAGGAGGTCGAAAGAAAAACCGTGGAGCATTACTTGACAGATTCATACCTCATCAGACAAAATCCTACATCCTTCCTCAAATATACCGACGTCTAGCATAAGGTAAGGGTGGAGTTCACATTCAATGACTACCACTCTAAAAGAATGACTCCAATATAATTAAAGGCTTATTTAAGGAGTAATCAACCGCTCCATACGATTAAAGGCTTATTTAAAAGAGTAATCAACCGCTCTGATTATAGGCTTATTTAAAGAGTAATCAACCGCTCTAGGTAAATGGAACAATAAAATTGTTTTAAGATATACTGAATAGCCACATAATAGGCTTAGAAACTAATTAACCCAAAAAAAGTGAAAACATGAACAAGCATGAAAGATAAGTTCCCGCTCCCTAGTAAGCAGTCCAATCGGGCCTACCAGGAAGAGGAGAGAGAATAAAGAGAAAGCAACTCTTAAGATTAATCGCATGATAGGCAGTCCAATCGGGCCTAACATGGAATAATAAAAGTATAGAAGCAATATGTATAAAATCTAATGTAGTAATAAAATAGAAGACACGATAACTATGTGAAATGCTATCACTAAAAAATAATGAATGAGTTTAGAATTTAATGTCCTTGATATGCCATTTCGCTTTCATACCATTAGCGTCTTCTAGTATGTACACTAGTGGAGAAAGCTTTTCAAAAACTTTACATTTTAAGAATTTAGGGGCCAGCTTGGCACTAAAATAAGTACCAGCGTTGCTTAGCACATAATTCTTACGCCAAACTGTATCACCGACATTAAACTCTTTAAAAGATCTACGTAAATCATAATGAGCACTATTCTTAGTATGTGCTACATACAAGGCAGATTGAATCTTATCAAAAGTAGAAGAGAGGAACCCAACATTCGTCGCGTAAATATCACGAGGTAGAAAAACGAATTCTTCAATATTTTCAGTTGGAGTGTAAAAAGACCCACAAGGAATCGTTTCGCGACCGAATACTAAGAAATTGGGAGAAAACCAGTTACAACATTAACGCAAGAATTCATCGCGTGTTGAATCTTTGAAAGGTGAATATCCCAAGTACGATGGTCATCACCTACTAAGGGTGCAAGAGCAGAAATGATAGTCCTATTATATCTCTCCGTTGGATTGACTTGAGGACAATACAAAGGAGAGTAGAATATACACGGGACTTTATACATGTTTAAGAAAGATCTAAATTGGCGAGATTGAAATTGTGAGCCATTATCCATGATAATTGTTTGAGGAACACCATGTATAAGGAAAACTGAATTCTCCAGAATATTAACTATGATCGACGCGGTAGCCCTTCGTAGAGGAAACATCATAGTATATTTAGTGAAAATACAATTAATGACAAGTATATATTGATTCCGTTTCCTAGTCATAGGAAATGGACCCATAAGATCAAGTGAAATAGTTTGGAAGGGTCTAGAGCAAATTTTTGGCTTACCCATAGGACCGTAAGGAGAATGATTAGGATGTTTATAAGCAAGGCAAGTATCACAACTAGTGATAAAATTGGCGATGTCTTTAAACATGCCAGGCCAGTAATAACGTAAGGCCAACTTTTTGTAGGTTTTGAAAATCCCAAAATGAGGTTCTAGGGTAGCACCATGATTAGTTTGAATGAGAGTACATCTCTCCTGTGGTAGTGGAACTTCTTTCCAAATGAAATCATCGTTAAGAGAATAAGGGGAGTGTATACAGCGGTAAAGTCTATTTTCCTTGATGGTGTAATTTGGGTAAGAGTCAGGGTTGTTAAGGCAACCCTGAAAAATCTTGTTATAGTGATCCAAGTCACGATTAGGAAGCGGTTCACCCGATGAGATGGGATGAACGCCTTGAGAACAACTCTTCGTGTCAGACTCACTGGCTTGGTCTTTAAGTCTAGATAGAAGATCTGGAACAACATTATCTTTCCCCTTTTTATGTTTCAGGATGAAATTAAAACAAGATAAACGTAGCGTCCAACGAGCCAATCTCCCAGAAGGGTTAGATAAATTCTGAAACCATTTAAGTGCGGCATGATCCGTATAAACATTAAATTGTTTCCCATTATCTAAATAACAACTCCAGTGTTCAAGGGCAGTTATGACTGCTAGGGTCTCTCTCTCTGTAGTCGAGTAATTTTGTTGATTTTTATTAAGGGATTTGCTCATGTAGGCAATAACAACTTCCTTATCATTTTGATTTTGAGTAAGCATTGCACCAATTCCGAAATTTGATGCATCACAATGCACAGAAAAAGGAAGATTGAAATCTGGACAAGCAAGGATAGGAGAAGTTACGAGAGCTTCCTTCAATTTCTGAAAAGCTGACTCAGCCTCTGGGTTCCAAGTAAATTTGGGGGCATTTTTCCCTGAGGAAGTGAGTTTATTAAGAGGATGAGCAATAGTGCTGAAATTTGTAATAAATCTGCGAAACCAACTACATGTCCCAATAAATCTACGAACTTCTTTTTTAGAAGTTGGTGCAGGATAGTCAAGAATGGAACGAATTTTGTCTGGGTCAGCTCGTAAACCATGTTCATCCACCAAAAATCCAAGATATTTAAGTTCGTTTCTAAAGAATTGTGATTTTTCGAAATTAATAGTTAAGTTAGCAGAAGAAAGTTTTTCGTGAACTTTTAAAAGGAGGGAAATGTGAGAATCAAACTTATCACTTACTATAATAATGTCATCAAGATAACAAAAAACCCTATTATCAAAATCAGGAGTGAATAACATATCCATCAACCTTTGTTGGGTAGCAGGAGAATTCGTTAAACCGAAGGGCATAACTTTAAATCTGAACATTCCACGTCCAGGTACGTAAAATGCAGTCTTATCTCTGTCTGGCAGGTGTAACGGCGTTTGCCAAAATGCTTTCGCGATATCGATACTACTGATGTATTTAGCGTTTTTAAGATTGTCTATAATTTCTCCTATTAAGGGAAGACTATAGGCGTCACGGCGCGTGACTGAATTTAATTTTCTGCTGTCTATGCAGAAACGCCACTCCCCGTTCTTTTTGGGCGTGATAAGGACTGGAGACAGCCATGGACTCTCACATGGTTCAATAACATCCCATGCTATCATTTTATCCACCTCATTAACCAGAGCTTTCTGTTTTACAGGGGATAACCGATAGCATCTTTGTTTAATGGGAAGGGAATCACCTGTATCAATCTTATGATTGATGAGATGAGTACGACCTAAGACCCCAGTTTCTTCAAAAGAAATACTTTTGAAACGTTGGATAAAATTGTCAGCGATCTCTTTCTGATCTGGACTAAGAAAGTTATATGGTAATAGTTTTTTGTCTGGATTTTGGATGGGTGAACATTTAAAGATTGATGTAGAGGACAAAACCGAAGGAAGTAGTTTGAATTTCTTCCAAAAGTCTATACCAAGTATGAGAGAGGGAGATATCTCAGGAAAGACATGAACTCTAACTAGATGAGTCTGTTCATTAAAGGATAATGGTAATTCAAAATATCCGAGGGATTTAATTTTTTGATTACTAGCCGTAGATATAGTGATCAAGGCTGACTTGAAAAGCTTAAAGCCTAATTTAAGAATATCCGTGTGAGAATTGTTACCTAGAATGGTAACAGAACTACCAGAGTCTAGTAAACCGGAAATGCTTAAATTATTAATTAAGACGCTAACGAAAGGTCGGTTAAAATCTTTTTCATGAGAGTAAAGTGTAGAAGATATTTTGTAGTAAGAAAAGAAATTTTTAATCGTTAAAAGCCAATTGTTCCAATCCTTAACGTCAAAGCTTTTCAAGTCTGATTTTAGTTTTTTGAACTGGTACTAGGGTTACATTTAGGACAATCTGTGGTCTTGTAACCTTTAAGACCACATCTGAAACAAATTGTGTAGTGTGGTTGAGAGCAGGAGTATAAATCATGGCCATGAACACGACAGCGAACACAGAAAATATCCTGCTGTGGCCTAATATTTCTCAATAAAATTTCTAGTTGTTCGGATTCATTAAGTTTCTTTGTCAGTCGGCCAAACATGCCGGACATTATAGAAATATAAATAGAAATGGGCTCGTCTCGCCCTTGGGTCCTACAGCGAATGGCTTCCAATAGTTTATAATCATAATCATAACCTCCAAAATCTCTGATCAATAACAAAGAGACCTCTTCCCATGATAAATCTGGATTAGTATTTATCTGGAAACGAAACCAGTGCAAAGCATTTTCAGTAAAAATTTGGTATGCCTGATTTATTAGAGTAGTTTTATTAATACCATGAGAGATACATAATTCATTTATCTTTTGTAAAAAGGTTCGCGGACATGATTTGCCGTTAAATTTGTAATTTTTGAGATCTTTTATAATTTGAGAACTTTCTGACTGTTTCAGTGTAAGATTTCTTAAAAGTGATTCTAAGTTGGAATGTTGTGACTGAGTTGTAGCAGGTAAATCGTTCTCTTCCGCAGGAAGAAACGATATCGATTCAAATTTGTTAGATAATAACTCGAATCTAGACTGTAAAGAGTCAAAAAGGACTTTGCTTTCAGGGCAAAGATCAATATCAATACGTTCAATTCTATAATATAAGTGGTTTACATAAGATTCAATCAACCGATTGAGTCTGGATTCCCCATGGGTTAATTTATCTAGTTTTGTTTCTAGAAAATTTAGAGAAGAGTCTAACTGCGAGAGTTCATCGCCAACCGGAAATGGAGAGATGAGAATCTCCTCTGATGGAGTGATAGACGCAAGTTGAAGAATTTGCTTTCTTAATAAAAGAACAGTGTCTGCTGGTTCCTCATTTCTAATACGCACTTCATATTGAAGTTCAGGCTTATTTAAGAAATTGAAATTGATATGTCGAGACATTGTTAATAAATAAAAAGTTCAATCGTACCTTTTTCCTTTCTATAAGAAATAATTAATTAGTTATGGAGTGAAGGAGAGTATCCGAATAAAGTTTAGAGAGAGTTTAGAGAATAATTTAAGGCCAAAATATGTCCGAAATAGGAGTACACTAGAGGAAGTGTAGTTTTAGAATTTAGAAAAAGTTGGGCGCCAATCTGTCGTGAAGCGACAGATAAAAGAAATAAAAAAACAGAAAATACAATTTATTATAAAAAATGGGTGATGGACGTAGTATATGAGAGTATAGTAGACGAGAGTATAGTAGACGATAGTAGCCGGCGGAGCACGAAGACAGCCCGCACGCAGCACGGTGTGCAGCCGGAGCACGTGGACAGGCGGAGCGCGCGGACAGGCGGAGCGCACGGAAAGCGCGCACGCAGCACGGCGTCTAGCGGAGCGCGTGGACAGGCAGAGCGCGCGGACAGGCAGAGCGCGCGGACAGGCAGAGCGCGCGGACAACGCGCACGCAGCACAGCGTCTGGCGGAGCGCGCGGACAGGCGGAGCGCGCGGACAGCGCGCACGCAGCACGGCGTCTAGCGGAGCGCGCGGACAGGCAGAGCGCGCGGACAGGCGGAGCGCGTGGACAGGCGGAGCGCGTGGACAGTTTGCAGCACCACGCCTTGAAGAGGCTCCGCTCAGTGGTCCCAGGGCTGGGTCGGCGGCGTAGGTTCACGAAGTCTTCGATTGAGTTTTGAAGAACCAAGAGGCGCTTAAGACTACTGGTGTAGTTCTCGTGTCGAGACCAGACTAAAAACTGACTCGTTAAGGAACTGGCTCCCGTATTTATAGGCAGCAGGAGTCGTTCCACAATTTTGAATCATTTTGAAAATGGTATACTTTAAAACCAAATATTTAGTAGCTAGAAGAAGTTTGTAATCGAAATTAGAATAAATACTTTATTCGGAACCTCCATGCACCCGGATTTTACTGAAAAGTAAAGACCGTTGCCATGGTTGCATTTAATAACTAAAATGTCAAAAGAAATAAAATGTGCAAAAACAAACAAAATAGCTAAAAATACAAACCATGGCAGCAATATATAAACATATTACGTCATAAGCTACAGTTTGAGACTAAAAACTCGTACGTTGATGATGCAAAGTGAAAAATTATAATAATTAAGGATAATGGTGTGATGAGATGTGTATTATGCCTGAAGAACAGATAATTGTGAAGATAACTAAAGGCTAAAGGAATGAAACAGGTATATACACTACAATGCAAAGCCGTGTCTTGCCCTTGTTGTATAAACATGTCATATTGTTAGTGGCAGAAGCCAAAAAAGCAGTGTCAGCAATGTGTCAGCAGTTCTCGAATTTTTAATGAATATCGTATGCAGAACCACAAACTCCGCATCAACGCTTGCCACAGCTAAACCAATGAGGCAAGACAAAAAAATCGCAGCGAATAAGCGGCGAGGTTTAATATCCGGCACTTGAGCGTATAAAATGAAAAAATCATAGTCAAATACGAATCATATCCTTGATTCTGCAACCGTTGGTTGTGACATGAAATCGATTTATGTGATTAACACTTTAAATTGGAGGAAACGTACCTACTTATCGTGCATATAATAAAATTATAACGGGCCGATGTCTATATAATATACCTAAAAAATATCATATGGGTGGTTATTATTATAGCAACAGTAGGGAATCTTTGTCTGTCTGTCTATGGGTTTGTACGCGTATCCAGCAAAAACTACTACACAAAATTGGATTGCTATTTTTATTGGATTTGAGTTCTGGTAGTGGAATAGGCTCGCCCGGCACATGCAAAATACATCAGACCATCGGATACATCGGACATAACTATTAGAAAGTTCAGGGTATTTAATATTACGCCTCTACATATTATAACATACCATCACGCCTGTATTCCCCGAAGTGTTAGGCAGAGCGTATAATGTACAACACCCACAGTTCGCCGGTATTTTCAGGTCCAACGTAATAGGGGGCGAGCCTATTGCCATTAACAGGGCACAATTTCCAAACTTCAAACTACTACTGGGAATTTTATAGAAAAACACAATAACACTTTGCTCGACCTGGGAATTGAACTCAGGACCTCTAGCGTAGCAGTCGTGCTTGGGACTACTAGGCTAATGAGGCAGTTATGATGAGGCACATAATATCGATAAACTAATGATGTTAAAAAAAATTAGAAAATCTTTATACGAAAATCTTAAAATAATAATTTCAAACGGAAAACCGTGTCCTTTCTTATCTCGCCATAAAATAACTCAAAGATGATCTAAATTAACAAACTTTCTAGCGTCGTCAAGTAAGTGGTCAACACCTTTAATGGGAGTTTAAGAAAATCGCTTACGGAACCCTTGAGATTTATTGTCGGTTGAATAAAGGGTGTATCAGGAAATCGTTTCCTAAATCAAAAACCATTCATTCCCTGTTTCAAGTATTTAATCAAGAAAAGCGTTTAAATTAAAATTAGCTATTTTCGTGCTTCAGCAGGAATTGTTTTATCAAATAGTAAAGTTGAAATGGTACTTGACAACAATTTTATTGGGAATGGGTAATTAATTTAATACGAATCCAATAAAAATATATTTTCATTAGATCTATAAGTTATTTGATGAGAGGTAAAAACTTTGACTATCTAGTAAAAAGAAACAGATCTCATTTAATTGCTAAGTGTTATTGGGTTTTTCAATAAAATTCTCAGTAGCAGCTCAGAGTTTAGTATTTGTGCCCGGTTAATGGCAATAAACCTATTACATAAGACCTAAACATGATTGTGAACTGTGGGTGTAAATCAGGACGCCTCTGCCTACCCCTTCAAGGAACAGGCATGCCATGTGTGAGTGTATGCTCAACAATAACAAAGGAAAAATATTATGGTTATACAATCAAATATCACCTTTATAGCAGAAACTTTGAATACAGAAATAATACTACGGCGTAGTTGCTACGGCGTAGCCTCAGGCTACAATTGCTACGGTGTAGTAAGCTTGTGGGAACGATTGGTTTCGCTTCTTTGATTGAACATTCAACGTTATGTGCCTTGAAAAGCAGGTTTTGGTTTAATAATAACAATGCGTTTATTTTTCCTAGACACTACTTCTTCTGTTACCTGGTTGATTTAATTGGTTGACTTGTAAAAGTATCTTTTAAAAAATCTTTAGATTGTAACTTTTGGATTTCAATATTTTTAATAACATTTATCATTTAATTATTTTGTTGTATAAAGTCTATGAATAGTAACTTTTAAATGATTTTAAGTTGTGTTTACTGATTTTAACTAATGGTTAGCTATTTCACCGATGTGATGGTTGCTAATTCAATATTTTTTTACAAGACATTAAAAAATATTCGTTACTATAAACCGAAATTGAACCCCAGACCTATAGCGTAGCAACCGCACTTGTGTCTCAGTGGTCTCACTAGACTAACGAGCCAGTTTCAAAAATGTATCATGTTCACTATAATATTTCAGAAAGAATAAAACACAATAATTTTTTGACAGCACACAATTCATAATTATAAGTCATTAGGGAAAGTCAGAAATATAAATAACATGAATGACAATAAAACCAAAATATTTTAAATACTCATCTTATATAAAATTAATTAGATATTCAG